>VZTX01021298.1:0-406399 GCA_013400915.1 Pardalotus punctatus | reverse complement strand
GAAGCGGACGAGGTGACGATCCGGGAGCAGAACTTCCACAGCCAAGTGCGGGAGTACACGGTAGGTGCCGCCGTGCCCCGCGGACCCTTCCTGACCTGTCACTGTTCTCTGCCCCGGCCCCGTCGCCGGGGGTTGTCCCTCTCCCTCCCTCTGTCCGTGCCTGCCCCTCGCCCCAGTGCTCAGGGGGACTCGGGGGCTTGTCCCGGGTGGGCAGAGAGGTCCGTGGCGCCTCCCCTGAGGTGCTCACGGGGCCTGGGGGATCCCAGCGCTGAACCCCTGGAGGGTTTTCCTTCCCTTGTGCCTTCAGCGAAAAGGGGAGATGCTGTGTATGCATGCAGGGCGCCGGTGTGCTCCATAGGAGTGCTCTCGGAACAGGTACCAGTGCAGCCACCTCGTGAGCAGTGCTCAGCTTCGGGAAGAGATGGGACTGAGAGTGGACATCATTAATGGGTACAAGTATCTAAAGGGGAGGTGCCAAGAAGATGGACCAGACTCTGCTCGGTGGTGGCAACCACCAGGACATGAGGCAGTGGGCAGAAACTGATGCACAGGAAGCTCCACCTGAACATGAGGAAGAACTTCTTTACTGTGCAGGTGACCGTGCACTGGAACAGATTGCCCAGAGAGGCTGTGGAGTCTCCCTTACTGGAGGTATTCAAGAGCTTCTGGATACAATCCTGTGCGATGTGCTCTGGGATGACCCTGCTTGAGCAGGGAGGTTGGACCAGATGACCCACTGTGGGATTCTGACCCATTGTGGGATTCTGTGAATACCTCAGCCATCAGGTGTGCATGGGATTTAGTGGTATCACTTCTCTTGCTGGCATCCTCCTGCCTTGTTGGGGTGTTCGCAGTGCTGTGTGTAACCTTTGTGGAGGCCCTGACCCCTCATGCCCCATGCTCTCCCAATGGAGCACATGGCAGTGCCTGTGCTGTCCCATCTCCCTCACCCCTCCGTAGGCAGGTGCGGCACTACACCCTGCGTGCAGACAGAGCAGTTACAGTTTCCTGTCTGACAGCCTTGTAATTGTTTTCAGTACTATTCAAAACTGATGGAGGTGTTTTTATGGGGCTCATGTCTCTCTTACTTCAATTCCAGGAAGGAAATACATACTGCACATGGGAGACATGCAGTGTTGTGTCCTGTGGACATGCTGTCCCGGCTCAGCTGGGGAATAGTGTTTTCTTTGCTGCCACTGTTGTATGAGGGGAAAAAAGGGATTTCTTGAATTAAAATATGATTTCATAATTTATCTCTAAGTATTTTTCAGTATCTCTCCCATTTTGGGAGAGTCTAAAATACCACTGTTAACCGATTTCTGTAGGGCTGTGGCTAGGTCACTTGATAGCAGAGACTTGCTTGGAATGTGTTAATTCCTCTTCTATATTTTATGAATCCATGTTAAGACCTTTCTTGTGCTGAAAGATTCTATTTTTGAGAAGTTTTTTTCCTGAAGAGTGTAAAGCAAGCCTGTATGAAGAGAACAATTACTATAGGAGGTTTTTTGGAATGTCTCTTCTGTGGGCGTGGATGTAGTGTATGTCCTGGGAGCCATGACTAGTGGAGGAGCACAAAAAGAAAAATACTTTTTAGTAAAGAAGGTGCTAAGTATTATCTTAATCACCTCTGTGATTTGAAAAGATGGGTGTATGTACAATTCTTCTCTCTTTTCCCTCATGTCTGTTTTTCAGTTTGTATTTCATTGTGTGCTTATGATCGCCTACTTATTTTTACCACAGTTTTGTTCCGGTAAATTAGATGCTACCTGTTGTGGCTTCATTCAGTAAGAAGCACAGATTTTTGAGTCTGAAGGAATGTGAGCCATTCGGGGTACAGTTACAAACAGTGAAGGTCTATTAAATTCTTAAAGAAGTAGCTCATCTGTACTTCAGCTACTCCTCTGAAGTTAGAGGGACTTTTTCAGCCTCTCTAGAGCAATTGGTAAGTCTTCCTATTGGTGTAGCCATGTAAGAAATCACATAGAACATCAGTAACTCATAGAAGCACAGTGTTGTTTTGTTTGGACAGCAGAGGTAGAATATTCTTGCTCGTAAAACTTTACTTTGATCTTAACTTTCATCACAAGCCACCTTTATTATTGTTTAATCAGGAGGAATAATAACAATGTTGCCTTTTAAATCATACATTGGTACAGTTGTGATCTTGTCTTTAATTTATGTTGGAACACCACAGGGCTTTATGAGTGCAAAAAGTGCTGCCATCCCCAGCTGAGTGTGCAGCCTCCTGTGGCTCTCACATGGCTGCAGGAGAATATTGCAAGTATGAGTGCACTTGTGGTTAGTCTGAGCATGCTGGAGCACACAGAGTATGTTGCTTACATGTGCAATTATGTTAACATCCTCTCCTTACCATTCCTGCCCTTGCTGCTCATGAAGTTATATGGTGAATGTAATTTCTTACAATATGCAAATAGACAGTTGTTGTATGGGTAGTGGGTGTGATCATCAGCCTCTCAGCTAGAGCAGGGGACATACTCTACTTTGACCCATGCATAAAACCTTGATTTCAGTTGTAGGTCATCTGGGGGCAGTGGAGCAGTTAATAGAAGCATTTGATGTTACAAGAGTTAGTAGCTTTAAATTGGGAGAGGGTAGGTTTAGATTAGATATTACGAAAAATACTTTACTGTGAGGGCAGTGAGGCATTGGCATGGCTGCCCAGAGGAGTGGTGGATGCCCCATTCCCTGGCAGAGTTCAAGGCCAGGTTGGATGGGGCTTGGAGCAACTTGGTCTAGTGAAAGGTGTTCCTGACCATGGCTGGGCATTGGAACCAGATGATATCTAAAGCCCTTTCCTACCCAAACCATTCCATTCCGGTTTGTTGGGAATATTGCAGTGAAGGAGACCTCTCTATGCCTGTTAGGAGCAAGAGAAGTTTATGTTGTCTGTTAGAGGTATCTTCGGAGAGCTAGTTGTGTGGCACAGTCTTTACTGGAAGCTAAAATGATACATTCATGAGCAAAGAGAAATCAAAGTAAGCTGATATAGTTGAAAAAAAATCCTATTCACTTTTCTCTTACAAATTTTCTTTGAATACATACAAAATTTCTATATTGTGCTTTTTGATGGAATTCTAAGGGCACTCTGAGTTTAGCTTTCAGTGTAATGCTTTATTTCTGTTTAATCTATTCTCTGAACTGGCAAGCTACAAAGTTTTCCATAAAGTTGTGTAACATAAAAAAAATTCAAGGCTTGTTATGCTTTTGCTGGTGGTGCCTGTCTCTTTCTGCAGGTGCCAACTTCTGCTAATTCCACCTTCAAAAGACAAATATTTCTGACACATGTTTATAGATTGAGCGAGGGTAGTAAAAGATTATTTTTAAAAAATGAAATCCTTCATCTGCTTTTGAGGTGACTCAGTGGTTTAATGCTTAATTTAACTCAGGCCCGTTTGGACTTGACCTCATTTGGAGTGTCTGTATGGCACCTTGTTTTTCAAGAGGGTGGCTGTTTGCAACAAAATCATCTGCCTTGGATTTTGTTGCTTCATGAGGATGATCTTTGCTACTGGAAGGAGGTTAACTCCCTAGTTAGGCATGGCTCTAATTTTGGCATGGCTCTTCAAACATGGATCTGCTCTAGAGAGGATCTGCTCTGCTCTGTGGTTCTGAATAGTTGTTGAAAACACCCAGACTCAGACTTGTCTGAAGTTTAAAATTCAGATGCAATGAAGTAAATGTGGAGACTGTGAACTGGTGACCCAGTGTAAGAAAGGTGGCACGGTCAGGAGTTTGCTTGAAGTCAGTAAGATCCTTGACTTCAACAAAGCCAGAGTCATCTTCAGTTCTGGCTAAAAGGGGCATCTTTCTGAAAAGCAGCTTTAGTTGATTGCAAAATACAGAAAAGGGTTTGTGTTCTGTACTTGATCAGTATTCATATGAAAGAGTTGTATAGGCAGGACAATATTGTGTTAGTTTGCTCTTCTTGGTCCTTTAGACTCATATATAGTTTGTGGAAGATATTTGAGCTTCTAGGGAACTGCTTTTCCCTTGTGTTCTGTTATTATGTCTGTTAATAAAGTGTTCCGTGTTCTGCTGGTATTGTTGTGAACTGTTTATTTCAAATGTAAATGAAGCAAGTGCAATGGTTCAGTCTCTTTGTGGTCCCCTGGGTTTACTTTTTAGAATGTTATCTTCCTTTCTATTCTGCAGTATTAGCTTGTATTTTTAAATGTTAAAGCCCCATTGTTTGTTATTTTTCCACTTACTAAAAATGTAGGATATTGAGTATGTAAAAATATACATGTACACTTGGTTATGAGGGTTCCTTGGCAAAATCAATACACTGTGCTTGCATTTGTAGTGTTGGGAAAACTGTGGAAGAACACAATAGAACTGCTAGATTCTATTATTAGAACCACAGAACTATTAGATAGGAAGCTTAAGAATAAACACAGTATATTTGGAGATAAGTTTATTGTATTAAATATGTAATGGAAAAAATCAGCCCTGGCAGAATAAATTCAAATTCAAAAGTGCTGTTATAACTTTTTAGTGTTTCATGCAGGCAAATATTGAAACTAGTGTAATACGGAGTTCTATGTTAAATGTGATATGATTCCATTTGAAGGACTAAATGTTTCATGGGTGCAGTCTTCAGATGCTAAATATTCTGAGAAATTTAGTTTCTCTACTTCTTCTATTAATTCCCTCTGCAAAAAGGCTTTTTCTTTACCCATACAACTTCAAAATATTGAGTTCTTTTTCCTTAAGGGGATAAGGTGGTTATTTTGTGTATGCAAGTCTGAATATAATTTTCAGTGGTTTAGAAAGGTATTTTTAGGTAGTTGTAACTGTCTCATGTCTTTGTGTTTTTGTTTTTTTGTGGATGGTGTTCAGGATTCTTCTATATGAACTAATTCAGTGTGGTTGCTGCTGGCATTTGTCCTCTGTGAGGCTGTAAAATGAGAGAGCTGGTTTGAGCACTTGATTTCTGTTGGTAGTGGGCTCTTGTTTGTGAGCAGTTCTGCTTCCTTAAACTGTGATCTTCACAGACCCTTTTTATGCCAGCAGTGATGATATTCTGATGGTGGGCCAGGAAGAAAGTGCTGATTAGAAGCGTGGGTGATTTGTAAGAACAAACTTATTCCAGTTATTGAAATGTTTTTTGTTTGAATGCTTATGCAAGTCTATCTCTTAAAAAAAGTGATGCCTTTCAAATTTTTTTACCTGTACGCTGAAAACTTGAGGATTAGTTTACATCTTAAATGACTTCTTGTATTTCAAAAAATAACTTTGCCTAGATTTCTCAGTATTGCTTCTTTTTATTTTTTCTCTTGAATATTTTGGGAAAGATTTGTAACGGAATAAAGGAGTATTTGTACTAGTAATGTGAGACAAAGCTGAAAGACTGGTGCACATTTAACATAATTAAATATATAAAATGTTGGCATGATTCTGTCATCTTAAAAGTATACCTTCACTTGTGAACATGGGTGCTGCACTGAACTTTAAGAAGTGGTGCATCATCTTCTGGTTGTTGGTCCTGGGGATCATCACTGTGGATCCATCTGGAATCAATAGGCATCTCAAAATACTTGGCATAGACAAGTGGAGAGAGATACTTATTCCCAAAACAGAAACAGCTTTTGGAGAGATCCACTATTTCTGTTTATGTAAAACAAGCATGAAAGGCTGAAGTGTAAAAATTTGCAATTAGTTACAGTTCAAAATAATTCCTTTTAAGTTACTGGTGTGTTTCTTTGGAGGAGCAGTTGACCAGAAGGGCGACACACTTCATGGAAATTGCAGACATATGTTTAAGAAAATTTTGTATTAAGGTGTAATTAGATCTGAGACAATCTAGTGAAAAGCAAAAGAACTGACAGGAAACAAAATCAGCTTTTCATCATACAACCAAAAGCAAGCATGCCCATGTTGGGTTTTGTTTGACTGGCTGGGCATGGAGTAGAGGGACTGGATAAGATAGCAGGGTGTAACTGAGGGATGGGAGGGTTGTAGTATCAGCTCAGTCTTTGCTCTGAGGAGGTTGCTGAGTGTTATTGAGTTCATTAGCACAAGATCCTCTGGAAAGAAGTGCTGTCAGAGATGTTGAGGAGGGTTGAGAGAGATTGATGAAGAGGGTGAGCAGAGCAGCAGAGGAGATGGTGGTAATGTCGGAGTGGAGACAGAATCTGAAGCATGTTGCCATTGACATTATGATGAGAAATTCAGAGTTCAGTGCTGGTGACACAGATTGAAATTTGGGTTAAGAAAGACTATCTAAAGAAAACATTCCAGTCATTATAAATTTCCTGCTTGTATTTGAAGATTATGTGAGTGGGTTTTTTTTTTTTTTTTCTTTCTTTTAGACTGAAGTGCTTTCTCCTTTCCTGTCTTTCAGCCTTCCATATTTAATTTGGTATTCATCCTCATTCAGGAGGGCAGTGATAACTTGTGTTGAGAAAGTCTTAACTTCTGCATCATTCTCTACTCCCACGTTCTCCCCCTTACCTTGAAAACCACTGATGCTTTCCTGTAACCGTGTGCTGTCAAATGCCTTGGGGCACTGCCTTCTTAGGAACAGTCATGTACAAGAATTTATATAAACTTATATCACAGGAAGAGGAGAGACTTTGAAAGCCATGACTGGAGTTTATTTTTATGCATCTAATGATGAATAGCCTTGATTGTTGCATCGCTCTGGAGGGTAGAGCCAGGTAGAGATGATCTGGAACAAGCTGCTGCTCTCACCCCCTCATTAGGCATTCATGTGACAGGTGAGATTGCTTCAGACTTTCAGCAGCTTTGACCTGTGCTCTTTGGGACCCAATTGACTCTCATAAAGATGGTTTCAAAACTCAAGTTGCTGTTTCTTCAGCTGGGTGTTGAGTATTCGTGTATAGTAGTGTTGCTCAGCTGTTTCCCATGTAGAGGTTTCTAGTTTTTTGATTAGCTGGATATGTTAAAAGTCGTTTCTAATACCTTCAACAGGTAGGGTTTCAAGAGAGAGCCCTGTGCTTTGTACTGTTTTAATATTTGAATACTTTGATTTTTGAAAATTTTGATTAACTGGAAATTACTGTCCAGAGCTGTTTCAGTTTCTCTATTTCCAAATCACATGTGCTCTCTGCAGCAGGTACTGTGTGTATCGGCGGCACTGAAGTCTGCATATGGCTGATTTTAATGTACAGAGGATGGAAGCAGAAGCTGTGTGTGATATTTTTTCCCTCTTTACCTTCTTGCCCTACAACAGCATGGTTTCCAGGATAGGTTTCACAACTGTCATCAAAACATAGTGCTTCACAGTTTTACTGTTGATATTACGTGCCTGTTTATGCCTTGAGTATCCCATTGTTTCCATTATCTAACTGTAATTTCTGTTCTTTATGTGTTTATGGGAAAAATTGATGCTGATGAGTTTTAGTTGAATTTGACAGTAGGAACATGTCTAAAATGCTTGCTGAGTTTCAGAGTGTGGTAGCTTATATCCAGCACAGTCTGCATAATTGGTGAGAATTATGAAAGCATACAAGTATTTCAGTTTAAGTTGTCAAGTTCAGTTTGTGTTTTGGGAGTGGGGGTGCCACTTAAAAATGCTACAGTGTATACGTATGAGAAGATAAGGAAGAGTATTTTTATGTGTCAGGGTGAGAAAGTTCATTAGCCCTGTCTTCTAAGATCTTCTGCACCTTGCTCTGAAAATTAATATTAGCCAAAGAAGCGGTCTTAAAACAAATAAATTTTTTACCAAGTCTGTACTATTGAGACTTTTGAGGTTATTTTTTTTAGAAATGAATTTTTAATAGTATAACTGAAGTTTTAATAGAACTGATTATTACAGCCTGCCTTTCCAGTGTTGAATAATGCCTTCATTCAGGGACAGACTGTTAGCATGGTCTAGGTTGGTGCTATTGGTCTTAATTTTAGAGGGTATTTTTAAATCTTGCACTAATGCTGAAAGACATTCTTGACTGAAGGGCTGGTAGAAGTTGGTTTTTATCTTAAGCAGAATTTCTGGCACACAGAATATATTTTTGGATGTTTTGTACTTTCTTTTGGATCCTGGAAGTTTTTTCTAGATGAGCAAGTCTAGGCACCTGCCTCTGAAACACTTAAAATTTCTTCATGACTTGTTGACCCACTTTTTTTGTTGGTTTCTCTCTTGCACATGTTTTAAGCCAGGGAGGAGTCCCGAGAGGAGACCATACATGTGGGGGAATCATGGGTATGGAGGGCAGTGTTAATGAGCAAATTAATCTGTTGTCATGGACAGTCATAGGACATACTTGTTATTTTCTCATAAGATTAAATTTAGTGTGTCATGCCAAGTGTATAAGGCTGGCTGGTTTAGAGTGAACTTAATCTAACCACAGAGTGCAGAGTTAATGTCTTATTTTGAGAAAAATGAAATTTCCAAAACTGATGATACAATGAATGCCAAGGTCAAACTGAGAGCAGTGTTACAATTTTTAGTTTTCTCTAGGTGCTTAGTTTGTTGTAGGTCACTTACTGTTGACATATCCAAAACAGGTGGAATGCCTTGTTTGCTTTTTATATGTCAGTGAGATAATTGATTTATTAGAAACAGACCAAGCAGAACTGCTTGTCTCCACCTGTATTTTCTTGCTGTTTATTCCTGCCATCTTTTCTATGAGTAAACAGAAGCAGTTGCCAAATGGGACAACAGGAGGAAGCTTTTTAGTTGCTCTGTGGTATTTTAATGCACATTAAAGTACTTCAGCAGTGTTAGAGCAGTAAGAGATGGATGTATAATGCTGTTTTGTTGTTTTCTATTACAGAAATTAAAACCCAGAAGTGCAACACTATTATTTTCTGTAGACAGTAATCACAGGCAAAATACGGACTGTTTCGTTTTTAACATTTAAACATGTAAATAGACATATTCTACATGGTGATATTACCCAGAGTGATCTCTGCCTTCTCTCTGTGCTGTTTTTTCTGTTTAGGGAAAAGGACACATCCTGTAAAGTAACAGCTAGAAGTGGTGATGTTCTTTATTATGTATGTAGCCCTTTTTTGTGTATCATTTGCATAGAAATGCTTGTGGATGTAATAGCAGTAATTTTTTTAAAAATGACATAGCCACTTCATTTTAAAGTTATTTCCTTTCTTCCCTTTCTCTTTGGAATACTTTTTGGAGCTTCTTGATCTTTCATTTCATACATGGCATAGTAAAATGCTGTTTGCTTCTTGTCTGTTTTGAAATTTCTGAAAATACTCCAGATTTGCCCTGTTCTAGATGCTAGTATGCAGTCAGGTTGGAGGAAATGATCACTTACCTGCTTTGATGCTTTTCAAGTGGAAATGAACCTGTGTTGATGTGTTTCATGCTCAGAAGTGTGTTAGGTTAAAAAACATTCCTAAGGTCTGTGACTTCTCTTTGTGAAGGAGTTCTGTGGTGGTTCCTTGCTGCTAAAAGTTGTTGTTCTGCAAGATGTCCGCTCTTTTGCAGTGGGAGGATATCCCTGACACAGTCCTACAGGGGCCTGTGCTTACACTGATACTTTTAAACACATTCATAAGTGACCTGGAGAAGGATGTAAGTTATGAAGTGACTAAGTTTGTAATGGTGCATATTTATTCAGGGTAGTAGAAAATAAGGCTGAGTGCACTCTAGGCTCCTGCCCAGGGGAGGCTCATCTGCAGTATCAGACTACGTTACTTAGGGCTGAAAAACCTTCAGGAATGGAGATTGTACAACCTTGCTGGGCAAGTGGTTCCACTGCTTGCCTCTCCTTATGGAGGGGATTTCTTCTTACCTCCAGTCTCAGCCTCCCACTGACGCCACAGTCAAGAGCTCAGCTCTGTCTTCGTGAGCTCCCCACAGGTACTGGCGAGCTGCTGTCAGGTCCTCCTGAGGCCTTGTTGTCCTCAGGCTGAACACACTGAGGTCCTTCAGCCTGTCTGCACCAGGCTGGTGTTCCAGCCTCCTGACTGTCTTGGTGATCATCCTTTCTGCAATTACCAACATCTTTCCTGTACTGGTGGTTCCAAACTAGACACAGCAACTACATGTGACAGGATGAATGGTGCTTGGAGAGAGATAATTACTTCTCATGATTATTGGCTTTGCTTCAGGTAATGCAGCCCGGGATGGTCTTTAAGGTGTGTGCTGCCAGGGCACACTGACTGAGAGCTATTGAACAATCACTGGACAAGGCACCTGTGTGCTTTCTTCCTAGTGTAAACTACAGCTGTACTTCCCTCACAACAGTTGGGAATAATTTCATGCTTTATAAATGGAATCTTATATGTAAAAATGCGGCTTTTAGTGTGCACACACACAAATTACAGTTGTAAAAGATGGTTGAATCTTCTTTGTAAGAGGAGAAAAAGGGAATATTACACATTTTGAGCACAGTCTTTCTTAGCGTGAAAGTGCAGCTCTAACACTTGCAACAGAAGATGATGCTTTACCAATGTGAGGTATGAATTTCAGTGCTGGAGTTTTAAAGATCATCCGCATGGACAAATTAGGGTCAGCTGATTTATAGTGATTGTCAGTGGGATAAGTACAATGTAATTTGACCTAGTTCAGACTGTTACTGCTCGTGTTTGATGCCAGACCCTTCAGTGCTGGCTCCTTAGGGGCACATAGCATGCAGGTGATCTCCAGCTTCATTCTCACAGGAGCTGAGAGCTGTGTGGTACAGATCCAAAAGTATGATGTGGATCATACTTGGAAGACTTTGGATGAGAGATCCAAATGTATGATGCTGTGGAAGAGTTGGATACAAGGTACCTAGGAATGTAGTGCAGTGCATCGCCAGAAGCAGCCTCTCCAGGCATGTCTGGTAATCTAAGCAGGAGCATAAGGCACTTCCCTTCCCAAATCAAGATTAAGGGCTCCAGGGGAAGACAGGTTTCTTTTGCTTGTCCTACCAGAGTTTGTATTTAGTCCATGGGAAGAGATGTGAATGAATTATATGCTTGAGGTTTGAAGACTTCTTAATGTGCTATCTATTAAAAAGGAGCCCCTGGATGAGGCACAGAATCCATGTGTCTTGTTTTCAATTACCGAGTGGTGTGGAGGAGACACACACAAAAACATTAAAAATTACTAAGAATTGCTTTGGCTGACTGTTTGGCTTAAGCCATATACAAATCTTGGCCTCCTCATAATTTCCTTGATGTTTTGATCCATCTGGTCAAACATGGACTCAGTGTATTTCCCCTGTAAGGTCAGAATGTACCATGGGTATGTTTAAAGTAGCTTCCCAGTCTAACTATGGCAGCAGATCCACAACTACTTTGCCCCTCAAATTTGGAATGAATTTAAGGAAATTTTAAGATTGAAAGGTATTATTTCTTGTGAAGTGGGGAATGTCAGAAATCCTTATTCATCACAGTTGGGTATATTCTCTGCACAGTGTCTTGACTGTCCCCCAAGTCAAACCTAGAAGAGCTTCATTTGAGCTCCAGTGAAAAAGTCCTTGCAGAGAACTTGGGGAGCAGAGGAATACAGCTTGCCCTAGATTTTCTGTATTTGCAGTGTCCTTAATTTTTGTCAGCTGTTATTGTAGAGATGGGTGATGGCATAAACCACTGCTTTTTGGTTGGAAACAACTTGCAATATAATTTGGATTTAACATTGTGTTCCAATGTTGCCTCCAATACTGACACATTACAGTAGTTTTCTAAAGGAAAGATGGAATTTACAGAATGTAGGCTCTTTTGATTTTTTTTTTACTGAAGATATCAATATAGTTTTGTGTATGTTCTTCAGTGAGTAGTGCCCTATATCAGTATGACTACCTGTGCTTTTTAGTCAGTGATTAGAAATTGAATTGACAGATGATTGTATGTAGTGTGACATTAAGGTGTGGTTTAAAAAGAAAAAGAAGAGATGTGGTGACAAACTTGAACCCTAAAACCGAGTTTCTACTGAAACTTGAGAGCTACTCAGCTGTAAGCAATTGGGGAGGACAGTGCTGATGGATCCAGTGACCAGAAGATAATGCTGAGTTACCAGTGTGATTCTCAGGTGAGTGTGGAGAAGCATTTTCAGTGCAGCAAGAAGGGCTAAGTGCTGCTACCTACAGCTGTAAAATTATACCTGGAGTGCTGCATACAAGCCCAGCCACTCATAATTGAGAAAGATGAAGTGAAACTACAGCAAATACAAACAAGGCTGGATTTTTTTTTTCTAATACAAAAATATCCTGAAACAAACAGCAGTATGAGGAATGAGAACCCAGGATTGCAGTGGAACCTATTCTTTGGCTATCATAGGCAACACATTCCTTTTCCTCAGCTTAACTGAGTTCCACTCTAAAAATAGTTAGGATGCTGACTTGAGCTGTTTCCTTTAGAAAGCTATTCAGAATGCATGGTTAGAAACAGTTCAGGATCAGAGGTTTCACTGAGTGTAAATTGAGACTGCAGTAATATTTCTGAGTTTGCTGTTTGACTTCTTTTGGTGAGTATGAAGGGCTTTTAATTTGACTTATTTTTTGATATAAAGCTTTCACTTGCTAAAATTTACTTATTTTCTTGCCAATCATTTTAAGATTTTGTGAATTTTCAGTAATAAACAATTTTATCAAACATTTACAAAGTTTGATTCTCAAATCTGACAGAAATAAAGGTAGAATTCCACCAAGACGTAGAGTTACCCCTTATTGCTGGGTTGCAGAGTAAATGTTATCTAAAACCAGAAATACAGCATTTGACAGTTTGTGTTACTGGACAGCTTTTATCTGCTGTGCCCTCAAAATACCTCAGTTATCTTGCTCATACCTTGTGAATACAGACCCATATTTTCATTGTAGCCTTGCTATCACAAATAGAATAGACATAATCTGTTTGAACATCTAAACAAGATTGCAGTAATTTTTATTCTTGTTTTAAATAAAATTAAACAAAAAATGAGCTTAACTATATTTTCCTTTTACATGGGTAACACTGTGTTTTTAGCATCTGACAGATTTTTAAAGAATTCACTTACACTGTATATGTGATACCTGATTTTCAAAGTGAATGTCTAAAATTAGATGTGTCTAGCTGTAGCCTTGGTCTAGTTTTCAGAGGAACTGGAAGCTTAGAAGGATTCTCTTTCAGCACTGGCAATGTGTTTTCTGATACTGACAGGATAAGCTGTGTCAGAGTACTCTGAAAATCCAAGGCCGTTCTCAATTTCTTTTGTTCTTCTGGATTCAAAAATCTACCAACTTTTTTTGTATTGAATCTTAATAATGTTCTTTATAATTAGAATTATTTATTTAAAGGACTGAATTCTTTATCAAAACCTTTTCCTCTTTGAGGCATTCTCAGGAAAGTTGGAGTGGTAAGCTCGCTTCAGATTAAAGATTGGGATTCAGAGATCTAGTTATGAAACGTAATTTTCAGTGGCTGTATTTTGGGTGTTGCTGCTGTGTGTTGCCTGCACAGAGAAGGAGCTGGGTTGCCACTTCCAGACTTCACAGCACTGTTGTACTTCTGGGAGGCACCTGGATGTCATAGGCACCCAAATTCCATGCTCAGACACTTCTATTTTTTTAATCTAGAATGTCTGACTACACCAAAAAAAGAACCCTCTCTATTTATATTTATCAGTATTTCTTAGAAAGTCTGTCTTTCATGAATAATACATTCTTCAACACTGTGATTTGCTGATTTTGATGCAATATTGTTATTTAGATGCAGACTTATCAGGGCTGTCATCACTACCTTCACTTTCACTTTTCCCTTTCTCTTAGGGTAGCTTTTCCACTCTTGATTAAGAACAGTGAGTTCTTAAAGGCACCAGATCTACAAATGCCTAGGTCAGTGAAGCAGTTTTGCAGCACAGAGCGGCATGCTTCATTCTTGTTGCATTTGACTGACTCATGTTTTTAATAGGCATCAGCACCCAGGATTAAGGAAGCAGTGTTGAGCCACTGATGCCTCATTCAGGAGCAAGTCAAATATGTGGGGTTTTTTGGGTGGGTTTTTTTTTTTTACCCCACAAAGGCTTGGAGGGTTAGTTTTCCTGCTGTTCAATCCTTTTCCTCTGATTTCCAGCTTTTTTGTAGGTGTTTTGGTCTTGTTTTGCTGTATTGAAATTCTAGTGCTAAATCTTATAAACAACTTGATCTGAGTCACTCTGGGCTGAAGGTACATCTGCCCTAAATAAACCACCAAACTTATGAGAAGGGAAGTTGTGCCCTTGGCTTCTGACTGTAAAGGAAATACCGTGTTTGACAAGCTCATGCTTGGACATGCACTGTAGGCACGAGTCTCTCTTGTGTGTGTTGTCACCTGGAATTTGTTTGATTCAAGACATAATGCAAATAGTAAACATGTTTGTTTCTTTACACCGTGTGTTGACAGCTTAGTCCAAAATAGATCATCAAGAGCCCATTATGTAAAATAAAATTAACCTTGGGTTAAATGTGAAGGGGATACAAAGCCTGATAACTTTTACAACTCAAGTGGATTCAAACTGCAAAAAAGCCCACTCCACTTACCCCTCCCTCAAACAAAAAAATCACGTTGTAGATAAGGCTTTTTTCTTAATTTCAGAGTAAAACTTGCTGGCCATATAATTGATGCAATACCTGTTTCTCTAACCTAACTGTTCTTATGGGTTTAATTTTCTGTTAATAAGATACAAAACATAAGTCTTGAAGTTTATATAAAATACACTCTTGTTGATCTGAATTAAATTTTAAATTGTTGAGACTAGATTTACTGTTTGTTGTAATCCAGGCATTTTGTCATGACCTAATAAATGCAATTTTTTTTTCCAGATCTGTTTTCTCCTGTTTGCTGTTCTGTACATAGTTTCCTACTTTATAATCACGAGATACAAAAGGAAAGCAGGTAAGCATAGAATTTTTAGTTTATAAAAAAAAGTAAATTTGTTCTTCAAATGAATAGATGATTCTTTTCCTCTCCGTATCCACAAGGAGAGTGGAAGAAGCAAAACTGTTTTTTAGGCTGCTGGTATGTGGCAGCCTGGGCTGACCTGATTGTGGACGCTGCTGTCTTGTCCTCTCTCTACTCCCTTTGTCCCAGAGCCCCCCTTGTGCCTGCTCTGGCACTTCTCAGGCCTTTCATGGTGCCTGCTGCTGTCACCAGCCAAGGCAGGAGTGCACTGGAGCGTCTTGGGAAAGGCTCAGGGAATGCTGACATATCACTCTGCTATTGAGGGCCACAGCCCCTTCTGTTGTGGCCCTGTGGCAGCCTGAGTGTTAACTGTTTTGAGGGGGAGGAAAGGGGTTCATGTCAAGTAGATGCTTCTGCCTCTCTTGCCTTTCTATCCTGTTCTCCTTTCACATCAGCTTTTCCAGAATACGTATCTTCAGCTGTGTATCTTTTGCTGGTGAAGTGAGTGGTTGCCAGGTCTACAGAAGGAAAGTAGTAATATTTTTTCCAAAAGTCTTGCTCTGCTCAGGTACAGTTATTTCAGTGGTCTTAACCTGTTTCTTATGACTTCACCACTGATGTTTAAATAATACCTTGAGATAATACTCTATTTTTTTTCCCTTTAGAAACATTGCCTAGTTTCCATTCTGAAACTAGTCTGTAGGAAGCCCTGTCATTTTCTTCTATATTTTTTCTGAAGACAAATAGCATAAAAATCTGTATAAAATGTCAGAATCTTTGACTCTTGACAGCTTTTCTGAGACCTTGGTGCTTGATAATAGGCTGTAAAAACATTCCTGTGTATGGTGATCTTGGTGCTTTGAACTTTATTGGAAACTGCTTATTGAGCCGTAGTGACCTGTGTTATGATAGAGCTGCTTTCATAGATGGATTCATGTTTTAAAAAGTAAACATTTTGTGGAATTTAATTCCTTAAAAGAAGGGTACATCCCTTTAAATATAGGAAGTAAGACAGATACTATCTTCTGATCCTGATACATATTTTGGATACTACAAAGCTGCTACCATTTGGAGATGGAGAAGAACAGGAATGGGAAACCGGTTTGGCAGACACTCTAGGACGCAAAGATACTTTTATTACTTTTGTTTTGGCAGTTGATCTCCTCAGCCAGGAAGGGGAACTGCTCTGCAGCTGTCTTGACTTTATGAAAGCTTTGTGAGCACATAGTTAGGTACACTTTGTAGCCTGTTACGATCTTCTTCATGAGAAATGTTTGAAGAGTTAACACATCTGGAACTGTTTCAGGACAAATTGTTCGCTGCTTCTCCAAGAAGCTCCTCAGCCAAAATGATTCATAAGAGACCTTGACTTAGTCTTTCAAAACACCATGAGGTTTCCATCAGAAAAAAACAACTCCATGTCCTTTCACAGAAGAATTTCAAAATAACATGATGTTATTGGCTATGTGTTTATTTCAAGTGTGTGCATGACTCTTAAGAACTTAAATTTATTTTAAAATCTAAGAATAAATAAAGTCAGATATTTTATCTCCTATAGAAAATAGGAGAAACTTTAGAACACCGAGTGTAAAATTATTTCAAATTCAGAAGGTTTTATTTGAGAATGCTTATATTATTTCAAAATGCTTACATTATTTAAAATTTAGAAATGCTTATGTTTGTGTACTGATGTGCACAGAGAAGGATGTAAAGAATAAATGAAGAATATGTTAGTGATCTATCTCTGAGTTAAATGTTGATATTATTTCAAAAAGATTGTTTTAGTAAAGTATTAAGTGAGGAATAAGTGAATAAAAATGGTCTAAATGTGAAATATCAGAAGGAAGTCATGATATCTTAAATCCAGAGCAAGTAACGAGAGTAACGCTACTGCTCCTTCCTCCCCTCCCTCAAATTCCCAGGAGCTGGGAAGAGGGGTAGGCAAAGGAAAGCAACTGAGTAGTCATCACTGTTGTTCTGGGTATGCCTTCTTGTTTTAAAAAGACATTAATACTGAAATGATTCCTAGAATTAGTTAGTATGGACTCTAAGACTTTCCTGTAGCTTGCCTACTCTCTGTGGTTCCAGAGATGCCCAAAGGGACAGTTTCTAGCAGCAGCCATGGCTGTGGGAGTCTGAAAGCATGTTTGCCATAGAGCCCTCTGGAAGATGTCTCCAAAAAGTTTTGATCTGCATATTTAAGTAAAGTGAAATAACTTTATTGTTACATTGATTGAAAAGAGTTTGACTAGCCTAAAAAAAAAAAAAAGTGAGACTTTGTTTTTGTAAGGAACCTTCTTAAAATATTGATGCTCATAAATTGTATCAGTACATCTGAATTTTAATTGTAAGTTAAAATTATTCCTATTTATATCCCTTTTAGCCTGAGGGAAGACAAGTGAATATTGATTATAATCTGCTGTAATTTAATTTTCAGATGAGCAAGAGGATGAAGATGCCATCGTTAACAGAATATCGTATGTATAGCTCTTCTTGGCAGACCTTCTTTTCCTGAATATAGTATTATGATAGGTATCTTCTATGCTTCCAAATAAATAAGAGTCTGTTTTAACTGTGACAACGAAGAGGTTGTTGGAGGGCCAGGGCAAAAGATTTGGTCAAGTGGCACCTTATGTTGTGGAAGTTTGGTCTAAGGCTTTTTTCACCTGTAGTTCTCCTGGTAGGCATGAAGTTGGCCAGAATATTGAATGAGGACCTGCTGCAAGAGGTGGAATTGAGTGCAAGACCTGCATTTCAGTTGCTTCAATGTAGGTGTTCATTTGTGTCAGCAGTCAGTGGAAGCCCTGCCAAGGGAGGCAGTGGATCCTGGGAAGAAAGTTCGCTCCTTCTGAAGAAGACATCTTTATCTGATCATTGTAAAAAAGCTTTAGCAAGGGAACAAGTGGAAGATAAGCACTTGCCAGACCTACTGGTCTGCCAGCAAGTCTCTCCTCATCCTCTTCCTTTATCAAGCTTCATGTTGGTATCTCCTGTTTGAATATGCCTCCAGATGTACAGAACCTCCATGGGCCGTTGCTGCCCTCTCAGTTACATGATTGGCTGAGCTCTGTGAATTGGTTCCTCGTGTATTACACTGTTCTTGGCTCTTCCCTGGTGGGGCTGTCGTCCCCTTGGAAGGAGACCTCATAGAAAGTGTTGTAAATATAAAGTGTTGCTTTTTCTTTCAGCCTAAGCTTTCTTGTTCCTTAAATGTGCATGTTACTTTCCTAAAAGCAATAACTCTCAAATGTAGGTAGATAGGTTTTTCTTCGCATGGCATAATTGTCAGGAGTAGAGGTATGGAGGGAGGAGAAAACAAAGCCAAACTGCTCTAGTACTTTGCTGTAGTTTGTTACGTTTCACAATTCTGCCTTCAAACATCCTTAAATAACAGAAAAAAAATCTCTGAAGCCAATAACAATAACATAAGAATATTTTTAAAGACAGAATTACTTGTAGTTTATTCTCTAAGTTAAGTACTGTGTGAATGAAAAATGAATTTGTAGACTGTTAAGGAAAAGTAAGATTTCTGTAAGCAGCTTACTGATGTTCCTATTGTAGGGATGTTCTATTTTTTTTTTGTCATGTAATTTTGAGAATTATTTTTAATTTTATTATAGCATTAGATTAGTTCTGTAAGAATGTTTTGTTGTTCTTTTTTTAAGGACACAGTTCTTTTTAATGCCACAAGATGGCATTTGGTATAAGTTGTATTTGGGATCTAAAAAGAATAAGCTTAAATATTTTAAATATTTCTGCCTATTTCTGTGTATTGATTTTACATCTATGAGATGACAACTTGAATAACTACATTGTGAAAAAAACACCTTTTTTCAGTTTGGTGTTAAAATATTCATGTGTAATTTTACTCATTCTTTAGTTGTTAGAAAGTTTCTCTGCTTTTAAAAATTGTACTAATAAGAATATAGAATATTTTTTTCTTGTGTATGTGTCTACATAAAATTGTAGAAATTAAAACTGAAAGAGGAGACTTGGGAAAAGGTATTTAACGAACTCCAGTAGTTTAACCTTTGCATTATGTTGGAATTGAATGCATGTATGTGCCGATATAATAATTATTATTTTTACTGGGTTCTGTAAACTATTTTAAATTTACTTTTTGGAAGTCAAATGTGGAAATCCCAGATTCTCCTGCCCATTTACAATGTAAGAATGTGTTGCCTTTAGACGCTGATTAACAGGTAGTTTAATTACTTTATTCCCTGCTGTTCAGAGCATGCTGGTGGTAACAGTGGTACATTTCTTTAAATTTCAGGCTGTTCTTGAGCACCTTCACTCTAGCAGTTTCAGCTGGTGCAGTCCTGCTTCTACCTTTCTCAATAATCAGCAATGAGATCCTGCTTTCTTTTCCACAAAACTACTATATTCAGTGGTTAAATGGCTCACTAATTCATGGTTAGTACTCAGCATAATGTAATTCAAATGGATGTCTTCATTATACGTGCAGAGATATGTTCTTATTTTCAAACTCATAACTCATTTTCATTATGCTAATTATTAATGTGCTATTGGCTAGTTGGTTTTGCTGCTGTGTGAGGTATCGTAAAAGTCTGTCTTAACTGTTTGTTTTTTTTTAAGAATTATGCAGACTTGATGGAATTAAACCAAATTCACTGCTTTGAATATTAATGTAAATAAGAGCTACTAGAAGCTAACTTGAACATGCTGTTCAGACTTCTTTCTCATGTTAATGTGAGATTCATATGCCTTTCTCTTTCTGATGATACCTATAAATTTATTTTCAAAATAAAAACATGTTTTAAGAAACTTGCTAGCTATGGGCAGTTTGGACTGGACATTTAAATTCAGCTGTTAGTGATTTATTTGTAAACAAGGAAAATTATGGAACATAAGTATAATGGTAAAGATGTGCAATAAAATAACTGGTGAAAACAGGACATTCTTTGCTAGGTTTGTCTGGAGAAGTATGTTCACTATGTGAAACAATTTGTTTAATCTGTTACAAATAATTTACAATTTAACTGTGATGTCCTCTTCAGTGTTCATGTGTTGAAGTGTTGTGAAGAGATAATAATTTGGCTTTGGAGGATTTTTCACTGGAAAGTGTATGCTTTTTGCTAAATGTGTAATAATGCTCACACAAAGTCATGAATTTCCAGGTCCCTAACTTGCAAGGGTGTATTTTTTTTGTTTTGTTTGCTTGTTTGGGGGTTTGGTTTGGTTTTTTGTGAAGTGAGAGGCAAGAAGTGATGTTTGTAGGACATAAAAGAATAATTCTTCACCTTGAGGATGGTTGAGCATTGGAGAAGTTGTCCAGAGACACTGGGAGATTTTGAAAGTTTTCCAAAACTCAGGTGGGCAAGGCCCTGAGCCAGCCTGATGGTACCTGCAGTTTGTCTGTTTTAAGGGCAGATCAGACTATGTGACTTTGCAGGTTCCTTCTGGTTGAGTTATTCTATGATCTGTTTTGTGATGCATCATGGAGAATTGCTAATTTGATATATTTCCTAGCTGGGAGGAGAAAACCCAAGTGAAATCTCATTTTTCACGTGGATATAGCTGCTCAGACATTTATATTCTTTACTCCCAAACATGAAGAAAAGTAATGGAAAATAATCCTTCCTTTTGTGTCTGAGTTGTCTTTGGAAAAAAAGGACAGTAAAATCCATCAGAGACTGAAAATTATATAGTAACCAGTTCAGAAATTTTTACTCTGTCAGTTGTTGCTTCATGGGTTGGTAAGAAATCTGCTGCAATAGTTTCTGTTAAGTAGGAAAGCCTTTGAATTTGCCAGTGACCATCTTTTGATTTTAATGTGATAATGTTTGAAAGTAACACTTTATGGATACACAGTATAATTTGTGTTTCCTAAGTTCATCAGCAGTTTTTAGCAAGGAGGTAAATTCAGCATCTCGGTGTTTCGAGGTGTGTTTATGGCAGAGGGGTGGGTGTGACCGCGGTGAAGCTTGGGGGGGAGTTCGGGTGGTGGAGGNGGTTTGGGGCGGGGTTTGGGATCGGGGCTGGGCCGGGCACTGCCCGCCGGAGCCGTTCCCTAGGGCAGGGGCGCCCCCGCGCGGCTCTGGCCGGGATCGCCCCGCACTGTCCCCCTCGGGGACAAACCGAGCGCGGAGAGCTCGCCAGCATTCGAGCTCAGAAATGCTCACATCACCATAATACTCTGCCCAGCACAGCCTTCACCTGTGTTTTGTGTACGGCTTTGCCAATGTTATCAAATGGGAGAATTTGTGTTGCTTTAAAGCGCTTCCTTTTTTCTAGATTTATGAATTGCAGCTATAATCTGAGGTACTTGAACCTGACACCGAGGGGTTTTATACTGTAGATTGTTGCAATACTTGTGGCAAATAAAAAAGCAGAAAATATGTGCCTCAAAATCTTGAAACTAGGTAGAAAGGCCAAGCCTGGATCCAGTATCAACATTCTTACCTAATTAAACGTGCTGAACTAATCCCAGAACTAGTTCTGACAGCAGTGCTCCTTTGTGCTGCTGTTGGATACAACCACCAGGTGGGGGTAAAACGTAATGAAACCGCCATGAATAAGAAAAATGTGAAATTGCTCAGGGTCTAATCTGTTCGCCAAAGACTGAGAAATTCTTAATTTTTATGCTTTGTTAACTTGTTTTATGGGGGACAGTCTCAGGTCACTACAAATGTAAAGGAAAAAAGTTCAAATTGACTGCTTAAAGCTTTTCTGTATCTTGTTGTCTGCAAGTGTCTCATGCAATTTTATGATGCAGTCAGTGTAGTAGAAAAGAATTCTTTTTCTGGGTCTATTTTATTTTGATTTCTGAACTACCAAATTAGGATAAGAAATACAGAGGGCCCTTACTTTGAGGAAAGGGCATGTGTCTGTCAGAAGCAGAACAGCACTGTCCTTGCTTCTCCTAACTTTATGTGCATTTTGTAGCTCTGTAGTTTAATATTCTGTAAATGTGGTTCCTATATGCTACTAATGTGTTAATTTCTGAATTTTAACTTTTCTAAAAATCACCCTGGATGTGCACCACTCTCCCCTCCCTTAAAATGCTCTATGTACTCTGCAGCTGCTAAGCACTCTTTTGTGTTGTAAGACACACATGCAATAGAGCTGCTGAAATTAGGACAAGCAGGTATTCAGCTTTGCATTAGGTAACTGAATGCACTCTGTCTTCAGTTAGAGAAAACTGCTGAAATAAGACTCCTACCCCCATCTAGTTGTATCTCTACTCTTACTCTGGTGTCTTATACTTTTGGGGAAAAAAAGGCAGACTGCTCGACTTAATGTCCCCTCATAAGGGCTGTTAATGACATTCTTGCTGATGTTGCTATGCCTGAATGTTTCTCGAATGGTAACAGGAGCTTCCTGGCAAAGCAAATTCAAAAGGAAAAATCCCCCTCTTTGTTAACTGGAGTTTAGCCACCTTTGGGCAGTCTGTTTTCTTTAGCAAATGAGTGTTATATTTCACACATCTTTTGGAATTTTCTTGTTTTGTTTTCTGTAGCCTGTTTGGCTAAGTTTGGTTGCTGGTGTCCTGCTGCTGTCAATTGATGTTCTCTTGGCCCCCTGTCCCCCTCCTCCCCTCTAGCTTTTATTTCTCCTTCAAAATTGAATGCTATCATTTAAGGAAAAAGGAAGTATATGGTAGAAGCATTTTTTTGAGAGTGTATAGGCAAAGATTGCTGCTAACTATTTTACATTTGGATCTAACTACAGAAATTTCTCTTGATAATGAACACCCCAGACATCCAGTAAATGTCTCTTTCCTTTCTTGTTCTTTCCAAAATGGACAGTTTTGAAGAAGAAAAGGAACAAGCCTCTACATGGGAAAAAGGAAACAAAGCTGTTAGTTCAAATTTTCTTATAATGGGGGATATTATTTTTTGAGTGATATTCAAATGATATAACATAGTCCTGCAGAATTGTGGAGAACTTAGCTTGCTTTTCTCTACAGATTTTTTTTTTTCGGATGCGGAACATGTGATAGTAGTTAGACCTGTTAGCTACTGAATTACAGATAAGCTTCGGCTTTTATAAAGAAGAAACACTGCATCCTGCACAACTTCTGATAGGATGAGTGATGATGGATTCATGGTTAGGCACCAGAAACTGGCTGTTCAGAAAGTGTTCAGCTTAGGAAATCTTAATAGAGCAGATACCCGAATGGAGGTTAGCTTTCACTTCAGGTTGTTTTCTAAACCCTTTCTCTTCCTGCAGGTGTCACATGTGTCTTACAGATGTTCTTGTTGTAGTCAGTTGTTGATTTTTCACACAGATGACAGAATGGTTGAGGTTGAAAAGACCTCTGGAAATAACCTGCTCCAAGCAGGGTCAGTCAGAGCAGGCTGCTCAAGGCACTCGCTCCCGTTTTAGGTTTGAGTATGATGAAGGATGGAGATTACAAACCTTGTGGGCAACCTGTTGCACAGCTTGAGTGCAGTGACAGTGGAAAATGGGATTTTTAGTTTGTTTGGGTTTTTTTCTTTCCTTTTACGAGTAAGTAGATTTTCCAGTTTTCCAATTATGCTTGTTGCCTTTCCTCAATCCAGTGGATACCACTGTGAAGATCTGACTCTGTTTTCCTTCCTCCCTCCCTCAACAGATATTTATATACATGGATAAAATCTCCCTAAGTCCACTCTTCTCTGCTCTCTGTCTGTTTGTCCAGCCTGTTGAGGTTCATCAGAGTTGCAGGACAGTGCTCCTCCCCATCTTGTCTCTTGAGCAGATTTGCTGAGGATGTGGCCTCTCCCATCACCCAGGTCACTAATGAAGGTGTTTAACCCACCATCAACCCCTGGAGTGTACACAGCACTGGTGACTGGCTTCCAGCCTGGCTTTGTGTCCTGCAGGTCACAACCCTGGGAGCCCAGAAGCTCGGCCAGTGTTCAGTCCATCTCAGAGTCTGCGCACCTTGCCCGTACCTCATTAATTGGACTAAGAGGGGATTCATGGGAGATGATGTTGAAAGCCTTACAAAACTAAGATAAACAACATCTACTGCTCTCCTCTTGCCTACTGAGCCAGTCGTCCCATTGTGGAAGGCTGCTGTTACCATGACATCTTCTGATTTAGAGGTCATGATGTAATTTGTGTATTGCTCATATTAAAATCCATGGTTTGCTGAAGTTCCTCTTGAAAAAAATATGGGAGGAAGGGAATATACAGAACTGGATTTTGTGAGATTCACTGAGAGTGATAAAATACTTTTGTCCTGAAAACTTCCACAATGGCTCTCTAAAGAGCCTTCAATGGGATATTGTGGAATCAGTCCACCTGAGCTTGCAGTCTGTCTTCCAAGGTTTCAGGCATTTGCTGCTGGGTAAATTGGTATCCAGTTTTTATTTGAAGATCGTTACACAGAGAAATGGGTATTTTTTAGCAGTGACCTGTAAATAACTATTCCCAAAAACCTTGGCACTTGTACATATACTACATTGTTACATGTAAGGGAACAAAATGTAATATCTTAAATTGTTTAAGCTTAGAAACTTATCATGTAAACTTTTTCTTGTTTGTTGCAGGTTTGTGGAATCTTGCTTCTCTTTTTTCAAATCTATGTTTGTTTGTGTTGATGCCCTTTGCGTTTTTCTTTCTGGAATCAGAAGGATTTGCTGGCTTAAAAAAGGTAGGAAAACACTATTAAATACAGACTAATTGCACTGTATATTTCATTTTCAGCCCTTGTTTCTGATGAAGCTGAAATTATAGATTGGGGAGGATTTGGTCCTGGGATGTGAGTGCTTATGTGAAGATGTATGTGCAGCTGCACACTCTGGCACAGGCCAAGTATACAGGGGAAAAAGGACTCCTTAAGACCCAGGTGTACTGAGATCAAGAAAAAGACTTTGTGTGTTCTTTTTCTTTAATTTTTAAAAAATGAAGTGATTCAATCAAAATTTTATTTTATGGAAAAGAATTTCTTTGGGATGTTAAAAAGAGAAGAGGTTCAAGAAATGCACTAGAAATAAAATAACAAGGAAGAGCAGGACAGTTTTCTTGCTAATGGGAAAGGTCATTAAATAACAGATGACCCTGAGAAAACAAGCTTGATTTGTGAATTTTAAAGATTACAGAAATCCCAAAAAAGGTTCAGATGTGGTCAGTATTAACAATAATATGTTAAGAAAACTGTCTAAAATGTTCAACTTAGCTGAATATATTCAGGCTGAGAGGGCTGAATATTTCAGCGAAGCAGGGAATTTAGCAAAGCAATTTTTGAACAATAAGATGATAACAATTGTGTTAATATGTGAACTAAAGAAATACAGTGAAAAGTTACTATAATGGGAGGCACATCAAAATTAATTTCAAAACATAAATATCAAATAGATTAAACTGGAATGATTGTCTGGGGACCAATTGAAGCATGTTTCCATTAATCTTTATCATCCAAATGATTACACTTTTATTTTTAATGATACTACACTGGAGGGAATTCTGCTCCCTTTGGATGACAGTTGTCAGAAAGCAAAGGGTCTTGGAAAGTGATCTTGAAATCTGTAGAATGAAATGAATTAAAGATGGATGCAAAAGACTGAGCCATTGATGCATGACATGTAAGGTAAAGCCACAAGGGGATAATTGTGTTTGGAAGGAAAGCATCGTTCCAGGTTGCATTGACAGGAACTGGCATGGAGACAATGAAGTTGCCATTTTGGTTCTTGGTGGAACTAGGGAAAACTCAACTGAAGTGACATCCAAGTTGGGATTTTAGGGTTCACTTAAGAGAGAAGACAGAGGACAGCAAAACAAACAAAAAAAACTTCGGAACTACTGTGTGAAGGAAAATTTTAATTCAGAGAGAATAATGTAGAGAAACAGAGACTTTATTCTGTAGCAGAAGGTACTGGGGAATTACAGCAATACAGCTGTGTCAGAAAACACCTGCAGGGCCTGGCCCAGGTGGGGTGTAAATGTTGTCTGGTGTTGCCTGTGCTGAGTTGATGCTGCTGCAGTGTTCCTGTGTGTTGGCCAAACTGCAGAAGTGTCCAGATCACTTCAGTTACGAGTTCAGGTGACCAAACTAATGCATTCAGCTTTCAAGGAGTTTGGAGACAGACTACTGTGTTAAACTTGACCTGTCCATCTTGGCTGGAAAGCATTTTCCTTTCTTCTTCCTTCACTTCAGGTATTTACAGGGCTGAGAGCTTTTAGCAACTATGTTTGTCCTTACAGTTTTCATGTGGAAGCCACTCCATTTTCCTTTTGACACTTAAGTATCTACCCACAGCTGCTATTTATCTTTTCTTCTAAAAAATAAGTTAACTGATTTCAGTGGGGTTTGTGTCTCCTGCAGTCCAACAAAATGAAGGATTCTCTCCATTAGCATACCGGGTAAGGTACTTCTGCTTGTAGAGTTCTGTTGGCTCCAACAGATACTTTATGTATCCCAGGTACATGAAACTTGCACTTAACATGAAACTCTTAATAGTTAAAGTGTAACTTATGGTAGTGGCTATCAATAAATTCAAGATAAATAAAATCACCATTGCACATTGAATTTATGCTTGAAAGCATTTGTAAAATGAGATGGATAAGGTAGAACCATAGTGTCCTGCAGATGCCAGGGAAAAGATGATTGTTGTTGCTTTAGAGTGGTTTTGCTTTTTCATGGGGATAGATGAGATCAGATTTTAATATCAAAACCTGCCTATCAGAGGGGAGAGAATTCCATTTTGGATTTTTTAAAAAATTTTTTATTTTTTCCTTTGAGTTCTTCATCCCAGAAGCCAAGTGTGATTCCTGGTACAAATACTCAAGGCAATGTCTGTTCTACCTCGCTGCTCTATTTAAAAGTATCCAAAATGGATGGAATTGTTTTGCCTGTTTTGAGTGAGCCTTAAAGCTGTTGGTGAGGATGCAGGAATTTTGGTCTGTTGTAATATGAACATACCTTGTCTTTGGTTGCTTTTCTTGGAAAATAAGTGGCAGATGGCACTTCTGCACTAAGTTGACAGTTAAAATTAAATGTGCTGTTCTGTTCAGATGCTGATGTAGATAAATGGTTCTACTTGTCATAATTGCTATATATATTTTAAAGAATTACATCACATAATTGGGTGATTAAAATCTTGGAAAATCCATGATTAATCAAACGCAGGATTTCATGTAAGCTTTTCAGTTCTAGCATCTGTGAAGGAAGGGTATTTCCCATCAATTTTTACGTTCTGTAGACTGTTATCATGTTTCTTACCTCTTTTCTGTGAAGATTTTGAGACCATGATTACTTTGTAGAATTCTGGTATATGAACAAATTATTTTATAATTACAAAATTATTTAAATTTTTTTAGAAAGTAATATTTTGTCATTCATCACATCAAACTAATGGACCAGAGAGATAAAACATTGTTCAAATGCTATTACTGTTCACTGGAAAAATCAGATTTCAGTGATCTCAATTTAAAAGGACATTTCATACATTTAACAAAACTTGTAGCATTTAAGAGAAGAATGATCTACTGTAGATGTGAAGACATTCAGTAAAGAGGTTTGGCATGGATATGTAATCTTTAATCTTTCAGTTTGGAGCTGGCAAAGCAGTTGATTCTAGATACCCAGCTCAGATCAAAATTTGGATAGGAAGAGTGTTCCAGTGGAAGTTTTTATGCAGGTCATGTTGAATTTGTCATTGAATTACCTTCATCATAATGACTGAATAGGTCACTTGGGATAGGTGTGTGCAGTGAAGATATCTATTTGAAGGCGTTTGTGTATGAATTACTTGTTGGACTTTAATAGAAGTTCTGAAAATGCATAATTAAAAGAGGTTCCTTCCTGGAACTGAAAGGATTTTTTATTTTTTTAATGGATGTCTTTGTTCAGATTAAATAGCAACAGTAATTTTAGTCATGATCATGTGTGGGTCTAACTCCTGAAGATTTTAGCCATCTGTTTATCACAGACCGTGCTATAAAAGTTGATTTTATATATTGACTGTAATGTGACTTTTTTGCGAGCACTTATATTTCAGATGGCTCATAGGTTCCTGTTATGAGCTTTGTATAACTTTTCTTTCCATGTTCTTGAATGGTAGCACTGCTCCCTTAACTGTTCTGAATCAGAATGGGTTTGATTAACCATCTTCCAATTTACTGTGGCTCTTTTCCCTGGCTGCTAGTATACTTTCTAAATGGCACATGGCCCCTCTTACAGACTCACTTGGGTTCCCCAGGGCAGCAGTTTAAAACAACCCAAGACTTGCATTTTGTGCAGAGGAGAGAAATACGGAAATGAGGCACTGGCCATGGACAGATGCAGTGCTGCACTGGAATTCAGACTGATTCTTTGCCTCGTTTTTCATAAAATCCACTGTATGAATTCAAAAAGGGCATTTTGGGCCTAAGGGGGTTGATCATGCCCTTTTAAAGAGCGTAAGTGCAGCTCTTTGCTCTTGTTCATTTTCCCTTTAACGGCACCTGAAGAATTCTGTCAGGGCAGTAATAATAATACAACCAATACTGGGGGTGTGTTATATACATATATCTATATCTATATCTGTATGTCTTTGTGTATATGCCATGTGTGTGTTTATGCACACACATATTTTTGTGCAGATGTGAATTGGATTTTTCAGGACTTTGAAGTAACCGTTGCGATACATTGTACCTCAGCCAGTGCTATTAACTGAGCTATTGGAGTACCTGCTTTACCTTTAATCTCTTGCATTGGTATTAAAAACTGTTTTACATCTTTCTCTGTTCTTCTTATCTTCCCTTGTAGAGTCTGTGCATAAAGTTGTTTCTTGTTTAGATAATCTTTTAATTCTTTGTCACTGATGTGCTCAGATTCTATAGTAGTTATTAAACAATGTTGTCAACAGTGTTTCTTAATGTCAGAATTAACCTAATTCTTTATAATTCTCTCCAAAAAAGACAAATTGTGTTATTTGCAATGGAGTATCTGTAGGTCACAGTGCTGATGTTTCCATGTGTGGTAACAGAGTGCACAGAAAATTACATGTGTGCTGCTGTTTGAAGGAGGCAAACATTTTTGAGGAGATAATTGCTATACTTTTTCTTGGCCTTTAAAATATGCTTTCTCTTGATGTAACTTCAATGGAAATTTGTATTTATTTGAAGTTGACAAAGAGAAAGACGTTTAGAAGTAATTTCCTTGTAAGAAAATACAAATAGTGCAATTTACCACTGTGAGAAACTGGAAAAACTAGGTATTGCATAATCACAAGTGTAGAGTTTTAAAAAGGCTTTATGAAGTATTTTACCTTAATACTGATCTTTGAACTTGAAGTCATAGCATAAAGTTTAACATGAGCGACAGCAACATCCTGACCAATTATCCAAATTATCCAGACATCCCAAAATGTTCAGAACACAACACACAGAGTCTGTGGATTAAGAGGTTAACTCCTGGAACATCAAAAGAAGTGCATGATAATAAAAACAAATAGTACAAAAATTTGAGGTAACTTCCTTGCTTAATTAATTAGGTAGACCAGGTGGAAGCGAAGAGGCCAGAGCTGGTGCTCAGAATGTCTATAAAGCTGAGCAACATGACAGCACAATGGAGGAGGAACAAAGATTTTTTTAATATACTTCTATCCTGTGTCACAGTTTGAAATTGTCCTGGTTTATGTCCCTTTTGGCAAACTTACATAAAAGTGACCCTGTACTGTATTTTATGACCAGATGACTTTTTTCCCAGTGGCTAATTTGTATCAGACCCCCATCTTAAAGAGACACAGAAATGAGTAGGAAGTCCAAGCCGGTTTGTCTCAATGAGCTTTCATTGCATGCTTTCATTATTTTTGCTCGTTTTTGCCACTGATCATCCATAAATTGTTGGAAATGAGTGATTAAGGAAGTGCTGCTTAGTGTTAGTGGCACATGCACATTCTTGGTATGTTTTTTGTGGGTGAGAGGAAATCGCGTACTGCACAAACAAAAAGGAAAACTCCTGCTGGGAACCTTTCAAGGAAATTTAACTTGCGTAATGTTTTGATCTTGGTGTTTATTACAGAAAATAAGAGTAATATTTCACCAGCTATTGTTATGTGTCAGCCAGTCTCTCCATCTGCTTGCCTTCCCTTAATCGCACTTCCCAAATTCTCAGTTTATTTTAATAAAAACACCACTTAAAAATGTAGCAGTTTATTCATATGCTGAAGGCAGGTGAGCTGGGCCAGTGTTCAGAACATTTATTGTGTTGTGCTTGCTACTGTATAAAGATTTGGTTGTTGTGGCTGCAAAGCCCTGCCTGTGTTAGCAGCTGCAGCTTAACCCCCCTGCAAGTAAAATGTGGAGTGTAGGTTCCTTTCCAAATGGTGAAATGAAGGGGTTTCTGCTCTTAAAGGCGGGTTTCTTCCCTTTATCTCTTCCACTGAAGCATGGCTTTTAAAAATGTTTTATAAGTAAAATTACTTATTTAGGGAGAAGGTGAAAGGTTGAAGCTTTGCAAAAATACTATCATTAGCATTTTTTGAAACTGCTTTTTTTTGCTACACTCTCTTGTTAGCTTGCTGAGCAACCACAGTGTGTATGTCTTCCATCTCCTCAGTATTTGATTTGATCCACTTTGTATTTATCAATAGTGATGAGTTTTCCTAGTCACGTCACTATGAAATAGGAGTGGACTAAGCTTAAGTTTCTGATATTTTGTGTTGCAGTGCATTCTGTTTGCAAATTGCAAATAACTGAACACAGTAATAAATATAGTAAAAAGTGAACCTCCTGCTTTTTTATTTCTTGGTGGGTATGGAAATTCCAATTTCTGTGTTTTTCCACATGGAAAATCTGTACTCCCCAGCTTTGCTGTTTGTACCAGTAGAAATCTGGTACAACTATAGGTGTAGACCACTGTAAAAGACATTTTCAGTGTGTGATGACAATGTAGGAAGTATGTTCAAAGTTAGCTTTGAAGTATTTACTTTTAGAAACGTTTTCACTTCTCAAGACAGATTTCCATGGAAAGAAATTGTTCCTATATTGCAAAATACTGACAAATAAGTGGTTTGAAAATATTTTCCAATATGAAATCATCTCTAATTAAAATCAGTCATTAAAATTTGCCCTGATTTTTCTGTAAAAGGGGTTTTGAGAGCGCAAGAATCTTGAGCCTCGTTTGCAAACAGCATTTGTCTATGCTTTATGCTTGCATATACCTCTGACTTCAATACCCACAGGCCACTGTGTGTCATGGCTCACCAAATAGTCTTGAGGTTCCCTATTAACAGTGGATGTTTATTTGGCATTTAAGCTCATATTTATTTGTCTATAAAATCATTCAGCATGAACTAAGACTTTAGTGCTCTGATCTCTAGGAAATGTTTACTAGTATGTAACTGAATTATTGTACATTATATTGCAACCTATTTACTCATTTCATTAGTAATACCAGAGACAAAAGTTGTTTAATCAGTCACATCAAAGGCAGCTGTCTGGGTTTGTATTTTTGACATAAGCTAACATATTATACTCGGATATGAAGTCCATTTTTTAAACTGGAGTCCTTTAAAATGACACCACCTAAAATTTATTAGTTTGTTGTTGTTTAGAAGCAGATTCTGATTATTCTGGGATTTTGATTTGGCAAGCAGCTTGACCATGGTTTTTCCTTCTCCCAATTAAAAGTATACTTAGCTGACAGTTGTACAAACCCAAAACATAATCTGTAGGATGTAAGGTGCAGAGTTAAGTACTGTATTTAACTGTAAATCTTGCATTAAGGACGATGCGCTTCTGGGACCTTTGTGTGCTTCCTGTCTCCACCAAAAACAGAAACAGCTTGTACATGGCTAAACGTAGAGTGTGTAATTTGTAATGTAGAGGACAGCCCCATCTAATACTACGTGTGAGAAAAGTTTATAAAATGGCTGGAAAGGGAAGATGAGAAGATTCAGTATAACTTGTTAGCATGTCACATTGACAAGTGTTACACTGAACTCTGAAAATACATTAAAATTACAGATTTATGCTACCAGGTCCTTAATTGGCAGTTCTGGAGAGGAAATAAAAAGATTCTTATAGGTATATATATTAGCAAATTAGTGTGTAAAGAGTTTGGTGAGTATATGGCCTGCTTTTGTGAATCCATGACTGGAATATATAACTCTAGACTAGTGTGAGATGAAACTACCTTTGTCTGTAAAAGTATTGCAGTGATGTCTGTTTGCTGTCCTTTCACAATGACTGTTATAATGAAAATTACTACAGGTAGGTCAAAAGAGGTTGGAAATCCTGGTTATGTTATTTTTTTGCATGTCAAAACTTTGACTTCAGCACACAGGTTTTATTTGGCCTAAATGTCTGTATTTAGACATTTAGGATCAAAGGCTGTGCAGGACAGGTAAATAACATGGATTTGTTTGTCAGCTTTAGGCCCCACCATGTTTCACTGAGAGTGAGATAAAAAGAAATTCAAGAATCAGTGGCCAGGAGACAGAAACTTGTGTAAGATGAGAAATAATGGCTTAATGCGAATTCAGTTTTGTAGATATATAAAATATTCTGTCAGGTTTTCATAAGACTTCTTGCTTAAGTCAGTTGGGGACATTCTATGCAAAAATCTGTCTTTTTTATATTAGCATAAGGAGATCTGTGGTTTGTTGAATACAAGTAACAGTTCTGTATCTGGAGACAGCTACGGGGGAAGTAAGGGAATGTTGGTTGTTGCACACATTGGATCAAGATGTGATGAGATGTGATCTGTGCTCCGTTTCATTAAAGTAGTTAAATGTCAGTTGGTCGCTTCCATAAATTAGATGGTACTTCGTTTAAAGAGGCCTCAGAATAAGGTACAAAAAATAGGCTACCAGGAGATAAGCTGATGGTAGAGTTTATTTGGCACAGCTTTTCTGCACTGGCTGCCTCACTGCCACTTTGTTATCTGAGCAGGGTTTCAGCGTTGCTGCAGCAGTGGATGGGGTTGAGGTTATAAGTACTTTTATTGACCAACTCTGTGGTGCAGATAGAAAATCAAAATGTGGCAGGTTACTTTGTGTTCTGGCAGCATTTTAATATATTTGTGCTATGGAAATTTGTAGAGTAACAAGATGAACCAAGTGTTGTTAGTAATGTTGGGGTAAAGATACTGCACAAAGGAAATGGTGTTATTTTGAAATGTGGTTTTCTGACTGTGACTTCTCCAGCACGCCATGAGAATCTGCATTAGGTGACACATTATGAGTAGGTAGAGGCATCTGTAAAACTACTCAGTTTTGGAAGCTAGCACTGGAGCATTAGTTATTCCACCTCACCCCAGGCAGGAATGGGCTGCATTGCTGAACTTTTGTGCTTTCCCCACGCCTATGTTGCCCTGAACTTGCACATTTGTGCTGTATGTAGCATGCCTATGCTTTGTAGACTTTCCATAGTTTTTGCTAAAAGCCTTAACACGTAGCTGGAAGCCTGCAAATGGAATAAGATGAGAATATTTTCCTATGTTGCTCTCTTAGTGGATAAATTGAGGGATTTTTTTTTTTTTTTTTTAAATGTTACAGTTTTAATTTGGTTTTAGGATAACTTACGGAGTTTTGCATGGGCAAAAATAAACATGTTAAATACTTTTACTACTCGTAAAGTGTACCGATGGTACAGCTACCAATGCTAAGCTGAATCTGTTTATCACTGATGTAAACTGAATCTCTGGGTTATAAAATATTTTTCTTTTCCTAAGATGCTTATTTTTAGGCAGAAATAAGTAGCTTTTAAATTTTGTTTGGATGGAGCATTCGTAATTCCCTCTATACACCCTTTTGTTTCTGGTAGATGATACCTGTGTATCTAAAACCCCTGAGATATATTTATTTTTTCTTTTTATTTTCTTTTAAATATTATTTTATTGTCAGTTTATGATAATGTAAAATTTTAATTTAAAACTGAAGTGTTTCATGGAAAAATTTGCTATCCTTTGGAAAGAAGTATTCACACATGCAGGATCCCTAAAATGGCTCTGACTCAGAACCCTTTCTTAGTCAATGGAAAAACACAGATGCCTCTAAGAATTTGGCATGTCTGAGTTAGAGGCTTCAAGAGGCTAGTCTCAGTGTTTGGATTTATTTCATTAAATGGTCAGAAATATTAAATTGATTTGCTATTTTATTTGGAGGATGTGATTTGTTTTATAAAAGTGGCTGGTTTATGCATGAGGAATATCTTAAGATTTGAATATTTGAGTATTTTCACATTAGTCAGTGTCTTGATTTGAGTCTCCACTGACATCAAGTAGTGATTGTTCTGGATGAGCAAAAGCTTTGTCTCTATTTTGTCTATTAATGCACTTTTGTTACTTTATATTAAAATTGAACAATACTTTACAGATTTAGTATAATTGTAATTTTAATTAACAGAGAAGAAATTTCCATATAATTTTATATTGATAGTGGAAAGTTTTAACATATTTGTTTTAATCATGGAAAGGCAATAAACATTTTTCTAATAGATTTTCATTTATTAAATGACACTTTACTAGACAAACACCATTTTTCATTCCTTCTCTGAAAGTAATGTTTTTTTGATACTGATAACCAAGTGATATTTAAATCTTTAGTCTATATTATCTAGTTAGTATTACTAGAATTATTTCACATCAAGGATTGTTCTCTGTGAAGAATCACTTCTTTTGAACTGACTTCTCAAGGAAGGAGCTTACACATTTGTAGTGAAAATTCGTGAGGCAGAAAACAACTTTATTTACAAAGGAGGGGAGGAGGGAGAACCAAAGAGTTTCTCCCATCCCTGTCCATTTCATTTTTTTTCTGGTGCCTTTTTCAAGCATTTTCCAGCCTACTAATAGGAACTTCCAGCATTCTGGTACTTTGACCAATACCTAGAAGTTTGCTTTCTTCTTGGTCTTATTCACCCTCTTCTTGGTCTTATTCACCCTATCAGGGCATTAGTAATAGACATGACTTCAGGGGTTTTACTTTTCTTTACTTCTTTTAGAACTTTAAAAGTGACCTGTGTGCTTGTACATGTTGTTTGCTTTTTGTAACTGTCTTCAGGGTTTCTTTCTGCCAGAAACACAATCACAAATTCCAAGTCTTTCTTTATGCTGTTGCGTTACTTATCTTAATGCTCTGCCAAGCTGCAAAGAAGTTGGAAAGATCTATTTATCTTCCTATCAGGCCAGTCTAGCAGGAAAGATTCTTTCTGATCCAAAAGTAAATGCTTAGAGGGAGACTCAGTGTCAGAAATCCCAGAGCTCCCATGTTGTTGTTGCAGGTGGCTTTGGAAAGTCTGGGAAACTTGGTAGGTGGAGGGAGTGGAGCATCTGAGAGCTAATTAGTGAGGGCAGGGCTAATGAATGGAACAACAGAGCAAACTTGGGGGGAAAGGGGTGACACTAGGACAGTTACCATTTTACTGTGATTATCCTTTCATTTCTCATTTCCCTTCTTCCCAGAAGGTTCGGGTTGTATGTCCATAGATCTGCATCTGTCCCTTTTAGGGTAGAGGCAGCAGGGTGGGTGTGTACATCTGCCAGCTGTAGGCTGTAATTATTTTATTCCAGCTCTGCTATTCTGTCTAGTTTTCCCTAATTTTAAGAAATTTGTATGTATTCTCTACTCTGGTATGTATTCTGATACAAAATTTGGAAGGGATAGTATTTCTAATATACTATTTCTATGTTAAATCTACAACACTGATACCTGATCTGGAAGAACCAGGGGTATGCTCTTTGCTTGAGTAATTTGGATTCCATGTATTGGAAACAATTCCTTAACTGCTAAGCAATAAATGAATCCCACATTATCATTCTCACCAGAGTCCATCTTGTTTTGGATAATTAAATAATCCTAGAGAAAAAAATGAGAAAGAACTGTTTTTTTTATCCCATTTGCGAGGACTCAAGCTTGCAAGGAATCCATGTTGATTTTTAGGTTATTTGTGTGCAATGGTGTCAACAGGAACATTCGAGAGGTATGGACCCCAAACTATTATATAATGTTGTGGTTTGGATACTGCTCTGGGACACTGAAAAAGGAAGCATAAGTTTTCTTTGGCAGAGGAGTCACTCCAGTGGGTGTACTGCATCCTGGATAGATGTCCTCCTCACCAGGCTATTAAGTAAAGACATCTTTTTCTTGACCTCTAATTGAAGGATTTTGGTCCTACACTTCCAACTTGGCAGACGTATCTCTAATGCTTATTTGTTACATGTCTTTAGCCAGTACCCAAAGAAATAATTTTGTTTTTTTCCATCAAAACTTTCATTTTGTTTTTCTCTGTCCAGTTCTTTGCTTCTCTTTGAATTTTCTGGATTTTATTGCTTATCCTGTGTGCTATTAAACTATTAAGTTCTTACAGTTAAATGATTTTGGCTGCTTCATCTTGCTCCATTGATAGCATCGTAATAACTGTGAAACCATTTGAGAAAATATACTAACAGAAAAATCAGCTGAAAGTTGCTGGGAATGTTTTATGACTGAATTTTTAATGTTTGTATTGTGTGGAAAATAAATACAAACTGAAAAATATACTTGTGATGAAAAGTGCTCATTTTAATCTTAAAATCCCCATGGGCTAGGAAGATTCTCTGAGGAAGAAGTGGGAGAAAACACAGTGCTGGTTACAGTCTGGAGTATTTGGTTCTTTTATGGGCAAGGAAATGTTTAGGTTTTTTTTTTTTTTTCCTGATTACTTGAATCTGATGCCTGAATATATTCTTGATTAAAATTTTCTTGGCTTGCTCCATGAGGGTTCTGAGTCATTAGCAGCTACATTTTAAAAATGAACTGAGTTTTCCTTAAACTACAGCAACTGTTTTTGAATTAGTAATTTGTGTATTCTCATAAGGTAAAGATCTCTTGACTAAATATCAGTGTGTTAAATGTAGTATGTGTTTAATGTTGCCTGATGCAAAATGGTTCTCCTTATTAAAAAGCTTGTTTGTGTGCTGCCTGGAATAGGTCACAACAAAGATTGCTGCAAGTCTAACCATAGAAATGGATGAAGTGCTTGACATTCATCTCTTCACTAATACAGATTGAGAAAGAGGGGGTGTCACATGCTAAAAATGCAATTGGGGTTAATATATAACATCCCCAACCTCATACCCAGTGTAATTCTCCCTTTTTTAGTGCCTCCACTTTTCCTGCAGATGTTATCATGTGTGTTTGTTGTCATCAGCCCCTCACTGAATCTTGAGGTTACTAAGACTCCTTTCTGTCATGTGAAAACAATGCGTGTCATGTGTACTTTAAATGTGCCATGATTGCAGAAATGTTTCCCAGGCTTTCCCCATGGGTCAGGGCATGGTGTAAAAAGTGATGTTTACCTACCTCATGAGAGGTCAAGATGTCCAAGCAGAACTGTGTTCAAATATTCAGCACCATAGAAACTTTGTTAGCACTCTCTGGTTTTGTGTGTAACATGTAATTTTTGTGTCATTGATTATAGGGTGTTTTATGATTTTTTTTTTTTTTTTTTTTTTGCACAATTTGCTACCGAATTAAAGTGCAGAATTAACAAAAGCCATTCCGTGGCCCACATTGGCAATGTAGCTCCAAAAATGTCCATCTTGTAGGAGTTAGTAATATGTTCATCAAAAACTCTGTAGCCGGAGAAGCAAAGAAATGCTTTTTCTTATGGTAGGAATGGGGCTGTAGTTTTTCGATTTTACCGGGAACTTTGCCTCATGCAAAAAGAGAAGATAACATGTTGAAAGGTTTTCCAATCATTCATCCACATTAAAGCAAAAGAACTCTTGGTAAGTATCTCTACATATATGTTAAAATCCATAGCAAGAGACAGCATTAAAAACTATGCTTAAATTTCCGAAGAATAGTATTTGTGTTTCTAATCACAACTGGCAAAGCAAAAGTTGGCAAAAAATGGCTCGATTGCTTTCATATATTTAATAATTCTTCCCCAAAAAATAACAACTGTGAGTTTCTGGCACAGCGTTGTGCTACTGCTTGGAAAATAACATTATCTTCCACAGTATCTTTCCTGGAATGTGGTGCTTGTCTTACCTTAGCATTGCTAGAATGGCAGTTGTCAGAGATCTCCTTTCAAACTTTCCAGAGTTTACACATCACTCTTAATGGAGAGAGGAGCAGTCAGGAGGTTTCTTGCCTATGCGGGGTCCTTGTGAGTCAGCAAAGATCTTTGTGCCAACTGCTCATTTCATGAGAGGCCTGAAACTTGGTAGACAACCAGTGTGCAGAGCAAGGTCTTCATTTGCTACTGGTGCCAGATCGATGGCCAAACGTTTTGCATTGTTACATTTATATAATTCAAAGTAGTCAAAGAATTTCCAATGGGAGGGGAAAAAACCCCAGCATTTCTTACTGTCTCCATTATCAAAAAAATCTTGCTTTCCTTGCTGAAAAGCTGTAAGAAACTATCACCACATGTTGTCTTCTAAAGTAAAACCAATCTCTAGGTGTTATGTGTGAACATAAATTGCAGGAAAAGTCTTAATGCGGTGTAAGTGGCATAATAGTCATCCCTCAACACAAATGTATTGCAGGGGAGAGGTGGTTTCCTTGGTAATTGTGCTTTCTGAGTTGCTTGTATGACATCTGTTATCCCTTCAGGACTGTTGTTGCCATTTGTACTTCATTGGGTTTTTCAGATGAAGAATTGCCTTTTTTGGCCATGTGCTGTTTTTTTAATATCTTTTGGCTATTTGTCATCCAGGATGACTTATCTGTGTTAATCATAATTGGAAAGAAGCATGGTAAGATTTTGATGCCTTCCAGAGTAGCAATTAAAAATTTGTCCGAACACTTCTAAAATAATTAAAACCTTTCCTGCTAAAATTAGGGTTTTCTGGAAACATGAACCCTTAGGCCTGGTGCTCCAGGCAGCCTAAGTAGCTCAGGATTAAGCTATAAAAACTCCTGAATGTCTTGACAATTGAATTTTAAAGAATTAGAAGTCTGAGAGTCAGGTATCTCTAAGGCTGTACAAACCACAAGATCCTTAGAATGTGTTTGTAGGACAGCTTTTATTTGTAGACAGGCCTTGAGAGCTTCAAATGCTCTTTTTTTTCCATTCTCCCCATTAGTACACAGAGAAGATGACAGATATTACTGGGCTTCTGGCAAGTTGCAGTCTGCTGGGATTGATGTGTTAAATATCTTTCCTTTAATAAAATACTTCACTTGGTTAAGTGCTCATGTTAAAGAACTAGGAGGATTTTGAAAATATGCTGTGAGTAAAAGTGTAGGTGAGCTGTGGACTCGTAAGCTGTGAAACTTTGAAGTTTAAAAAAAAAAGAGTGTAATCTGTCAGTCCTTTTCCCCAATTTTTTTGATAAACAGTTAAATTACAGTTTCTGTTGGATTATAGTAATTCACTTTCAATAGTTTTTGTTGATTATTTTTTTTTTTCATCTTCTACAAGAGACTTCTTTAATCTGTCAGTCAGCCTGCAAGATGTCAGACTTCTGTTTAGGAGCAGTAGGGAACCACGCAGGGAATTGACTTTCAGGAGTGGCTTTTGTTTTATGGATAATCTGAAACTCAACTGCAGGAATTTACACAGTGTTGGGTGTGCTTTTTTTCCTGTTCAGCAGTTACCAGAGACATTGTGGGATTGTGGTGCCACGGCAGCTGATGGTTTGTTCTAGATACCTTCATGGCAAATGACTTTAAACTGGAGAGCTATTAAAACCAAAATCATTGTTGAGAATGAAGGAAAGTGATACTTCTCTGACTGTGGAGGGTGTTCATGCTTCCCAAACCATGATCCTGAGTCCATTTTGGGAACAACATCCCTCTCATTTATTGACGTGCAGAGAAGTTTGTGTATGAGTTGAAGACCAAAGATCAGATTCTGCTTTTCTTTTTAGCTGGCGTTGGTGCTGTCCTTTTCCCTTTTGCTCTTTGTGTTCCACTTCCACTTCACCACTTTCTCCTTCTTAGTGTTGACAGCCTTCCCTCTTTTCTGCATATCCCTGGAAAGTAGGAACACCCCCAACATGTACAAAAGTGAGGGTGCTTTCTGAGCCCCTTCTCTGTAATAAAAAAATCTGTTCATGTCAGTCTTGGTTTTTTTTTCTGGTATCTTCAGATACCAGATCTTCAGATCTTCAGTGTCTGGAAAACTAACCATGCTCTATATTGCTTCATCTATTTCATTTGATGAAAATGTGTCCTGGTTACAGATTCAAATTTTCTAATCTTTGAGTGGCAAATAGTCTTTCCAATCCTAGGCTTTGTTCTAGACAAGGTTTTTTTTAATGGAATATATACTTTTTCCAGGTCCTCCTACTTCCCTTATTTCTTTCTCACCCCTTTCTCCTCATGCACAAAAATGTAACCTGGAGTCATAGCAATATTCTTAGTGTATAGCAGTGAGTGTATGAAAGCCCACCACCTTTAACATGCATTTCAAACTTAATTACATTTTGTGAAAATGAAGCCAGTGTATTTTTCCATCTTTAATTATTTCTAAAGGCTATAGTTGTGTTCATCTCTTAAGTCTGCAGCACAGGAGTGTTATTTAAGGCTGTGTAGGTAATGTTGGACTGAAATCTGAGTTTGATTTTTTAAATTGATAGTGGTGTTGAAGTTCTCCTTATGCCCACCCTTAATAAACTATATAGGTATTTATAGTCTATATCAGTCTGCATCTTCTGTTTGAAATCTTTGAGTACTAGAATGCAGGATAGCTGCAAACCAGCCTTTTTTCCTCACTAGAGGCATCCTCCTGCTATGCTGTGCCCTCCATGTACATGGTTTGGAGGATGTATTACAATGAAATTGTGTTTTTGTAACCAAATGCGGTTTTGAAAGTTGAGATCTAGAGCCACCTTCTGAAAAACCTGATGCAATCTGGTTGGTTGTGTACTGCTGCATAGACTATTGCCCTTGTTTAGAATGCTGATTGGAAATAGTCTCGTGTACCTACACTTCATGTTTTCTCATATTACACTGATTTGTTTGTTCTGTGCTCAAGGCAGATCCAATGGTGTAGATTGAGCATGAGATAAATGTACTCTATGAGCTGATTTCAAATCTCCAGTTTTAGATGGGATTGTTGCTGGTTTTGAAAACATCAGGCTCTAATGCTCCTTTTTGCATACACTGGAAAAAATGTGAGGAGTAAATGGATTAAAAAAGTGCATCAGGTATTATGTGAAATAGAAGTGGCAGTGTCTTCTCTGCTGGGAAGTTTGGTTCCTCTAAGAAATTTGAGTAATGCAATGGAACTGTGGGAGAGAACTGAAATGACTGGAAAAAATGTTAAGTCAAAACAAAAATGTTAGGGAAGAGGTTTTTGTTCAGGGAAAAAAAAAACCCAAAACACTGAACTTCAAGGTTTATTTGGATAGTTTTGCTTTATTGAAATAAAGTGAAATGTTGCTTTTAAGTATCTATACCTTTCTCAAAGTCAGGAGTACAGATTTTTTCCAAGCTCTTAAATTACTGATGTTACTAATAATAATGTTCAACTTTATATTTCCCACCTGAATAGACAAAACTACCCTCAGCAAAAAAGAGAAGTAGTAAGGGTGTCTAAGGCTCATTTCTTCCTACTTTTTTGCTGTGAGGGTGCCTGAGCACTGGCAGACATTGTCCAGAGAGGTTTTGGAGTCTCCAGCCTTGGAGATACTCTAAAGATACTTGGACGTGGTCCTGGCAAACAGCTCCAGGTGTCCCTGCTTGAGCACCGGGTGACCTCTGAAGGTCCTTGCCAACCTCAGTCATTCCATGATTCTCCAGAGGTTTTGTCTGTGTGCATGGGGGGAAACTCTGTACCTTTCATTCCTTTCAAATAGCAGCTATTTGGCAGGGACACTAATGTATGTAAGTATGAACTAATGTGCCTGGAACATTAATGTTTTCATAGGGCACAGTCTTATGGGTGCCTAATTGAGATTAAGTATTTACCTATGTGCTTTAAGTGTCTTAATTTCTTTTTTATCCTGGACCATTACCAAGTATTCATTAGTGTCTATGACAGAATATTTCTATCTAGTAACTTCACCAAAGTTCTTAAAAATATTATTTCACTATTTTAAAATGATCATCAGAGTGTGAATCCGTGTGTGTGTGTGTGTGTTATCCAGTATAAAAATGGTTCTGCCCTGAGCAGAATGGAGTGAGTTGTCAGTGGTAACTTACTGTTCTTTAGAGGACTGGTGGATGAAAGGAACTGGTGTGCTAGAAGAGATCAGTGCTCATGGTTTAGGATGCCCGAGGTCCTCGTTAGTGGTTGGATGCAGTGACATAATTTTCAGGGTAAATGCCATGTAAAAATTACCCTTAAGTAGTTGCCTAGTTAAGCAGTGAGGGAAGAGGTGATAAAAATAGAAAAAATTTATAAAGTAAATGAAATTTTCTGCTTTTGTAATCTTTGCAGTGAAATATCCCCAAGTTGGGGTGAACCTATGTGAGAAAAAAGAGTTGGGTTTTGTTGTGGAGCAAAGAAAAAAAGTAAAATTTTTATTTGGACATCAATCTGATGCTCCCCTAATGGCCTGGATACCTGAAGAAAGCATCCCAGTTACTCTTGCTCAGAATTAAATTAGCAATAAAAACAACAGTAAAAAGTGAATCTCTTTTTTGCGCGTTGTTATATTCACATTTGCGCATCCAGCCCTCCGCTGCCGGAGCGTTGTTTCGTTTCAGACTCGGGCAGCTGCCGTGGTCTGTGACCTTGGGGGTGCGGGATTTGCGCGTTCGGTGGCAGCGGTGCCCGCAGCAGCCGTTCCGCAGCAGTTCCGCAGCAGTTCCGCAACTGGGCGCTGGAGGGCTCCGCAGACTGACGGCTGCAGGAGGCGTTTTAAGGAAATTGCTGCATTGTACCTGCGCTGGGTTTAATGCTTGCCGGGCCATTTGGCTCTTTGCCATAATTGGCTTTCCATTCCCTTGATTGGAATCATAGATAAAAATTTGCTAATCCACTTTCTTTGCTGAAAGTATTAGAAAAGTAATCCATCTTTTAAAAATGCTCGAACAAAATCGTGTGGTATAAAGAGTACTTTATGGAATAATGAGATTAATGAGAACTGTAAGGCATATGCAATTTAAAACGTTTTTCTATGGGTTTAAGGGGAAAAATGCAATCTGGGCACTCTAAAGCCATAAGTACTTCCTTTTTTTATGCACTACCTTTTAAATGTACATTACATGTTCTGCTTTTGTCTACATGATAAAATGTGAATATATATTTAGGAAGAAGGATCTGCTATTTATTTGTGATTTTAAAAATGTTTGAAAATATGTGATTCAAACTTCTTGGCTATGTTTTGTTCTCCCTCTCCCCTCTTCTGCCCACAGGGCATTAGAGCGCGCATTTTGGAAACCCTTGTAATGCTTATTCTTCTTGCACTGCTTATCCTTGGAATCGTATGGGTGGCTTCAGCACTCATAGACAATGATGCTGCCAGTATGGAGTCTTTATATGGTATGGAATGCAAAAGAACCTTCACACCAGTTTCATTGTAAATACAGTAATGAATGCTTCCAGTTAAGTTTATTTCTAGTATGTGCCACATGAATATTGCACAAGGTTGTGAAGAAGATGTATTAAGTCAGTCAGCACCATTTTTCCTGTTAAATTCTGTAACATAAGTAGCCTGTTTGTAATAAACTAAAGCTGTGCTCAATGTTTTCTTCACAGACCTCTGGGAATTCTACCTCCCGTATTTATATTCCTGTATATCGCTGATGGGATGCTTGTTACTTCTGTGTAAGTGTTTTCCTCATTATTCCAAAAGATAAATGGTTTTCTTGTGGGGGTGTTTTTTTGTGTATAGTTTTAAATTTTTTTTATGGTTACAGGAAACTTTCTGATTGTGAAAGTTGGGTGTGATTTTTCTGATCAAATTTAAATTTAGATGTAAATTTGTTGAGTTTGGGTTCTGAAGTTTAAACAAATGGTACCTTACATTTTCAAGTTTTGAGAAACTTCACACCTCTCCCAAAACAATTTCAATTTCTAACTTGTTAAAGCAGGTCATTTAAAAAATAGGGACTCCATTCTGCAAAGAAAAGCAGAATTTTTAAATGAAATGTCTGCAGGAGGTCTGTAGTATGGTGAGAAAATTATCTTGGAACATTTTGTCCTATATTCAGTAAACTACTGTTCTTCCTTTTGTAATTGAGAATGTTGCTGTATAGGCAGGAGTTGGAAGACAGTGCGGTCAGCTTTCATAATCACACAGCTGGGCTCTGGCCACTCTGCAGGTCACTTACACAACTGCATTTCAAACAACTGCAGTAAAAACCCAACCTTATACCAACTGCTCCTAACCAGAGTTCAGTCATCTGTGTTCAGGGCAATAAGAAACATGGTGGAAAGCTCCAGATCCCACTTATAATCTCAGCCCCCTCCTTGAATAATTTCTAGAAAATTGCTGAGTGGGACAGAACATTTCCCCTTCTAGACTATTATGGTTTCATCTCCTCCAAGCTTGACAGGTTCAAGGCTTACATGGGGCTGTCACTGTGGAGAAAGGGTGGGGAATGATAATTTGTAATATCCTTAGAACTAAGCAGATCTGTTTCTGAAAGAGACCTCAGTGAGTCTTCTTAGGTTCTCTGTGTGTGCAGATTCTCAAATCCACTTTGCAGGAAGGTGGGAGAATTAAACCATGTGCTTCTCAATGTCTTGAGCAGGCTGTTCCAGAGTGGGATTCACAGAGGTGCTGAACACTTCAATGGGTAGTTGGTTTACAAAACTTTTATATCTGCCCTGCAGTTTGTTTCAGCAGAGCTGATAACACAGCCTTTGTTCTGTTGTAAACCAGTTCATCAAAATCATTGCAGCTAAATGCCAGTTTCTGGAAATGTGTACTTTAAGCAAATCACTGAGGTTAAGGCCCTCCGAGCTGTTAGATCTGTGTAGCTGAAAGGGCAGCAGCATACAGCAGTGGGGCAGCTTCTAGGGTAGAACTTTAGATCTTCAGCTGGTTTAATTTTTGAAACAGGGTTTGAGTAAAACCTATTGTAGTGGTGTTTGGAGCATCACAGGCTTCTTCTGCAGTAAAGGTAGACTATCTTAAGTTAGATTTTTGAATACTCCTGTATTTTTCCTGTAATACATAGTAGCTACAGTGAAACACTAATAACACTAATAAAAATAAATGTAATCCTCACTATAAAATCTTGTCTGTTTTTTTTGCAACACTGTTTTATTTGTCCATATTGTTATAAATTCCTTCATCTCCTACACATTTCAATATTTGAAGGCTGTTTTCCCTAAACTATTGTTTTCTGCTAATAATTTTCTATTATCATGGTTGAGCCTTTCTCCCAAGAAGCATATATGCACCATTCCTGAAAACTATTGCAGGCTAGGATCAGAAAGGGCATGTTGTTATTTCATAGAAAATAACCATAAATCTGGTGGCTGAGCCTACTATCAGTGGAAGTTGAAGGATAACTTTCAGGGCAGAGCAGCTTCAGGATTTCTTGGCCTTGCAGCTACACCTGTGCTAAAAGATAAAACATGTCTGAGATGTTCTCCAGTGCTGTGGCCAGCCAGTGTCATTCCAGCCAGGACATTGCAGTTGGCAGGTGCTGTGCACGTGTTGCCTTGTGATAATGGTCCCTGGGCTGCAGGAACTCCAGAGCTGCACCGAGAGTCATTTGGGAAAGTGCTAACTGGCCCAGGGCAAATCATGCCAGGAATAGTTCTAACAATTTACTGGTGTAGGCAATCCAATCTTAAAGCCCAGGAATGCATCCTGGCACTGCTGAATTTACTAGTGTCGACATAGCCTCTGGTGCCTCGTGCTTTGAATAAATAATTAAATAGTTGAGCAAGTTTAAGGTCTCTGATTATATGGTATTTCTTGCTGACAAAAAAAAAAAAAATCACAGTTAAGCTCTTGGAGGGGAGAGATGCTTGTCTTGTTCAAAATTCACATGATTGCAATGTGCTTAGAAGTTGATACTGGAGCTTTAAGCTCTTGCAGTTCTTTTTGAAACAAAAAAATGGTTATATGTGGACTAGCACACCAAGCATCCAAATAAAAAACTGATCTTTGACTTACAAATGACCGTTTTGCATATTCTTCCTTCCCCTGCAGTGTGCACGCCAGTGGGACTCTCTCGGATGTTTACAGTAATGGGTCAGTTGCTGGTGAAGCCGACAGTAAGTGCTACACAGTTCTGTCCTCCTGTGCTACCTGTGAGAAGGTAGAATGGAATTTGGGTACTTTCTTTCAGAATGCTTATTACACTTCTATAGAACTCTTCAGTTCACCAGAGTTTCTATAGCCACTCTTTGTGTACTCATTTAAAATTTTTCATACAGCACAAAAGCCTGTTTTTTTTCCGCAGAAAGTTTTTCTTCTAATAATACAGACTTCCACTGATTTTTCAATTTATGTCAGTGCTACTGGTATTATTTATTGCCTGTATTTCCTGCTGTGTTTTAGCAATACCTCATTCTGAGTTCAGGAGCAAAGAATCTAAGAGAAAAACAAAGTCTGGATGACACAAAGGGTACCTGGGGGTACACATAGATGGGTGAAATGTGGGTAGCTGTCATCTTTAAGAGCTTGTTATACACAGATTCTCCTTGGTTCATGTTCTGAGTGCTGTGAGGGAAGGGAGAAGTTTGTACCATGTACAAGTGCTCTAGTGACTTGTGTGTCACTTTTCCTAGTTTGTATTTACTAAAACTTGGGTGCACTTAGATCTTGCATTCCTTTTTATTAGTTCAACTCTGGAAATACAAAGAAAATACATAGTATTTTTCTTATCTGTAAGCTTTAGCCTCAAAGCACCTGTTAGCTAGGTAGACATACTTCATTTATTTGGTTTTAGCTTCTGATAGTAATTACATTTGAATGAAATACTGGCTTATGTGAAAAGTAGATTTTTAATACAATTTTTCAAAATCTGCAGTTATTTTTGTTTAAATTGAGTGTGAAGGTTGACATGATTTGAATGTAGGTCAGACATACTGTTCTGTCTCTTTAGAATGAAACTGAACATAAAACCCTTAACTTGAAATAAAAACAGTAACTTTGCTTACAGTAAAGATACAGCTGTGTAACAATGGAATAATATTCTGTGAAGTTCTTATTTGTGGCAGTATTGTAAAGTTGTAGACTGTATTTAAAGTACAGGTTACTGGAGCAAAGTGAACCTGATTATGTAAACGCAATCAGGAAAACAACTGTCTCTGATAGTCAGTTCATGTTTCTGTTTCCAAATACAGATCCTGGAAGACCTAGATGAGCAGATGTATATCATCACTCTAGAGGAAGAAGCAATTCAGAGGAAGCTTAATGGTATGTATGGTATATCTGTAATGATACTGCCTCAGATGCAATATTTAGAGTAGAGTGGTTCTGATCAGGAGTATTCATCTCACTGTTATGTAGCCTTTTCTCTCAAAACAGAAAATTTCAGCATCTTAGCATGTAACAAATGTTACAGGGGTACATTTCCTTGGTCACTGGGTTTTTCAAGATTGGCTCTTGTGTGTGTGTATGGTTTGCCTTGGTTTTGTTTTTAAATTGTTCATCAGCTCTCTGATGTGAGAATATTCGGATCCTGAGAGAGCAACTGAGTAGTTGTTCAGACCCGTGACCCTTACTGCAAAATAGCTTGGATTGGAAAATGACTATTTCAGCTTTGCTTGAAGGACAATGAATTTATATTAGCAAGAGGCTTGACTTCCTGTGCATTGAGTTTTGTTTTTAATTCGGAGGATTTTTTGTGTTTCAGTTCATTGTTATTTAAAATCTTAGGTAATAATCCATTAAAATTCAGAACACTTCTTTATATTTTAGGAGCTATTTGGTGAACTTAATAATTAAATAATTCTATTAATAAGTAGTGTAAATAATTACAAAAATATTTTTAGACTTACTGTATTTAATATTACAATTTTGCATTTCTTGATCAGGTGTTTCTGTTATGAATTATTTAAAAAACAGTATGAAACTTTGGCTTGTAATAGAAAGGAGTATTGCAGCATGGCAGGCACTAGTTATGGAAAATCTATGGACCTGGAAATAGGTTGTACAAATCTTCTGACTTGCTTTTAACTGCATGGATAAGCCATCCACCTGCAATTTATACAATTACTTCAGTTTGGAAAACCAAAGAATATTCATGTCATGACACATCCATTGTTGTGCTGTCTCAGGACTTACTTTAGCCTTAATTTTTTTAAACTTTCTGCTTTTTCTCTCCTGCTTTCAGTCTTCTGTTATATATCTCCATCTTTCCTTCTACTGAGGTCTCATTAAGTCTCCTTTCGAAGTTGCTTGACTGGGGAGGTACCTTTGATAGCAGAGATCATGGTGGTCATCTTTATTCCAGTATGTAAATTAGTGGAGGAGCAGTGACTGCTTCATGCTGAAATCAACCATTATTTCAGTTTAAAAGTAACATTCACCTTTTCTGTTTTGAAGGCTCAGGTGTTTATAGTGACACACGTATGTATGTGCATTCACACCCAGGCACACAAAAAGGTGCATGCAGTGTGTGTCTTTGAAGCTGTGATGGGGTAATTGTAATCATTCTGTGTGTTTGATGTTAGCTGGGAACTGTAAAATATTTGTTACTGAATATTTTATGTTGTCATGGTGATTCTACTTGTGTACAACACAGAGAAATGACCCAATAGTTATTCAGGAATCTATTGGTAGTAGTGTAGAGAGGGTTCTGCTATTCAGATGGGGAATGTAATTATTTAGGTGATGCTTGGCTGCTCTTTTTCTTGCAGAAGTCTCTCAACAGTTCTTTATATTGCAGTTTAATAGCACTTGTGGGGTAGACCTAGGCTGTTTGTAGGTGTCTACTGACTAGATTTGGATTTAGGATGGGTGCAGGGGGCTTCCCTAAGCCCCTGCCAAGAGACTGGATTCTCTTTTCAGCGCATGGCTTGGTATGAAAAGTGGGACTGCAGGCCATCCATAGTCCATGGAGCACTCACCAGCCTACTGTTGAGCAGTGAAAGACATGGGGCTTAATGAATTCCCTCTTTCCAGTGCTGTGGGGATGGCATTGGCACCCCAATCAGAATGAATGCTTGAAAATCCCTAATTTGGTGTACAGAGGAAATGAACGGACTTAAGCCAAAAAGTAAATGAAAATCTAAACTTGCATATAGTGTGTGGTTGGGGCAAGACGTTATATGTGCAAGAAGATATTCTACAGGATTTTTGTAAGTAGTTACTTTAGTAAATTTAAGCATGGTTCTCAGTATGGCAAGCACGGAAAGCTTCGTCTTCTCCTCCAGAATTCCTTCTAATACATACAAATTGTGGCAGAAAAATAGACATCCTTATTGCCAGAACTATGAAGGGTCATGTTTACCATGTTTATTGCGTCTTTAAAAAATGTGTATAAATGGGGGTGGTTCTGATTGCATCAGTAAATATTGTGCTCCGATGTTAAAGGCCATAATCTGTGTTTGCACACTCATTGTTTAAGTCTTTCTTGTTCTATCACAGCAGATGTATTCAGCTACACACTTCCTCTGCCATGGCTGTTGCAACTCTTCCATAGTGTTGTGGCGGAAATCTACGTGCTTAAGTAACCCTGCTAGGCAGGTTTGCAGTAAAGCACCATGAAATATATACTTCATTTATATGTACAACTAAAGAGTTGAATTTTTATTAAAATGAAGAGGACCGGAGCAGAGGCTTAAGCAATACTTGATGATTGTAAAGCTTTTCATATTTGAAAATAAATCTATCTGTGAAACTGTAGATCTTCTTTGTGGGAACTAATTTTCTTCCTCCTCAGGTGTCTGCAGTGTCTAACTGAAAATCGGAGGTGGAGGGAGGGGAAAGTTTGATTGTGTTATCTACCCTAGTATTTTTATCTATTGAAGAGATACTGGGCTTTGGGAAAATGTTTGTTTCCAGTGTATTATATTTCAGTACCCACATCACTCCTACAGTTGAAGAATAAAGCTGGGACTTTTTTATATTAAAAGAAAAAAGTTGCCTTCAGCTATTAGTTTTCCTGAATCCAAAGAGACGGGTGGGGTAGGATCAAAAATACTTACTTGATCAAAGTTATTGGCTCTGAAGGTATCCTTACCTATGTAAGAAAGATGAAAGGTGTTGTTTTTATTGCACACTAGTAACAGTGTAATTTTGAACTAATTGGTGGTGAACTGCCAATCACCTTGGGGGAATGCAAATAGATACTCTTACAATTTCCTTTGAGGTACTGAAATCTTATGTCGGGGCTGGAAGAAAAACAGAATAATACCGTTAAATTGACCTTAAATGAGCTGCTTTGTGGCTTTCTTGGAGAATCCCTTCTAACTTTTCATTGCTAGTCCAAACAAGTCTTGTCTACCAATTTGATTTATTGGCTAGACAGCGCTGACATTGAACTTTGTGCGTGTTTGAAATAAAGCTAATGTTGGAGAGCTTTTAAGAATTTAGCTGCATCCTTTTCAAATACCCTTTTGACTGATCTGAAACTTTGCCTCCCTTGTAAAATATCCTTTTGTATAGCAACCTGTTGTTTGCAATTATTTTTAAGGAGGAACTACAGCAGCACTTAGATATGATTCAGAGTTTCTACTGACCTCTTAAGGACCTAATGTGATGACGCTGATTTGCTGGATAGACTCCCATCAAATCTGTGTTTTGAGCTCTGGATTTTTATATTGAGGGAAGAAAACAACATATATAGATATTGAATTGAGCTTTTCCTCAGAGACCTCTGAATCAGTTACAGAGAAGAAGAAAATGTCAGGGGCTGACTTGAGTTTTCCTTCTTGTTCAACTGCTTCCATGAAAGTTCTTTTCCCCCTGAGTTCTATAGCTATCCTTTTTCCCACCTCACAGTAATTAGTCATTTCATAAAACAGATGTTTTTAGATTTTTTTGGGGGCAATGCATCAGCACAAAAGTTTATTTTTATAATGATAATTCGCTTTGGGTTTTTTTTAAAGATGTAACTTTTTCTGAAAACCTAAATATTATGATTAATTTTCTAAAAAACACCAAGAAATTAAACTGATGTTCATATTTCAGGCACTTCAAGTGATAAATGTTGTTATGGAACATTGTCTGTAGGTCTTACTGGGTAGTCCTGAGATTAGAGATATTTATATATTTGAAGCCCTGTAAATATTACCCCATACTCATTATGTCTCTGAAATTCAAGATAAATGTTTAGACGTAGCACAGAAGTATGCAAAAATGTGTGTGGAAGAAACATTCGATTAATTCAATTAAACATGTAAAAATTAATTTTTTAAACAGTTGGATGTTTCATTGATGATTTGACTGCATTGAAAAAATTAGTATTAATAGACTGCAATAAAAAGAGTCACCCTTTTTCTTGTATTGAGATTGCTGGATGGATGAGCAGACAACAGAAAATAAGGAAATAATGTGACTGGACTACAAAGTAGTGCTGCTGTGCCAGCAGATTAAGTTCTGTTTAGATTTGGTAGGCAAGTGATCAAGATATAAGATAAAAGCCTGGACAAGAATATTAATCTCATATAAATTTATTAGAGACTGTTTAAAAAAAGTACCTGGAGCATGGTGCTATTCCAGGTTAGCTCACAGCCAGAGGTGGGGCTGAGGGTAGTGAATGGCCGGCAGGTGAAGGGTGTGAATGTAAATCGAGCAAAACAGTAACACAGAGGACTTTGGGTTTGTTAAGACCTTGAACTGTCACGGCCACTGTGTGTTACTGCAGAGTGAAATTTGCCTAGAGTAGACAGGGAAAATGTGAGCCCTTGCCTTATTTTCAGGTGAGATTGTTCAGAAAGAAAAGGGAAGAAAGTGGGGCAGAGGTGAATGGAGAGTGTTTATAACTTATCCCAGGCAGAATTTTTCCAGGTTGTGATTCCAGAGAGTGAAAGCTAAAGCAGAAGTAATGGGATGGGAACTGAAACAGCTGATCTCTAGTCAGCATTGCAGAGCTGTGTCAGTGTCTGAACACTGTGCAGGGTTTGTAGAGGAGCTGGAAACAAGGAGGGAAACCACAGTGTGCTTGCACTGGGAAAGAGGAGTGGTTGGAAGAGAATGGAAGGTTGAAGAGAAAAAGGATGGAGAGAGAAAATGGGCTGGGTTTTCTCAAGGCTGTGTAGGGACAGGAAGAAAAATTGCTGAGCAACTTTTAGGCAGAAAATTAATAGGGAAGAAAGCAATATTATGGTTGTCAGGGTTCAGCTGGTGTAGAGGAGAAAGTATGAGGAGTTGTACAACAGCGACACATTTATGTTGTGAACTGGAAAGTGAAAGAGAATGGCTGGTTGTGGGTGGTTGTGGGAATATCTGTGGCACGGAGAGGCTGACAGAGCAGGCAAACTGGGATGAGCGGAAGATCCTTCAGCAAGCAGGTCAGCAGTATGGAAAATGAGCTTGCTGAGGAAAGGGAGGTCAGGGCAGAAGCTGGATCTGGAGCTCTGGCCACTTTAGAGGCAAAGGTCCGCTTTGCCTTTGAGCTGCTAAATCATGATGCTCCTGAAGGGCATCCAGGGATTCTTTACATCTTGGTACAAGAATCAGACAGTGATACAAGAATGAGGCATCTGAGACATCCTGTCTGTCACACTATGACTGGGATTGGACTCGTGTCAAAGTTCAGCATTAGCAGAAGAGGCTGGGATTGCAGGAGATGGCGCTGAAACCTCTGTGCTGAACTCTCCTGGGTAGACTCTTTCGGTTTTGAAAAGTAGTTGGAAGAGTCTCAAAGAAACACCTCCAGTTCAAAGTCACAAGTACTAATGTGATGCTTCCTAAAGGCAAATTGTCACTGTGTGCCTTACAGTACTATAGTCAGTCACATCCAAAAGAGAACCATGTCTTTTATTTTAAAAGGTGTGTCTTCCACAGTGGAATACCAGACGGTAGAGTTGGAACGTGAGCTTGAAAAAGTGAAAAGCAAGAAGACAAATCTAGGTAATGAACTTTCTAGTGTTTCATGTAGACTGTAGTTTGCTGCATGACCTTAAGGTGCTGAGTTTAGCTTGGAGCAGTTGCTTGATTAAATCCAGTTTGTTCTTAACCAAATTAGTGAATTTGCAAATATATTACATAGAATCATTGCATCCCTCTAACAAACAAATTTAAGTAGGGAATCTGATTTGGATCTTATTTTTAACATAATTTTAGAGAAATTGTAACACTTCTTTGCATGGAGATGTTCACATATAATGATATGCTTATGATTATTTGGGCTAATCTAGGACATTACTTTCCTTTTTGTGTTTTAATTATTTCTATAAAATTCAAGTTGTGTTTTTTTGTTTTTTTTTCTTGCACATACTAATGGTGTCCAGTGAAGTTAGTTTTGTCTTTTTTTTACTTTACAAGAGGAAAATACTATTTATTTATCTGAAATTCTGTTCTGTTCCTTTAGGTCATGTTAAAATATACATGTAAACTGCATATTTTAAAATTCAGCTGAATGATTCTTGCTTGTTTTATTCTATGGTATTAAGCTTCTGTTTTTTCTCTTCTGAACAGAACGGAGGAAAAAAGCTTCTGCTTGGGAAAGGAATTTGGTCTATCCAGCTGTCATGATATTGCTACTGATTGAGACGGTAAGAATTTTCTTTTTTTTCCCCAGCAAAAAGTATGAAGAGTTCTTTGAGCATTTGAGGGAATTGTTTTACATTTTTTGAGTGATATGTGTTTAAGCAACAATCTTGATATTCTTTTCTTGACCATTTTAAAAAAAATTTGACATTATGTAGTCTGGTGAGGATAAATGTGTAGGTGTTAAAAATGTGGAATACTTTTCAATAACAAGACTGTTTCTACTTTTTTATAGTCCATTTCAGTTCTCTTAGTCGCTCTCAACATTCTTTACCTATTGGTTGATGAGACTGCAATGCCAAAGGGATCAGGGGTAAAGTAAACTTCTCGTACAATTTTTATAACTTTTGTAAAGCTTTGGAGGCCTTACAGAAGTGCAAGTGAGAACTTTTGCTGTAATAACATGGAAACTGATGAGCCTTGACCTTGACTTTGCTTCTAGGTTTCATTCCTGTGCCCACACAAACATTTATTACATGTCATGTTGTAGTAAGTTCTTATTAAAACTAATGCAGAAGCTTTATGTAGACACAGTGATGCAGTAAAGCAGATAAGTAATCTGGAGTTTGCAGTTCTGTCTTTGCAGTACATTTCACTGCAGTTGGAAAACTGCTGATGCCATTGTGTGGGGTAGGGGGACTTGCAGGGTAGGACATCAGAATGCCCCTTAAACACTGAATTGAGAAAAGGCTGTATTTCATGTAAGATATGTTTTGTTCTTGGTAGAAGTTGACTTTATGAACTGTTGCATGTATTTTATTTAATTATGCAACATATATTTTTCCTTGTAGGGGCCTGGAATAGGAAATGCCTCCCTATCCACCTTTGGCTTTGTGGGAGCAGCACTTGAAATCATTTTGATTTTGTATCCTTTCTGTGAGAATTCTGTCTGTTAACAAGTATTCTGTCTGGTTTTCTGGGACACTGGTAATGCACTAAGACACTTGCCTGTAAAGAAGAAAGAGATAAGTCAGTCCTTCTCAGACACTGGAAGTGTTTTTGTTTCTTTTTTCTTTAGTTCTTAAGACTTTTAGCAGACTGCTGAGAACTTGAGTGAAACTCACATTCCTTGGAGGTTCCTTTTTCCTTGATTCTCACAGCTATCTTATGGTATCTTCTGTCGTTGGCTTCTACAGTCTTCGTTTTTTTGAGAATTTCACTCCCAGGAAGGATGACACAACTATGACAAAGGTAAGGTGCAGTCTGGGACGGGGATGGCCCCCTCCTGTCTTTCTTGCCACCCAAGACAAACTGACTGTCTTAGTAATTGCCCTGAATGGCTCATTTGCAGTGATCAGTATTTGTTTGTAAGCTGCGTAAACACAAACTGGAAGATTTTCAAAATGCTGAATGAGTGGGAAAAAGGATGTGCTCTGTTTAGTTTGGATGGCATCCATTCACTTGTAAAAAGGCAGGAATGGCAGAGCTTGTTAACTGGCTATAGAAAAGCAAGTGAAAGAACTTTCTTCAAAGGAAACTTATTGCTAATGAGTAACTTTGATTGTGTTAACTGTACTTCAGGGAGCTTGTTTGAGATCTGAACAACGTGGTTGCTAGAAGTAATACAGACAAAGTAATTCAAATTTGAATAATTAAACTAAGACTGAGGAAAGCTATTCAGCAACACTTTGCAATCTGAAGCTAATTTAACTTTCTACAATTTAGCACTGGCTTTAGAATAACAAATGCTGTTACCTAATTCAGAGGAACATGCCTAGGTTTTTGGCAAAATATTCCCACAGCTGACAAGGGGAAGTGACCAGTAACCAAGGAACAGATGTTGAATTTAATTATTTTTTCAGTATGTTTCATTGTTTCTGATAGTTTTTTGGTTTTTTTTTGGTTTTTTTTTTTTTTTAAAGTCATGGATGAAGATATTTTTACTATAAATTGTTGGAAGTGAGAAAGTGGGTATACACACAGAATGATTATACTAATAAGTAGTAGGGAGTTGGAATGTTTGTAATGTCTCCTATTGATTGTTTACAGTACAGCAGGAATAGTGTAGAAGTAAATAGTGAATGTACAAATGTCTACCTACTTTCAAGTTTTCTATTTTTTTTGTTTTGTTTTAGTTTTTTTCTCTTTTTTCTTTTGGATTCTGATAGAACTAGACCTGAAGAAAATGGTCCCTTGTGAAAGAAAGTTTCAATTACTCTTTTTAAAGGCTTTACAAGGACAAGAGAAAAATCTAACAGCTGTGAATTTTTTCGTACTATTTAAAGTAGACAACAGGCATTGAATTGAAAGGAAGCTCTTTGTTGTAATTTTTTAAATAATGCTAATCCTGCAAGCAGTTACATCCAAGGCTTAAGCTGCTGTATCAGTCATCTTTTCTAAGCCCATGGAATTGTTCTTTTATAAAACATTCACAGGAAATAAGTAAACAGTTGATGCTTTGCAACCTGGTGTTTTTAAATTATTTTGAATCTAAGCGTACATAACACTTTGATTAAGAGCACATGATTACATATTTGATTTTTTTCTTGGATCATCTTTGTCTTGTTTAACACCATATGGAGAAGTGTGACAGAAATCAGTGAGACTAACAATATGTTACTGTAAATTGCTTTAGGTTCAGTTTGAAGAATGTGCCTTTTAAGAATTCTTCTTTTTCATCTTGACCACTGTTTTTCTTTGTGTTCCCTTCAGCAATCTCATTTATCATTTAAATGCTGCTTGTCATTTTCAAACAGATAATTGGAAACTGTGTCTCAATCTTGGTGCTGAGCTCTGCTTTGCCGGTGATGTCAAGGACACTGGGTAAGTGAAATGGAAGTATAGCACATCATAATAAAGGAAGTTTAGTTAAATTTAAAAAAAATACAATAAAGAAGATGAACCTGTAGCTGTATTTTCTATAGTGCGTGTTTAATTTGCCATCACTTTTAATGGAAATAGTGTGTATCTGTGGCCTTCGTTTCTACACTAACATGAGCTGCTGAACATATATCTATGTACATGAACTGCAGAACATACTTTGTAAAAAGAAAAAGATGCCAAGCATTTTTCAGAGAATATTTTAAGAAGGTCAGATTTGAAATTTCTTAAAACAACAGATGGTGAGATGGATAGGAAAACTTATTGTCCAGAGCGATATGAAATAATTTCATGTTCACTATGAAATTACAGAGCTCAGTTCCTGTGAAAAAATACATTTGGGATTTTGGGTCTAAAATTTGAGGTAACACTGAGTTCAAATGGCTTTTTAAAAACAGTTAATGACTCTTCATTTATTAAGTTTTTGAATCAGCAGTGACTCCAGACTACTGTCATTTTCCCCTCAAATAATGTGCTTGTCTTTTTGTTACTTCAGTTTTCAAATTTAACCGTTTGGAGGCCACCATAGCAGAACTGAAGAACTTCTGATTTTGTTGCTAAGAACTGGCAGTAGCATTTGAAGTAGTTAAGCTGTTTTAACCGTTTGGAAAGACAAGATATGTTGTATCTTCACTTTGTTTAATTAGGTAATCTTCAGCTTGAATTCTTGAAGTTCAATTGCAGGGCTATTACATGTTTAAGTAGTGCAGAATCCTTGTAGCTAATGTGAATTTCATTGGGAACATTAAATAGAACAAAACAAAAATCTTCACCTCGGGCTGTACAAGTCTTAAGTACAAGCTTAGAAGTTTGAGCTCAGGCCCGCAGACCAGCAGTGTATGCTCAGTAGTTCTGTAGCTGGTTTTATTTGCCATGAGAGTACTCTTGAATCAAGAGGAGTTCCTCTTTTCCAGTAAATTATACTGTATATTCTCATGCTATGTATATCTACAGATGAGGAGTTTTAATAGACTTGCTAGATCATTCCTATAGTAGTTGAAAAACTCTCTGTAATGCATTTTGGAGTGTTGAATCTTAAAATATGCATTCTAGAGCTCATTAAAAAAAAAATCTGTAGTAAAACTTCACAAAAGTGCAAAAGAGTAATTCAAGTATTTAAAGCAGTGCAGTTTTAAAATATAACCAGTATGAGAAGGGTCTAACAAGTAAAATGGTTCTAGCATGTGGAACCAGATGTTACATTGAAAAAATCACTGTTTTAGAATAGAATTGTACCATAAGTTTAGGTCCACTAAGTTATTGCATTCAAGACTTCTTTAAAAGAAAATAAAATTAATTGTTAATGATCCATGAGATTAACAGTTGATAATAACCAGATTCTGTGGCAGTAAGTGTACACGCTGTGTCCATTGTTGTCTCATAGGAAACAGATCAATGGTAATACTCACTTAAAAACAGACTAACAAGTGAAATTCCTGAATAGTTTGCCATAGAGATAAATAAAAGAAGAAAAAAGATGGAACAATTAACACACAGCTAACAAATGCACAGTCACAGCTGTCCAAACAGGATTAATAGAGTGTATTAGAGTACAGTGAGTCATGTGGTGCTTTGCTGAAATATCAATGTGTGTTGCACTACATGCCACTGCCCTGTGGCACTGAATAGATGAAAAGAAATAAATATGTTAAGCAGATTCATAGTCTTTTCACTTTATTAAAAAAGCGAGTTTCTAGACTATACAGAAAAGACTAGACTTTATCCTTATGGGAAAGGTGAAAAAGCAAAAGTTATCTAATACATGTACTGACCTTTTTCAACTTTTAAAAATGGGAATAGAGTTTCTTATGTGTTTCATAGCATTCTAATTAGATACGTAGGTGGTGGATGTGTCTAATCTGTCATTTTTCCAGAACTCCAGGAAAGTTTTAAACTAAAATAAGTTATTTTACTTAAAGAAGTTAACTCATATTTTTCCAGAACTTTTTAGCCTTTTATTAGCCCTTCAAAAATGTTTCCCGCCAGCATCATATTGCTAATCAGAGGAACAAATTGGGAACAAGGCACTAAATAGTCAAGAATACAAAACCAAAGAATTGTAGAGAAAATTGACCTTCCTAGTATACAAAAGATTTCCTAGAATTCTACTTGGGTATTATGTGCAAATAAATGGGGATTTTAAATATATTTAAATTTATTTGTGCGTGCTATCTAAAACCTACTATTTGTTTTTAACCTAAATAAGTCTTTATTAGTTTACTTGGTAAAATTTTATCAGCTTTCATGTGTGTGTGTTTGTGCCACTAGTATGCAAGTTTTTGTTCAATTACTGAATAGGTATAAATTTTTTTGTTTTTCTCTGTGGGCTGATACTGCTTCTGTAAGAAAGTCATCAAAACCTTTTTAACCTTTTTCTCCCATGAGTTTACGGGCTGTTACTGTGTCAGATCTTTTCTACTGAGCAATGATTTTTCTGTTTGTAAAAAGAAATGGAATGTAATTTATGGACACTAATTTTCCCACTACTCTAACAGAAGTGTCAGGGTTCATTTCTGTTTGTCCTTGTACAAATGCTCCATCCATGGCTCACTGTCCTTCTGGACCTCTTATGTGTCAAGGAATGTTATTCCTTTTCCAGACAACTCCAGTGCTCTGCCAGTTTGCTCATTTTCCTTTCAAGTTATGGAAGCCTGTACATTCAAACCTGACTTTCATAATTTTAATGTAGCTCCAGAGTCTGACTAAAACACTGCTGCTTTAGAAATGCTAAGGACACTGTTTGCCTTCAAGTGGGAAAGCAGCTCTGTGTTTGTTGTCCTTCATCTCTTCACCGGTTAATTCAGGCAGCCACTTTCTTCTTTCTGTGCTAAGACCTTCTGTGCTTTTTCAGTATTTCTCCCTGTCTCTTTTGCTATTTTGATCAGTGATTGTTTTGTTTCATCCTTTGAAGCTTCTTCTTTTCATTTTGGTATGTTTTACTTAGATATGAAATTCAATTCCCATGTTTTAATTTAAATGACTGATGCAGATACAAGAAGTGTGTGTATCTTTTAACATTGTGATAGCTGGCTGCAAATCTGGGGTTTCCAGGTACAGTGAGATTTCTAAGAATCCAAGGTTTACCCTTGGAAGAAGTGTAGCTGACCTTAAATTCTGTCTCTTCATTGATTATCACTTTTGAAGTCAGTTTTTAAAAGCCCCAAAACTGTTTCAAAATAAGATGACAGGAAATCAGGAGCTTCAGAGCCAGGGTTATTTTGTGATTGCCTCGTTTGCTGCTGCCATTTTAGTCCTGGGACAAAGTCAGCTTCCTTCTTTTGCGCTGTTGTGAGGGTGCCCTTCACTCTGCTGTCGTCTGTGCCAGAAGTTTTTTGGGAATACAGCAGCTTTTGAATCCTAGAGAATGTCACGTGACTGTCATCTCAGTGTTTTGCCATGTATTCAGTGCAGTACTTGGTGACACCTCACAACCTTGTAGGGCCTTTTGGGATGGGCCCTACAACTTGTAGGTGTTTCCATGTTTCAGAAGAATGTTGTTCACTTAGCTGGTGATTGACAAGCCTTTGATCAGCGCAAAGCCCAAGTGTCAGGGTTGGAGGTGCACTGTGAAGAAGACCTGTCAGCACTGCCTTTCAGCCAAACCCTTTTCCTTCTGTGCAAATGCTCCATGGCTGTAGTGGTGGGCAGATCCAGGAGACAAACTGCAGTTGGAAAGGTGTCTTTAAACTTTGGTTTCAAAAACAGTGCTCTGGAAAAACACTTAAAAGGCTTAGTGTTTACCATAAGGTGTTGTGGCTTTCATAGGCTGTATGCTCTCTGTATTTTTTAATAAAAAAAGCTCGTGGTGCATTTCATTCTTTTCTGGAATCGTTAAGGATTTCATAGAATCTGAGGTTTCAAGTAGTTTTCATAATAAAGCTGATTTTTTCCTGGTTGTATTTATTGAAATTATAAAAAGAGTTTTTATGTGGAATAGGCAATTCCTTTCAACTCCCATTATTCAAGCATTTTACTATGAAATTTAAAAGATGTTTTGATAAATGTGTCTTACAGTTTTCTAGTGACCAACAAAGTAGAACATGACCTCGAGAACACTGTCTTGTATGTTTAACCATGTGTCTTCTGGTGTGCTGCCTGTAAGAATTTTGCATCCAAATGTAAATGAATGAAATTTTTGCATTTCCTAAAAAATGGAATGAATATTTTGATCTAAATATTGCATGCAATTTAACAGGAATCACCAGATTTGATCTGCTTGGAGACTTTGGAAGGTTCAATTGGCTGGGAAACTTCTATATTGTGTTATCTTACAACTTGCTCTTTGCTATCATGACGACGTTGTGTCTGGTCAGAAAGTTCACGTCTGCTGTGCGAGAAGAGCTCCTGAAGGCATTAGGTAACACAGCTCTGAAATTCAGTGTGTGCTTGAACATTCCCTTTCTCCACCATTGACACCTTGATGTGCTGTTGGTAAAGTTCACCGCTCCTTGTCACAGCTCGCAGGAAACCTTTTTCGTGGAAATTTATCTAAGTTAAAATGTGAGAGTGAATAACATTGGGTCGTTTTTTGAAGAGTCCAGAGTTAATGTACAATGTTGATTTTAATGATATGCCCTTGGTACTTATTGATCTGCAGTTGGATTTTCAGTCTTTGGAGAGCACAGAAATATTCTCATTGCTATGAGCAATTATTCCAAATTAAAACTTCAGCTTGTGTGTGGGTTGGGTTTTTTATTTTTGTTTAAAGCAACTTATTAGTTCCATAAAAATAGTGGAGGTCTTAACTGCTTTGTTGTCTTGCTTTTTTTTTGGAGAATCTGTTAACAATATCTTTGTACACAATATACAGAACCTTAGTAACTGGCTGAGTAAAACCTGTACCTGATATAATCAAAAATTTTATCAAATTTTTCATTGATATTTCTTGATGATAGAAGAAAGGATTGACACACATTTGATACTACGAGGATAAGTTTTCTTTTTTATTGTTGTTGCTTCATCTTATCTTTACTAATTAGCAAAGCTCCTATCTCTTTATATCCCTAGAGTAGTATTTGCTTAAATTGAGAGACTAATGGTGAAACTTTAGTGTTTCTTTGTAACTGAGGACTCAGTTTGCAGCATCTACAAGTTACTCATGTTAGTCTTCACTGCTTTCAGATTTGTGATGCGGAAACAAAACCCAAACTCTTCCCAGAGTCCACCTCTGTTGTTGACAAATTGGGTTAAAATAGTCGTTAAAATAATGATAAAGAAAGTGTTTAATAAAAAAATTATATATGTCGAAGGCAGATTAACAAACATAAAAATGCAAGCATACTGGGGTAACAGTCACTGAATTTGACACAAGTAGGGAGTTCTAAACCCTGAAATGTTCAGGGTGCTAACACAAACTGAGTTTGTTTTCAGTGCTGTACATAACAAATGGTCTGTTAAAAACTGTTCCCTGGAATTCAAAGAATGAGAACCAAAACTGGCCTAAGACCAAAAAGGTCACATAATATTGGGACTACAAATATGACAATATTAAGGAGATTTTGGGTTTTTAGTAGTGCACTCAGTTTTGGGATTCCAGCAATGCAAGAAATTTAACTTGGTACATCATGGCACTTCAGTAAACATTCGGTGTAGTCTACACTAAATAAATATGAAACCCTTTCTGGTTTTGATCCTTAATTTTAGAGACTTGATAGGAGACTTCAGAGAGAAACTGTAACAAGCAAGGTAGGACTGATATCATGCCTCTTGTGAATAACATATGGTGAAATTTGCCATCTTTCCTCATCTTCCCCACCCCCAAAAAGAGTAATTTAACTACTTGCCTGGGGCAGGATGTGAGATTTGAATTAGCACTCACAATAAAGAATTGTTCAATAAGAACAAATGGCTGGAAATGGAGATAAATCAGTAATAGTGTAGTCCTAAAAATGTAGTTAGACAAATAAACAGTTTGGAATAGTGATCTGGTCATTACCAATGACACTAAGATCAGCAATGGATGATAAACAAAAATATGCTATAGTTTAAAAGAAATATTATTTAGGTAATTATTTAGGTCTTTGTGGGCGACAGAGTAAATTGTTGCAAGTCTTTCTTGATTCTTAACATCTGGGTCTGTGGTTTAAGCAGTGGGAAGTTAGGGTTCTCTGGCTTCCATGCTTGTCTGCTGTAATGGGCTTTTCTCACTTAAACACTGCTGAGGGAATTTCCCTGAAGCAATTCTTACTGGAGCTAGATCATCAGTTCTGGTCCTCAGCAAATGTGAAGTCTGCAATCACAAAATAGAATTTGGATTGTCTGTGTTTTTGAATACCTGTGTGCATGAAACAAGGGTGAGTCTCAGTTTTTTCCTTATTCTGTAATATTTTGCAGGATTAGATAAACTTCATCTGTCAAACAATCCAAGAGACTCGGAGACAAAGCCTTCTGCAAATGGCCATCAGAAAACACTGTGATAACAATCATCTGCAATCGACAGAGCTGAAAACATCAACCTCATGGCATTCCTGTCATCTCATCAGCATTTTTATATTGCTTTTAGTTGTTAGTTTGGGTCGAGCCTTGTCTCATTTTGATGCTGCGTCCCTCTGAGGAAATTAGGTGTTTTGTTTCAGGTTCTTCTCTTTCCAGTGAACTTTTGGTCTGATTGTTTATTTCCCAGTAAGTTAATGCAGGAGGTGCCTTGAAGACTGGAAGCTGAAGAGAATAATGCATTCCTTTTTATTTGTTGCAAGTCTCACATCTTTATTTTTAAACTTGCTACCATTTGAATGCACAGTACCTCCTGTGTTATACAAACACAGCTATAAAAGAATAACATTGGGACTTGATTAAAAAAAAAAAGAAAAAGAAGAAAACATACATTTGAAGGCTAATATGATCCTTACTGGAAATGCAAAGTACCTGGACAAGGTATCCTTGGCAGGAGATGAACAGTTCTACTGAGAGTGAGTTAAAGATGCCAGTAGTGATCACAGTTCCCTTGGTGCTGGAATACAGTAGGCTGTGTCTCAGAGCTTTCTCAGAAGACCAGAGCTTTCAGCTCTCTGCCCTTAGCTCTGAGTGCCAGGTTGCTTTACTGGTGGTCAAACAATGTCTTACTGAAGTCCAAGAAGATGAAGATTAACTTCAGTGTTAAATCTGAGCCTAGTTTGCTTTGTAAAAAGCTGTGTAGATGCCCTGTCACAGCTCTTACAGTTCTGTGAGTGCTGTGGAGGTCCCTTACCCTACCCAGTACCCCCTGTGAAATTCATGATGAACTACTGTGTCTAAGCAGTACCTGGAATCAATGCAAGGAGCACAGGCCTAGGAGGCTGCAGTTGCAGTTTCCTGCAATCTTTAATTTGAAGTAAATTTCTCTGAATTTATACTTCGGTTACCAGGATTTCTGTTCAGTGGCATAATCCGGTTTTCTGTCACTAGCCTGTTTTTTAATGTACACATGAACATGTATATAGGCCTATATGTGTAGATATCGTAAATTAAATTCTAAGGCTATAGAGATGAAATAGGTGGTTTGGCAAGTAAAACTTGTGTGTTCAGTCTTGGTAGTTTTGAATTTCTGCAGTGTTACAGTTTAACTGCTCAGAGGCCTTAGATTCAGGATGACATCAGTGGGTGGTAGTGTCCTTTTTGTAGCATTTACTGCACCCTTAGGAATCCTTTCAGCAGTTTATAGTAAAGAAGAAAACCAAGTAAGTATTCAAAATCTGGTTGCACTTTTGTCCTGCTCAGCCACAAGCAATCTTCAAACAGATTGGAATGGGGACACCTTCAGTGAGTGCCCATCATGTAGGGAGCCAGAAAATGTTCCTGTTTATTTGCCATTTCTGTAAAACAAGTCTGCCTGTCTGTAGTTTGAGGTCTTATATCAGTTGGTGACAACTTCCAGTGTGGTTCCAAAAAAAGGTAAACCTTGTGTCAGAAACTCTTTGCCTGTTCTGAGATGACTGCTCTGGGCTGTAGACCTTATTGCTGTGTGTGTGTGAATGTCTGCTTGGTTTTCTTCCCCTAAAGTGCTTCAAAAATCAAGCTCCAGTACACATGAGGATTTATCTTTTTTGCAGCTGCCTTTTCTGACTTGAACTGGGGCATAATGTAAATACTTCTGTAGTAAATATGATGCTAGAGAGTTACTTTTTTTGTGTGTTTGTGATTAGCATCAATTCAAGGCTTATTGAACTGACTATTGATGTATTGTATCAAGTCTTGGAAGAAAAAGTAAAATTACTTGATTTCACTAAGATTTACAAGCATCTTTTCTGTTGTTTAATGCTGACACTTTGGTGAGAAATCTTTATCTGAGTCAAAGTTCTGCAACCAATAACAGGAAGCTATAATTAAAAGTTGTTCTAAAATGAGTTTATATTTAAAATATTGGGAGCTATATTATTAGGGCATCATTCAGGTATTCTCAGAGTTTGTAGCCTTATGTATTGGCATCATAGAAACCAGTGAAACGTGTCCACTTCATGCAAGTCATTGTATGACCAAAATTGTCCTCGTGTCTTAATGAGGCTGCTGAATTGTGGTGTGTGAGGCCAGTTAGCTTTATAGATATATTTCTATTACGATGCTAAGACCGTTAATACACTCTGAAACTGAAGAAATTCATATTAGGAAGAAACCTAGGAGTGTGAATAACCATATCCTAACCAGCATAGTTCTTGCTCTTTGTGCCTTTGGAGAGATGTTTGTCCAGGCATCAGTGACCCAAGAACACAGAAAAAGGTGGATTATAATGTGTGGTGGCTCTCCAAGTGAGTTGGGCAATTACTTCAACTGAGCAGGGTCAGTTCCTGCTGAGAAGCACCCAAGCTTCAGGCAAGACTTTAAAACTCTTTTTCAAAACAAGTGTTACAGCCTCAACTGTCCCTACCCCTTCTGCTGGATTCTGCAGGCAGATGTATGGGTTAAGGCTACATTAGGGAAGACTTTACACTGGACTCTGTGGGATGGTTGAGGTGCTGTGTGGTTTCCAAGATGGGTGAGAAATTCAGAACTACCCTGTGCAACTACTGACAGTGTTTTGTTTTAAAATCAACTGCTGATATTGTGACACTGTCCACATTAAAATACACCTTTGGCCTTGAAAATGACATGCTTATGCAAAGCTTTGTTACTGCATGCAAGATACAGGTCACTGTATAATTTTCACAGAAGCATATGGTCACTTAAGTACAAGCAACTGGTAATTCATTAATGGATGTTGACAATACATTCCTAGTATTTTGACTCATGTAGAGTCAGGTGGTCTATACCTTCAAGGTATATACAGCTGATCTTAGTAACATTAACATCTGCCTCACTTCTTACGAGGCAAAAAACACATCAATGCTTCCATCTTCAACTAGATGCCACACAAGACCAAAAAATAGATGTAAACTGAGTGTTTTAGGTTAGCCTTTTTTGGGCTTTATTCTGTGTTGGTAGCACAATATTAAATGCAGTGGCAGAACTGTAATACTTGTGAGGTTTCTAAGCATAAAGCACAGATGCTTATCACTTTAAGCTAAAAAAGAATAGTATTGGTTACTGTACAAGTAACAGTTCTGCATTCATAGGAAGCTTTGTTTACTGTCTGTAATGTGATGTTTATCTTTGGCACTGTTCCTCTGATATCTTTGACCCTGTTGTCTGTTTTAGTGTCATAGGAATTAAAAGATGTGACAAGTTGTTTTCCTTGTCTGGTTCCCGAGTACCACCTGGAGCAGCAGTGGAGGGAGGGCTGGGCTGCCCGTGCCGGCAGGAGCTCCTGCAGCAGGTGCTCGGCAGGATGGACACGGCAGCGGATCCTGGGGACACGTCCTCCCATGTGTCACCAGGAGTGACATATCCTCCCATGTGTCACCAGGAGTGACATGTCCTCTCGTGTGTCACCAGCAGTGACGAGTGCCAAGGGGCTGCAGCCCCTGTCTGTCCCACCAGGTCTCTGCCACTCACCCATGTGCCGCTGCAGCAGCTGATGCTACTTGAGGTGCTCACGTGTGCCCAGTGCTGTGTAGTGAAGACATCATGGCCTTTTTTTAAAAGAATTTACAGTCTGAATTAGAAAGGAATAGAAACAGATAGCAATTGGCCTCTTCCTGCATGTGCTTTTCCTTGAATTCTTTAGGCGTTCTCGAGGTTATTTCCCTTCTCTTCTTCCTCTTCCAGAAGCGGGGTGATGGTGTATGTACAGCAGCTGAGCCTTACCCTTAGTGGACTAGCATCTAAAATCTTGAAATAAAAAATACAAGAAAACAGCTAGATCCTCTTTAATGTATTCTCTGATCTTGAAAATAGCATTTTTGAAAATCAAGGTGAAATAATCCAAACAGAGACAGGACACTAAGGCCACATAAATAACCTCTTCAAAAAGAAATATGCTTAATTTTGTTTAAAAGAGTGTTGATGTGAACTGTGAACCTTTAATTGCTTTGATGAAATAAGATTCCCTACCTCCTAGCATTAGGATTTTTGTTGTTATTTTAGTGCTGAGTTGAGACAATATTACCTACACTGCCTTCCCTTTTCAACCGATGAACACTGAATTTGGTTTTGGTAAGCTGGCGGGTTGTTTCACTCACATTGGCAATATTTGAACTTTACAAAAATGCTGCTTTTGAATTCATCCCGTTCAGCGAGAGCGAACGAAGCCCACAGCCACCACCTACAACTTCTGCCTCCTTTTCTACCTTGTCCCTGCCCTTAGCTCAGGCAGGGTAGGCACTTCACACAAGTTTCTCTTGTGTGGAGTTGTGATGCTGTTCCTGTAATCAAGTGTGAGATCAGCCTGCGGTGTGTCCCTGTGCCACACACAGTTCAGGTGCTGAAATGGGTGACTTTTGGTGGGGATTGCAGACTCCTGGGGTTTCCAGGTGACAGCTGAGGTGTTCTGAAATAAAGCCTGACACTTTCAGGTGTTTTGTTGGGGCTCAGAAGTTGTTCAGGATCTTCTGTCTGTGCCTGATTGTGCAGCCATTCTGTGTTTGAATGGCTTCTTGCTGTCTCCAGCGCTGTGTGGTTCTGAGAGGAACTGTGTCCCTCCACACCGCAGCCAGAGAGGCTCTCCAAGCTGCACTTGAACAATTAAAGCCCAACAATACTGGTCAGAATCCTAGGAAGGATAACACACCTCGTGGGGAATCAACACCAAATGTGACTTCCAGAGTCCCCACAGTGCCCAATAATGGGGTAGGGATGGTGGCTGAGGGAAATGACATGGAGCTCACCAATGTAGACTGATTAGTTTCATAATTGTATATTCTCTAAATAAGCCAGTTATTCAATGACATGGAAAAGAAATTCATCAATTCTTAAAATCTCTTTTGTGATTCACAGTGAAAGTGTATCTTGGGCTTTATAGAAGCCTGTAAACTTCTGAGGGTATCTCTGTCTTGGCAACAGAAATCTGAGGATGCTTGCTCATTTTGTGTTAATTACCATATTTTACCAGTAACTCTTTAGTTTCATTTATTAACATAAATTTTAAAAAATATACATAGCATTAAATGTTTTAACAAATATAGAAGGTGACTCCAAATAATCAAAGAGATAGTGTGAGAAATATCCTGTAAATGCTGATATCCTTGACATATCGAATTCCAAGCTATTTAAAAGCTGTATCTGTATGAAGGCCTTACATCAACACAGAAATTAAGAAATCCTGATTCTTAAAGGCTTTTAGGTATCTGAATGTTGTTATGTACCTACATGAGCACTTTGGGATGTCGCTTCTAAGTGTTTGTTGATCACTAACTGCAAGTGTTGCTGTTGCTTTTCTCCCTGCCCACCATTATATTAAATTTTTTAGTCGCTATCACTGGATCACCCCTTTCCTGAACAGGGCTTTATTTGGCATTCCTCATCTCTTCCGTGCTTCCATAGATACCAGCTATTGTAGTATCAGGGCACTTAATTTGATTTTAATATATTTCTTTTCCCATGTAGCCTGCTCAGTGACACTCCATAGTTAGAACTGTTCTTCTGTTATAAAAATACTCCCTTTTATTAGTTAATTTGTTTTCTACCACTAGATTCCATTTAAGCAATCCTGTCACTAGAAGGTCCTCTAATAAATTACCAAGAGCTCAAGTTGGTACAAATTAGGAGTGAGAGGGTTTAGTCCTTGCATATATTTGTGCTTTTAGCTTCCAGTAGTGTGAGGGTGCAGGGGGTGTGGGACTGCTCTGCAGCTCATCTGCTGTGGGATGTACAGAGAGCTCTCAGCTCTCGCTGCCTCCCTCAGGGGGAGCTGGACACACTTCTGTAGCTCTCGTGTTCTCATGGGGATCAGGCTTTGTGAGGTGCTGAGGTGAGGCTCTTCACCCAGTTTCTGGATTTTTGTATTTCACGTGTATGAGCATGTTTCGGGCCTTTTCTACCCGTGTGAATTGATCATTCAGAGAAGTGGCATGATGGTGATACCTGTGCAGTGGATTCAATGGGTGTGTTTAAATGCTTAAGAAGAAAATTAGCTGGTGCATGATTTCCCTGTTCTCCCTAACCATGAGTTTTTCCAGTCTGGACCAAAATTCTTAGAGTCACAAAATCTCTGTGAGTAACTTTCTCCTCCCTAGCTTTATATAACAAAAAAAGTTGAGTCACTTTTACTTTCTCAAAGGTAGGTTTCAAAGTATTTTTGCCTTATTTAGTGTGACTTCTGTTGCTTTAAAAGGAAGAGGATAGAAAATGAAGATACATTTGGGTCATGGGATTTGAAATCTTAAAGTGTGTGTATGAAACCCACGTACACAAAAAAAGGGTACATTTCCTTTCCTGTCTGCTTTGGGACCCAACCCTGCTTTACCTAAATAGAAATCACATGTTGCTCTTGTCTCCACCAAGTTTTGTCTTTAAAATTCCCAGTGAGGAGACCGAGGATGTTCTTGGGGTGCTGCTGGCACCCTGACCCCTGTCATGTGGAATTGGCTTCATGTGGGCTTGTGACTGTAAAAACACAATTCTGAGCTGGCGTTTCTGTGGCTTTGGTGCTGCTGGCTGGGCTGTGACCATGGCACCAGGTACCTGCACTGTGCACATTCAGGTTTTTCACTGCAATGTTACTGGTTAATATCACAGTTTACAAAAATAAATTATAAATTACGCACAATCTGAACTGTGTGAGGCTGGGACGTGCTGAATGGAACTGGTGGTCCCCTCTTGGTCTGATTTGTGCTTTAGGCTTTGTAAACTCCACAGTCTTGAGCAACTGAATTTTCTTTCACATGGATGTATCTGACCAAGGTATAACACAGCTGAAAAATTGTGCTTTTAGTGTTACTTTAGTCACAACAATTTTTGATGTAGATACCTTCTCCCCACCAAACCCCCTTCCTGGTTCATTTTAGGTCATCCAGAATTACAATTTATAATGTTTTCTGTTGTGGGTATTTTGTTGTGTTACAAAAATAAATGAAAATATCTGCTGCCTTAGCTAGGCTGATTTTTTTTTTCTGTTTTGCTTTGTGGAAAGCAGTGGTAATATGTTTTTTCCTTTGTTTGAAATGTTACACTGAATGTTTTGTAGGAAAATTTTTTTTTACTGTGTTTTCAATAAAGGTAAAGTGTGATTCATAGCAGAGTTTTGTGCCTTTTTTTTATTCTAAGCAGTGAAAAAATAAATATCTGTGTCATTCTAAATTATCCTGTTGGTAGTTGGCATGAATAGTTGTGTTTCTCTCTCCTTTCCTCCTCCCAATTTAACCTGCTTTTGAGGTTCTCAAATGGCTGCATTTCTAAAGCAGCTGAGATAGGAAATGTGATGGAGATTCCTGTACATTCAGAGGCATCCCAGCTCTGTGTTTTAAGACAGGTGTGCAATTAATTTAAACCCTCTGCTTTAGGCCGGTGGGGATTGTTTATAGGAAAGTATGCTCATTATGTAATTTGTAAGTCATTTTCAATCGCTTGATAGTTTGACTGAAGGGCAAATTTTATATCTTAAACCCCTGACCACCATGTTTCCTAAACTGTCTGAAACTTAAACAGCTTTAGACTTTAATTTCCATTTCACAGGGGAGTTTGGACTGTTTTTAAAGTTCAAGAATCATGTGGCTGGAAGGGACCTGGAGATGTCTGATCCATCCAGCTGCACAGGATCAAACATAGCTGCATTATTCCTGGTATTTAACCAGCCTGGCAGGGGCTATCTGTGATGTGATTGCTGTGCTGTCTCTAGGCAGTGTATTCCAGTGTTTAATTGTCCAAGATTTCATAAATGTCAAATGTGAAGGGCCCTTGCCATGCTTTAAGCTTTAATTTTGTTCTCAAACGTCCCTAGTAAAACAAGCCTTTCTGCTTGCACCATCTTTTTCCACATCTGAAAGGTTACATTTCCCTTTATTTTCTATATAAGAAGTGACCCCCAATTCCCTCAACTGTTTTCATGCAGGCCTCTCATCATTGTTTTTGCTGTCTGTGGGGATGCTCACGTATTTTTTGAAATGCAGAACTCAAGTGCACACAGAAACCTCCAAGCTTGAGCTCTGGCACTACGTTATTTCTTCAGTACTTCTTTCTTTGTATTTTTTTTTTTTTTTGGTTGCCTGGTTGGTTTGGATTGGATTTTTTGAGAGGCAGTCACAGAAGAGGCATCTCATCTATCTATACTGTTGTCCTCAGTATAGATATTTATGCCTTTTTACTGCCTTAAATATGTTTCTGCATGTTGCATTATATGATTGGCCTGGCCAATCTCATCTTTATATCTGAAGATGCTCCCACATGGGCTCAACAAAAAAACAAACCTGAAATGATTGCTTTTCTTCAATTTAATCATCTCGAATGCAATCCCAGCTTGCTGTGACCACTTCCTCCCAATGCAGCTCGGTATCTGAAAGCTCTGCAGGGACTTGCACAAGTCTTAGACTTGTCTTTGTGTCTGTGCCCATAAATGCTTGCAGGAGTTTTAAGGGGCATTTCAACACCTGTGCCAAGACCAGGCAACGTGAGCCTTTGTCTGTGCATTTCCTGGGAGTGAAAACCTGAGAGGAAAAGAAGGAGCCATTTTTCCTGGAAGTGTGGGTTGGGAAGTGGGAGGACAGGTGGCAGAAGGGTTGAGCTCAAGGTCAGACAGTCTGATGGCACCTGAACACTTTCCTATTGTTTCTTTTTTTTTTTTTTTGTGCTCCCTTCCAACTGCAAAAGTGACCCTTCATAGCATATATCAGAATATTTTAAACAAACTTTTCTAGAACCAAAGGAATCCGGAGTCTAAATCCCACAAAAATCCCACAGAAATGATGTGGAAAATGCACTAAGAATTCATAGAAACTTTGAATTTCCTAAATTTGCTGCTAACAATCAGATTTGATCTCATGTATTTTTTTTCTTTTGTTGTCTGATTCACTGCTAACTGAGAACAGTTCCAAGTTCCTGTGTTCCCAAATGATCCCTTACAGAATGGGATATTGAAAGGATGTTTCCATTTGTCAGTACAAATTGGATTTAGTTTCCTTGTTAGTAAATGCTGATTTAGCATAACAGAAAGAAGTTCCCCAAGAGCCCTTGTATTGTGGATGCATTTAAATCCCAAAGTGATGGGAAAAGCTGCAGCCCCTCCTGTACTCTGTGAGAGAATTCTGTGTAGCAAAGAGCAGATGGGGAACCTGGTGCTTCCCCTCACGACTGCTCGCTGTCAAGAAAGAAACGTCCCGGTTTCTCCCACGCAGCCGTTCACACTGACCTTTGGTGGTATGTGTAAAACAAAAAACAAACAAACAAGAGGCCCACCACAGGCCTCCTCCAATATTTACACTTTGTGGTCTCCAAACAATCCTGACCGGTGACAGCGTGTGCTCTCTGAATGACTCGTGAAATGCTGCTTATATCTTTCACATTTCAATGTGATTATGTATTTAATCAATAACAACCCTAGGAAGTTGTACCTGACTGTTGTTAGCTGGGTTCTAGAACTGAATCTCTACATTGCAGTTTTAACTGCCCTTACTGATTTTATATTAAAATCTAGCTTCAGGAACAAGGTAAGATTACACCCAACCCTTCCATAACTTGTGGTTTCTGTTCACCACCAAGTAAAGATTGATTCATTTGAAAACATTTCTGGTCCTGACTTATGCTTGGTCTTTCTTTATAGTGGTACCAGACTTGAACAGACCTGACCTGGTTTTGTAAGGAGGTGAGCCTCTTTGAGCTGGAACTGTAAAAATAAAGAAGAAAACTCTTCTCCTGCATGAGACAGGAATCTGTGAAGTTCCTCTGCTGCTAAGATACTATCTGCTTTGTGCTGCTCCTGGATTTTCTGTAGTATGACCTGACCCAACTCGTGTCCATCAATCAGTAAATAAAGTCTAAGGCTGGGAAGAGAAAAAGGTGTAACTGAAATATAAAGCAGAAATTTTGCTAACTGGTAAATCAGCATAAACTATGACTGTGAACAGAAAGGAAATCAGCATTTTAAATAATTTGTTACTGTTGGCATGTTTTAGGATTTAAATATGAAATCCTGCTCTGTTTTAATGCATGATACTGACTAACCTTTTTTATCCTAGAACAAGTGAAACTGAACAATTGAATTTATTTCTGAAAACACCATACCCTGTACATTTGATGTCTGTGACTTCCTCAAGCTTGAACAGAGTGGCACAAAGTGAGTCTGTGAAATCCCCCATCGGTATGCAAAGCTGCATCAGTCATCTGTACAGCAGCGCAAGACTATGATAAAATGAAACGATGAAACAAAGCGCCGAGGTGAACTTTGTCCATGGGGAAGCCTTTTTAAGTGATCCGATGTCAGCAAATTGCTTACTAATGTGTTGACTTATGGCAACCCTCAAAAGTAAAATGAAAAGGCTGGAATTTACAGCATATCAATGAATCAGTTGATAAGCTTTTACTGGTTTAATATCCTCCTAGTTTTGCTGCTTGGAGCCACTTCAGGTTAGCAACAGAATGTTTACCATCTCTGTGTGATAAAGGAAGTCAAACGACTAAACAAATTCCAGGACCATTATACTGTTTGGTGAGATTTAAATTAAAATCGTTGGGAGAAATCATGTGGAGGGGGGAGGAAGAAACTAAAGTCAACTGCATCATTTCACAATGACTTACCTCGCTTCCTAAACAATGGCAAGATCTTTAGCAGAGCTGGAGATAGTGTAATGCATTAGAAAAGATTTAATTGCACCAATAAAAGGCTATACCACAATTAAATGACATACAGAGTGACATTTATAGGCAGGATCAAAGAATTCACTACCTAACATGCTGAAGCAACACCCTGCTCTCTGTGTATAGGAGTGCTAAAAAGTAGCCTACTTTGGTTTCAGTGACCTTTCTTATCTCCTTTGATCTCAATTATTAAAGATTTTAATGCCAGGTGTAATAAGGGCTACTGTAGCAGCCTGATACAAGTAATATGTGTCCTTCCTTGGACTAATATTTCAGACCTTGTTTTTTTATTTTGTGATATTTATTTAAGCATATGAAACTTGACATTTAACCTTTGTGATCCTTCCAGAGGTGGTGGGGTTATTAAAAAATAGTCCAGTTTTTTTCCTATTGTGATGCCATTTGATTATGCTAATGTTTAGGGAGTGACATTTTAAAAGCACAGTTCAATTTTGAGAAGCAAAATTTATTTTAGAAAAGCTTTTTAATGTCTGGAAATGGATAGCTCCTTCTGAAAACTTTCTTTAATGTTTTCATTAACCAACACTTAAAAGTATAAGAGCAAACAGCAGGAAAACCCATCTACAGTTCCCACTTGAAAGCCACTAAGAAAAACAAGTGCGTATCCTTTAATCACGACTAATATTGAATTCATCTAAACCTGGATAATCATGAGAAAACTTCATAAATTTATTCTTAATAGAAGGTGGAAAAGTGGTGCCTGTTTTGTTCCCTGTAAAATCCTGAAGTGTTACATGCGGGAATGAGTTCCTACTTCTGAAACCTCTATATGGGAATTGTGTTGAAGACCTTCCCCTGGCTTTTATAACTGTGGGGTGAAATGTGGGTAGCCAGGTACCAGAGATCCTAAAGCCAGCCCAGGGGCAGTGGCTTGGTGGGTTGCTGCTGTGGCCATCTGAAGTTCAGTGAGAGAGATTTTAACCAACAAACTTCAGCTGCAGCGTTCAGCACTTTTAGGAGCCTTTTTCAACCTCCCGTTGCTCAGACCCTGTTCATAGCTTAGCGTGGTATTCGGGCCCCTGGAAAACTGACAGCCTTCTTGGGAAAGAAGTGTAAAGCTGCTTCCCCAGACTGTCACGAAGAACAATCTAAGTGTTGCTGTTGCTGTTCCCATCGTGTTTCTTGAAGACAGCCACAATCTGCCGACAGATTCATTTATTCCAAACTTAAGGGCTTGAGCCCTTTTGAGTGTAACATCAGCTTTCTTCAGTCACCTTTATATTCTTTTTCTCTTCTGCAGGGAAGGATTTTGCACTGATTCCAAAGGCAGCACAGCTACCAGCAATCTGTCTCAGTGTTACAGCTGAGAACAGGATTTCCTCTCCGCCCTGCCACTGAGCAGCAGTGCCAGTTTTGAGTCACCAGTCTGCCAGATCACCTCTAGGGTACAATGTCACATCTTAAAGAAATGCAGAATATAACAAGAGTGGGTTCATGCTTCCAAAGCTCTCCAATGGGACACAGCTGTGTGAGTGTGAGGAACAATGTCAGACAGTCACCAGCCTCTTTCTGCAAGCACTCTTCTGTTTAACCAAAGCTGTGATTAAAAAAATTGAAACCAAACAACTGATTTAAATACAGGTTTAAACCTAGCACTGTTTCAGCTTGCAATTTGGGTTCGAGTGTTTTCCTGGCTGCACTTACCCAGCTGCTGATGTGGCTCTGTTCTCTCTGAACCAGACTCTGGTGACCCTGCGCTGGACCTGGGCTCCTCTTGCTCCCCGAGGGACAGTTTGGTTATTGCTGAGCAGTTTTTGTCCCTGAAAAGCTGACCTGGGCTGGCTGTGACTAAACTGAGAGGGGCAAAGCCATGGAATGGAAGTCCCTACTTCAGTAAGAGAACAACAACAAAATAAGTGATGACTGTTTATGGATTTATTTATTTCTCCCCTTACCATGCCCCCTTGATTTAATTCTATAGGAAAATAGATCACTGTAATTTCTCAAAAAAAGAAGGGAAACAGAGCCTCACAAGAAGCCCAGTATTGCTGGTCAAGGCAAAATGCAGGTCTTAAAATTAAATATTTAAATTGTTTGCTATACTTTTAGATTCTAAAGAGGATGGAAGGAACAGACTGGCAGAACTGAGTGGCTCCAGTGCTGCCTGTTTCATATGAATAAGAAGGAATAAAGGAAAAGGGAGTGAGCTGATATTCAGGAGTTCTGATTCAACGAAACTGAATCACACCAAGGAAACAGACCAAGGAAGCAAATGCAACATACATTTTTGCCAAATAACTGCTTTCTTAATTTGCTCTCCTTAGGAGGCACTGCTCCTCTCAGGTTTTTGTACTCTTTTCTAACAACATATCCCCTCCAGGAAGCTTGTATTCTCTAAGACACAATTCTGCTCAAGGAGAGAAAACTCAAATTTATATAATTTAATTATTTCTACGAAATAATATTTTAACACATTTTTCCAAACTTTAACTTTCATAGTGCATTCATTCTGTCTGGTATCTTACTAACAGTGTAATGCTATCTTACTAACAGTGTAATGCATTTAGAAAATTATTGAGAGATAAATACTGTCCAGTGACACACCAGTAGCAGAAGTAAGGCTTAGCTAATTAAATCATTTTAACCAAACATGCCTCATCATGTATTACTCTGGTCTGATACTGCTCTTTTCTATACACAGGACAACTTTTTACCTGTGAATTTTTCAGGGTTTTCAGGCATGACTGAAAAACTTATAATTTCAATTACTTGCAATATACTTCATCTCATTGATACAGATGAAACAGGCTAGATTACAGAATGCAAAAACAGTTAATTCATCAATCCATGAGCGCCCTAAAAGACACATATTTTTAAAATTAAACTCTTAAGAGAATTTTGTAAATCTCCACATATTCACATGAAATTCCATGGATTAAATTATTCCAGCTTAGTATAACCATCTATAGCTCAGTTACAAACTATGTTTTCCCATATGCTTTTAAAAAAGGTTATAGAAAAGAATAAAGTGCTTCATCATAAAATAGCTTTAAATTATATTTCTTACCATAAAAATCTGGAATCAAAATTACTTTTCAAGATAATTACATTTAATTCATTAAGAGATTCACTTAGGTAGTTTAATTAAAAGACTCATGTATTATGTGCTTGAATAGTTATATAAAAATGTACTCACTTAATGGACTACATGGGAACATGAATGCAGCACCTGTTTTTTCAAAGGAAAAAAAACAACCCCAAGAACCAAACCTGACTTTAAAGCGTTCTAACAGCTGAAAAGGAAAAAATTGCTGACAAGAAAAATTCTGACTGCCTGAAAGGTCATCAGTTTCCTTCTGTGATTTACTGCAATCTTTTGAGTAAAAATAAAATTGGTTTGTGAATTTTGTGTTAACAACACATGGGGTGGCAAAAAGCAAGAAATGGCAACTGCTCCTTACTGGAGCAAAAGATTATAAAACAAATGCTTAAAATGAAATATGATTAATTTTTCTTCTCTTTCCCAACAGAGACATTACATTTTAAGAAGTGATACACATCAAATGCAGAATTTCTCACCTACAATAAAACAGAAGAGAAAGTTTGTCTAGAGAAAGAGAAAAGTTGAAGAAAGAGCAGAGAAGGAGAGAGAAAAAGAGAGAAAGAGAGAAAGAGGGAGAAAGGGACAGAGAAAGAGAGAAAGGAAGGAAGGAAGGAAGAAAGAAAAAGAAAGAAAGAAAGAAAAATGCAAAAGCCCTATATCTAAGGTTATTCAAAGACTTTGATTCACAACACAGATTTGTCTGTGAAAAGTCTTCTAAAAAATTTAAAGGGAGAACAGGCAGAAAAACTACCCTAAAATGCACCGTGGAAAGAAACTTGCAAGCAGTTGGGATAATTCTTCTAATTACCATCATCACCTCTCTGAAGCAGCTCTGCCTTCCATCAGTCACTTGTATCTTTTACTTAATATTTTCAAGATGATAGATGAGAGAATGTAATAAAGCAGGGTGTATTTATGCTTATGCTATATACATGCATTGAGCAAAGCCATCAAGGTAAAATGCAGGCATTTCATCAGATAATCTGAGGAGGTGACTGCCTGGCATTAGGTGTACACCTGCTTCATTAAAAAAAAAAAATAACTGCTGTACTGAACTACAATTAACAAAACTTGTGAGAAGACAAAATATAGTTTAAATTGTACAAACAGAAAATGTTTGCCATTCTGATGAACGAAGGCCAGACTCATATCTAACAGGAGTTTAAATGAANGCAGGCATTTCATCAGATAATCTGAGGAGGTGACTGCCTGGCATTAGGTGTACACCTGCTTCATTTAAAAAAAAAACAAAAAACTGCTGTACTGAACTACAATTAACAAAACTTGTGAGAAGACAAAATATAGTTTAAATTGTACAAACAGAAAATGTTTGCCATTCTGATGAATGAAGGCCAGACTCATATCTAACAGGAGTTTAAATGAAGCAGAAAATAGCCTATACCTGCTCTGCAAGAACAGATAAGGCTTCCCTACTGCCATAACTTCAGAAGTGAAAAAATACTACCAATTTTCCTCTACCATGTCATGTTCAAAATAATGTCAGAGTTGGCCACTGACAGCTGGGTCTGCTTATTAAAAGCTAAATGGCATCTAAAAGTAGAATCTTTCCTTCATTTCTTCCAGCTGATGGCTTTCAGCACTACCTCAGGAAAAATAAAATAAGTAAATACAATTGTGTAGTCCACCCAGTTATTCAGTTGTATTTGTACCCTGGGTTGAATTGCAAATTCTTCCCTGAATCTTCCATAAGGCTGTATGGATTCTCCATGCTGCATGGATCTCTGCTTTCTTTTGACCCATTCTTCAGCAGGAAGTGGCAAGGAAGGATGCTCAGCTACTCCTGAGTCCTGAACTGTGGACAATAACAACAAATCACTGAATAAAACCCATTGGTCTTTACAGACAATGGATTTTCTTCATATGAAATTCATTAATAAGGCACTTGCTTAGAAATACTTTATACAGATACTTCATCGGAATCTATCATTGGACAAACCACCGTCAAACAATATTTTTTTTTTTATTACTGAGTACCTAAAGGGGCTGCAGGAGAGCTGGAGAGGGATTTCTGACAAGGGCAAGGAGAGATAGGACAAGGGGAATGGCTTCAAACTGAGGTTTGGATTAGGTATTGGGAAGAAATTCCTCCCTGGGCGGGTGGTGAGGCCCTGGCACAAGTTTCCCAGAGAAGCTGTGGATGCCCCATCCCTGGGAATGTCCAAGGTTGGAAAGGCCAGGCTGGACGGGGCTTTGAGCAGCCTGGTCTAGTGGAAGGTGTCCCTGCCCATGGCAGAGAGTTGGAACTGGGTGATTTTTAAGGTCCCTTCCAACCCAAACCATTAATGGATTAATTATTCAGTAATTATCAGAACCTCTTTTACGTACAGGATTTATGCAGGATTTTTTTTAATGTATATTTTTATTTGCTGAGTAATTTGGATTTATTTTGATACCTTTTCAGAGCCATTTGGGATTAACTAAAGAATGTAACAATAACATAATTTCAAATAATCTGTATAAATAAAATCTCAGAATTGTGACATTTTCCTCGGCATTTCATTTATGAATTATTTAAAAAAAATTAATCAAGTGGTATAATAAAAACTGTTGCTGCTGCTGCAAAATGCTGAAGTTCAATGAGGCTGCAACATAAGCAAAATATAGAGCCTGAAGAGACAAAGAGATGGTCTCAAGGGACCAGTGAATGTGTCAGTGTGATAGCTGAGCTTGTCCATCTCCAGCAATGACTGTGAGGTGCCTTGCTCCATGTACATGTGAAATTTCTGCTTTCTTAAAGAAGGAACCAGTGAAAATCCTTACAGTATCCCTGCCTGCCCCCACAAATGGCAGATAAATCCAGTGTCAGTATCTCTGTGGTAAAAACCACATGCTGGTAGCTACAGCAGAGAATAGATCTTTACCAGCTTTGAGGACCAAAAGAAGTTGCGTGTGTGGATTGACCCAAATCCGTGGAGAAATGTCCAAGGTTTGTGTAATAAGCCATAACTCAAGTCCATGATGAACCCTTAACGGTATTTGGCAAAAAAAAAAAAAAAAAAAGAGAAAAAAAAGGAAAAGGGACATACAATAATTACAATAATTACAATGCAAGCTAGTGACACCTGGATAAGAGTTCCAGTCCTGGATGGGAAGGAAAGGGTAAACTCTTTCATTCATACCAGAATCTTTGCATGAATCTGACATTACTATGCAGCACATATTTGTTCTGTGTAAGCTTTCAAAACCCCCATCAGGCAGCTTGTGCATCCAAACCCATTTCTCATGAAGAAAAAAGGAATCCTAGCAAATCACAAGGTTTTGGTGATCCCCGTGCTCAACTATCTCATTATTCTAGGGCAGGATTTGTTAATTTTTGAGGCAAAAGTTCTCCTCCTGAGCTCATCCATCTACAGATGTATATCGTTAATCATCTAAAATTTGCACAAACTGCCTTTGATCTTTTAAAAGAACTTTTGAGAGGTACTAAAGGATCTATCAGGAATACCGTCTTCCCTTTAGTTGAACTATCTGCCTAACCTACTTCCTTGTGAGGTCATGACATCCTTCAAATGTAAATCAACCTGAATCCATGTTTTAGAACAGCAGGATGGCTTTGAGGTTTCCAGCTGGGTCAGTTTATGCTTTGGAACAATGTGGGGAGTGATTTCCCTCCATGTGGTTTGGTTCACAGAGACCCCACCTTGTTACTTTTGTTATCTCCTTTCGATAGCCAGAACTATCAAGTGATGGCCTCGGTGATGAGAAAATCTGGGTACAGGGGGAGTGAACAAGAAAGCAAAGCAGTGACAGCATGAAAGACAGTATCATAACACAAAAATGCCTACTCTTGATTTCTTTCCAGGCACTGTGGTCAGAGACTGTTTTAAGGAAGAAAATGAGATGACTTTGTGGAAAGCCTTCTGTATACCCCCAGGGTAAGAGAAAATGCTTATTTAAAGCTTTCATCAATGGCTTATTTAAACTGCCAAACAAGAAGAGATTGGCGGCAATACTGGACTTCTAAATAATACAAGCCAGATGGGACGTTTGGGAGAGACAGGTGTTTGCAAGGAAAGCTTTTATACAGCAGAGTTTCTGAAGGAAAACAGGGCACACAAGGAGGGATGTGTGGTCAAAGCAAAAGGCTCTATGGAGATATTCTCAAAGCAGCATTTTGAAAAAACACAAGCAATGAAAACCCAGGTTTACCACAGATCAAGACATCCAAGAATTTTCATCGTTATGCATCAGGTTTAAAAGCCCAACCCATTTACTGACACACCCATTTACAACTAAGTTTTTTATCCTAAGATGACCCTTATCAAAGTGTTTACATGCATTAACCTTTAAACTATTACTGCTGGATTTAAGGAATCAAACCCCTATGGAACAAAGTGAAGGATAGACACCTGTGAAACTTTGCCCATAAACTCAAGAAGAAAATGTTGCATTAAATTACATTTTCAAAGTTGTTTTGCAGTTTTAATGCTTCAACCACACAATCCTTATTAAGGAAGAGAAAGCTTGACGTGTTTTGAAATAATATGAAAGTGTTGGTGAAAATACTACAAAGTAAAACCCAGGCAAAACTGAAATTTCAAAAAAATATTTCAGCACAGTCTTTTGAATCACTTGCACAAATATTCATGTGGGGCAATTCAGTCAGTGCTGTGATTTAAAGAGAAAATACTTAGTCTTGCTAATAATGGCAGAAAACATGCTCACACCTGGGCTGCATTTTTTCACCTCAACATTTAGCTTCCATAATCACTCATTATTGATGCTTGTCTTAACCTCAGTACCCGGCTTTTGTTTTTCCCCCTGCTATCCTCTCTTCAAAATGAACCAAAGAAGAAACCTTCCCATCTTTAGAACTATAACCATGTAAATATAGTGCTAATTACCTTGTCTTGCTGCCTTTGTCCTTTCACTGGTTACTCTCCCTTGTTCATTGTCTGTGGTTTCCCTCAGCCTGTGCTGGGATGGAGCATCCCTGGTTTAATGGTTCCCTCTGGAGCTGGGACTACTCTGACAGTTCCTGTGGCAAAGCCAACCTGATCTTCGGAGAGACCTAAGGATGTTTCTATGAAAAAGAATAAACAAAACAATTCTTAACGACGATGAAAGGTTATGATGGTTAAAACTACAAATTTTGGAGCCGGAAGGTTCTTTAAGTAATGCCTAATCAAGGCAACAGAAAGGATGGACACAAGAAGATGTTCATGGCAAAAACACTCTTGAAACCTTTAGAAAAGGGAAATACAAGACTGAAACTGAGAAGCAAGAAGCACAATTGGTCTCCTGGTCTGTTCAAATGCTCCCTGGATTTGTTTTTCTAAGCAATATCGTCTGTCGCTCCTCCACAACTGTATTATTATAATACTATTTAAAAGTGAGTTTTCTCACCAGGCATCATTCCAAGCCCTCACATCTGTGACTTTTATCTTGCTGCATGTTTGCTTCTAAATTTGAAAAAGGTATTTAGCTACAGGTGTTAATTCTTCCCTGGTTTAGCCCCAGGACCATTGTAAAAACAAACCTTTTTAACTTTGAGCAAAGCTGGGTATGTATTAACAAAGAATACATTTCATGCAGCATTAGTAAATGCCTTTTTACAGAATAAGGAATAAAACAAACCATTTCAAATAGACTTAAAAAAATATGAACACTAGAAACTTCCCCCTAATAAATACAGTGTAAAAAAAACCACTGATGTTTTCTCAAGAATAAAAGGCAAAGAAAGTTAAGACATTAAAAGTACTTCTCGCTTCTAATGAAGAATTTGTCTTCATCAAGATGCACTAGTTTCACCTTTTTACCTTCATTGTCATAAGAATAATATTTTAAATGCATTTCAGATATGAAAAGACACATTTAAGCCACTGATGGTAATTCCATTGTTTACCTAATGGCTTAAACTGCTGAATTTTGACAAATTTTAAAACAAGATATTATGCTGATTAGCAGTAAATAATCTGAACAGAGAACTAAGCTTCCACATTTTAGTTTATTTTAAATAAAAACAAAAATTACAAATCAAAATGGTTTACCTAATGTCACCTGTGGAGGATTGGGATGAAGATGATACTCCTTTTTTAATCTTCCTTGTTTTTGTGCTCCTTTTTCTTAGTCCAGTATCTACTGTTATTCTGACTATTTCTTTTATTCTTGGGATTTGTAAAAGTTCTGGGTATTCCTTGTCCTTGACTTGGAAGAATCTGTTAATAAAAGATCCTGCAGCTGGTGGCTGTGTCTTACATCATCCTGTAGAGCAGCTACAGAAACTGCTCTCATCTCATCAAGAGGAGCAGCCCTAAAAAGCCAAAACCCCAACCAATCTTGAATAATTATTGTTATAAATTATTTAAAACCATACATTTCATAGTAAATAAAAGAAACTCTGCACTTAGGCAATACTTTTGAATTGTCAAAGGCTTTTATACATAACTCCAGTAGCTGAAGTCTAACATGCAATTACTGTAATATGAAATTTAAGATTGATGTTTCTGACACCTCCTAGTTTTAACTTATAAAAATACAAATGAAATCTTTGATTTATCATTTATATTAAATAAAACAGTAATTTAAAGGTTTTAATTACTGAGCCTGTAATTATTATATTCTATAAACTCATTATGAACTATAAAAATTTGGCATGCCCAAACACATTTTAACTTCATATAATTAAAAACAATCCTAAAGGCTAATTTTGCCTTCCAGAATGCTGAATATAAACAAGGATGTGTTATTTTTATACAGGGAATGGGCTTATCTACCTGTTCCTCCATTTCTCCCCACGCTTATGCTTTATTTTAAGGGATGCGAAATAGTACCATGTAAAATCATGATGTTCCGTTGATAATCTTTAGCTGATTTGACAAGAATAGTGTGCCTTTACAAACACACCTGTACAAGGACTTGAATAATATTTCTCAGGAGAACCAGCTTCATCAATAGCAGACAAGAAATCTACAATTTCTGTTGTTTTCTCCTAGGGATCCCATGAGAAAGAGTTTAACATCTGTTCCAGGCACAGAAGTTAATTTTGGATCCATAAATCACTAAGTCTGTTCCTCTCCTGTCAACCTCGCTTCACCCTCAGTGGGCTGCCTGCAACGTACGTGGAATGGATTCAAAATAAATGGCAGGAATCACAAATTTCAGGCTGAACAGAGACAAAAATATGGCTGTAGCAATAAACCACACAGAACCATTCTGCAAGATAGGTTTGTTGTAGACAGGGAAGCCAGGGATGAGGTTGCAGCCCCTTTGGGGCTGAAGCTGCTCTGCTGTGATCCCAACGTCCTCACAGGTAGAGCAGGAGGACGTGGCTCGGTACCAGGGTGGAGACTGCAGGGATGAAGGGAGACCCCTGAGTGGTGACAAACAGGAGCCACTGCCCACAGGGATGTTGTGCTTCAGTCACAGCAAGGTTTGGGTTGAAAGGGGCGCTGAAGATCACCTTGTTCTAACCCCCCTGACATGGCTGGGGACACCTTCCACTATCCCAGGTTGCTCAGAGCCCCATCCAGCCTGGCCCTGAACACTGCCAGGGATGGGGCAGCCACAGCTTCTCTGGACACCCTGTGCCAGGGCCTCACCACCCTCTCAGTAAAGAATTTCTTCCTAATATTTAAAATAAATTTACCCTTTTTCAGTTTAAAGCCATTCCCCCTTGTCCTATCCCTCCATTCCTTTGTAGCTTGTCCCTCTCCATCTGTCCCTTAAGGCACCTGAAGGTGCTCTGTGGTCTCCCTGGAGCCTTCCCTTCTCCAGGCTGCACAGCTCCAGCTCTCAGCCTGTCTCCATAGCAGAGGTGCTCCAGCCTCCTGATCATCTCTGTGGCATCATCTGAACCCACTCATGCAGGTCCACGTCCTTCCCACGCTTGGGACCCCAGATCTGATGTTCCAGTGTGCGGCTGTTCCTCTGCTACCACAGCCAGCCCTGCGTTTCCCCACTCACAGCTCAGGACAGGGTGACCAGAGGGGCTGTGTCCATGCAGCAGAGCTGTGGATGTGGCACTTGGGGACACAGTTTAGTGGTGGACCTGGCAGTGTGAAGGATTTCCAGGGATGGCGATTCCACCACTTCCCTGGGCAGCTTGTTCCAGTGCTTGACAAACCTTTCAGTAAAGAAATTTCTCCTAAAAGCCAATCTAAATCTCCCTTGACACAGCTTGAGGCTGTTTTCTCTCGTCCATACCACTTGTCACCTGGAAGAAGAGACTGAACCTCACCTGGCTGCAAGAACCTTTCAGGTACTTGTGGAGAGCAATAAGGTCCCCCCAGAGCTTGCTCTTCTCCAGGCCCTTCACCCCCACTCCCTCAGCTGCTCCTCACATGACTTTTGTGTTCCAGAGCCTTCACCAGCCTCCTCACGGCCATTTTGGGTGACCTGTGTCTTTGGCAACTCTATAATAGACTCACCAGGAAAAGAAAATATATAGAAAGGCAATAGATGAATGGTAACCCTATTGACAAACAAAGATCTTTGTCAACTAGTGTCCCATTTTTGTCTGAGGCAAAAAAGAAAATGGCTCAGGGAGATGGTAAGGATGCATTTACTACAGCATCAGCTCCTCCAGGGACTTCCCAGGATTCAGAGCGTGGTTTCTTGAGCCAGAAACACTGCCCATGTCTTTGATTAGCACTGACATGTTTCTTTCACATCCAGAATTGTGTGAAAGTCCCTCTAGCAGAGTGTAGGCTTCCTCTGGCCACTTTCCTTGCTATTCTGATTGGTGGCCCTTTATTTTTCATGAGGAAGACAGGCACAGATGGTGCCTCAAATACAGGTGTGCCATTTCTTTAATTTTTTGGGTTTAAATACTTATCAGAGTCCTTCTCAGCTGCTGCTGACTTGAGAGATTTGTTTTCCTGTGAAAGTGACATTTTCTGAGCAAAAGCAGTGAGGCTGTCCTGAGACTAATCCTTTGAGCAGCATATAAATGGAGTGATTAATCCACTGGATGCACTTCTCTGTAATTATAAGTAATTACTTTAAAGTCAAATCTGCAAATGAGAATACCTCTCTGTACGGTAGGGGAAGATGTAAAAAGCAGCTGAAGTGGCTATCTTTAAAATGACATTAAATCACTGATTGTTTCCGAAGACAGGAATAAAGAGATAAAAAATGAGGTTTTTAAAGTGAACTTGCAAGTTTGCCTGACAGCAAACCTGATTCAGTAATATGATGAAGGAATATTTTACAATATAAACTTTTAAAGATTTTAGTAATAAATGTTAATAAGCAAATAAAGTAGAAAACATGATTTTTTTGTTGTCTAGAATTTGAATGAAAGTGTAAATGCTGTAGTATTTTCAAAACCCAACCCACTGATGTGTAGAAAAATCATTAATATCTATCAATTTGAATATAAAGATACTGAAAAATACCTTTCTCGTACCTATCTTGGTTTCACTCTTTTATGCTTGAGTGTGGTTCAGCATTGTTGTGTCTTCAGTATTGCATTACTTATTTTTTTAGAATCTATGCCTGAATTTCCCGAAGTTTCTAATAAGCTTATTTTCAAATAATGCTTGCAGCCTCTTCTATTTCTGTCATACCTCATTAAGGTGATCCTATACACATGCATGCTTAATTAAGGCTTTTCATTAGAATCAGCCTTTAATCCAGAGGTGCTGGGCCTTAATTGAAACTCAGAGAAGATTAGTGTTGTCTCTTATTTTGGTTTTCACTTTTACTGTACTTCATACTGCTTCTAAACTAAAATGTCTATGTTAGCTTTAGCTGATACATGGTCAGGAAGAAATTAAAATTCATATTGCAGTCTTCTGGAGAGTAACATGCCTTAGTAATTGCCATTTCTTATTAAGTGCCACCTTTTACCAAGAGCCTCCACTTCAAATGCAAAAGGTTTCTTTAAACACTCCAAGGACATTAACATAATGAACACGCTGTCTGTTTTGAAGGTGACTAGTAAATGACTAATGATACCTGGTTTTATCCATGTGTATAATTTTTAAATGTTAACTGTATGTTTAAATAGGTCTGAAATCATGCATCTCTCTAGAATGATTGACTTTTACAGAATCCTTTTTAAAAGACTTAGGAAAAATGATGATTTCAGCTGCAGGTTAGCTGCACTCAGCTGAGGCACTGTATGGTGTAGTAAATTTTAAAACATTTTTGGAGGAGTAAGACAGATTCAACAGCTTCTGGTCTTCTAGAAATGCACCAGCCAAAGAGCCAATCTATTTTCTTCTTGTAGAGCTGCAACTGGGTATGGTGCTGTTAATTAGCAGAGGCAGGTGGCCTGCTGTCATCAATAGCAGGAGAGTAACTTTTCAGGAAGAGCTATTAAATTGTGTGGGCTGAATAAATTTGATACAGAATGAGAAATGCTAGGGCAAAGGTTTGAAGCAACCTTTTTAGTATAGGAACTGTAGTGAGCCTCACTGATATTGTATCTTTACATCACGGAACGTGCTGCCTGTAATGTGTTTTTACACTTAGATGTGTTAAGAAAGTGTAATAAAAATATGAATATAAGTGAAGGGAATGTAGTACTATTGTGCAGGTTGGTTCAAACTGAATGGTGGTTTCTAAAAGAATGGGTATTGACACAATAATAAAGCCTGGGTGGTGAACAGTGAGTGTGGTGAGGGCTTTGCCTGCACTAAGCTTATCCCTGAAAGGATTGTTAGGATTGTTCTGGGAATGCTCGGCTGTGCCATTGCCTCCAAACCAGGCTCCAGGGTGTGGACATTGAACAGGATGGATAAACCTTTGCATGTGTAAGCATATAGATTTTTCTCCTGCTGGAAATCAGGATATTTATCCTACTGAAAATCTACAAGCCAGTATTTCTTCTGAGAACCAAGTGCACTGCTGTCATAAACAATGAGAGCTGAGTCTGAATGCATTAAAGAGGAATTCCAGCTTCAAATGCTTCTGCTGGCTGAGGAGGGCAGGTTTTGGCAAATCTGCACATGTGAGCCCTGCCTTTGACTCAGCAAGGAACGCCGTGTCACAGAGCTTTGTAGTTGCCCTGCTAAAGGTTGTTTTAAGAGAACTGAGTCAGACATCCTTAATTACAAAAACAGAGTTTTTGCCCTTTCTTCTCTCGAGTTTGAAAGTGTTTTACCTCATTTGCTCTTTGTTCACATATATTAAATACGTATTTTTTTGCACACAGACATACTGTATTTTCTCATTGTTGTGCTATTTGCTTACTGTTTGCATTCTCTGTGAATTTCTGTTAACTTTCAGGCGTGTCCTTCCAACTCAGTAGGAAAGCTGAGCGATTTTAATTTGTGAGGGTAGTAGAGATATTATTAGGTCTCATTTAAAGCCCTTGCAAGTCAGTGAAAAGGCTGTCACTTGTTCATAGCTGAATTAAAAATCTGTTCTGTTAAGTAAATATTACTTCCTGCTCAGGGAGAAAAAGCTTAAATTGAGGGGAAATTTGTTTATATACATTTTTTGATCAAATTAGATTCCAAACAAACTGCGATTTCACGTATGACCATTGATTTTTATTGAGCATATATCTATCTTAGTGAAAATCTTGTTGCTCCAATAGTGCACATATAGTAAGGATTTATACATTCGAAGTGCTTGATATTTGTGAAAACTTCCAAATATTTTATAAGAATGCATTGGCAATTACTTAGGTAATGTCGCTTAAAAAGAACAAAACATCTTGACTGCAATATTTCCAATACCTGTACATCAGCTGTGTGTGGTACGAGGCTGTGTAATGTGGTAGATGTAGGAATGTTTAGTTTTGGATCTGTTTGTGAAGTGCTGAGTATGTTCTAATCTGTAATTTCTGGTCAGATTAATATTTGCTTGATGGAGACATTTTTCACTTTGTGGGAAATCCATTTAATTGCTTAAAGGATAAATTTTCTGCAAGTGTGTACTATCGAGTGCAAGCCTCAAATTCATACCATTGTCACCATTTAATGCACTGACATTGTTTCTTCCTTTCTGTTTGTCTTTGGAGAGGTCCTCATTCCTTGGGGATGAAGTAAAGCCCTGGTTCCATCACTGCAGCCTTCAGAATTAGCACTGAAAACACAGGATTCCTTCCCTGGGTTGATGAAAGTAATTTCTTGTTTGCTGTGTCAAACAAAGCATGCTATTTGTCACATTGTGGTTTGTGTATCTTTTAAGAAGCTTTCAACTTTGATCTGAGCCAAGGTACACTCAGTAGCGCAGATGACAGAAGTAACAAACCAGTGATGTGCATTGTCATTCATACAAACTCTTTAAGTCAACAAATTCCGAGACTTAGATGTAGAAAACCATACTGCTTTTGAGGGGGCTTGTGCATTCTTGTGAGAAAATGAAGACCTTTGCTTTTCTTGTTTCAGACAAAGGTGTGGAACAATTTATTAGTTAAGGATTCAGTTCAGTGTCTGCAATCAAAAGGTGCCTCATCTAGTCCAGATTCTGGCCCTTGCTGATATTTTCTAGGTAAACAATTGCATTTAAAAGACATTGTAGAGATGGGCTCAGGAGCAAATAAAAGCTGCTTTCTTCAAACTGTCATCACAGAGGTTTTCAGAGCATGCTTTTAATACTTCCAGAGCTGGTGTTTGTCTTTTTCTCCCTGTTCTCCCTCTCTCCCTGGCTCTCTCTTTATGTTAAATGCTATTTGAAACAGGAGTGTTTTTTTAAATATGACTTTCACCTGCTTTTTACCTGATATGTCTGAAGGGAAATTAACCTTTTGTGTAGCAAGACGGATGGTTAGGAAACGGTTTCACAAACTTAGCATTTTAAGAGAATTCAAAAAAGACAATTATAAAGCACCAGCAGTAGTTATGAATGATTTTGTGATTCTGGAAGTTGCCACATGTTAAAACTTCCAGGTCTGGGGCACAGTTTGATCACTCACTTTGGCCTTCCAAGATTGTGCAAGGAATTTTATGCAGTTGTGTAGAACTTACACCGTTTGTTTAAATCGTGTATTTCAGAAAGCCATCCAGTTTTCATCTAAAAATTTCATAACTTGGGGGAGGTTGTTTGTTCAAGTGATTAATCATCGTGACTGTTACTCTTTATTATATCTCATTTGAATTTGTCTGGCATCAGCTTCTAACCATTTGCTCTTTCTATGTCTCTCTCAGCTCGACTGAAGAGCTCTTTATTAACTGGTATTATTTTCTCCTTGAAAAGATACATTAACGATGTCATCAAGTCATCCCTCAATTTCTGTTGCTAATCTGAATAGATTGGTCTTATCAGACCACTCTTGAGACATTTGCCTAGGCCTAGAATATTTTCCTGTCTTTTTTGCACCTTGCGCATTATACAAATTTTCAACTTAAATTAAGATACTTGAAAAATATGGTCTTCTGTTCTTTGTTTCATCAGCAACTTATACTAAGCAAAAATGCTTCTTGTTTTTGTATTACACATTTCTTCATAGAACAAAAGTATATGTAGCAAAAAAACCAATCTTTACAAGGAAGTATTTTCCCATAATTTTCCTTTTCTCCTCTTCGTATTTGCAGATGAAAATGTCCCATTTCTTATGTGCTGCTCAGACCTCTCATCTTTGCAAAAAACACCCAACAACAGAAGACACGATAAACAACTGCATTTGTGGTGCAGCAAGGGTGAAAAGACAATTCTGAAGAGGAATATTTCAGTAAAATAATAAAACTTGCAAATACTGATATAAGGAGCTTAAAGGAAACTCTGAGTAGGGCTTAATGTCTGACATCAGGATAATGTAGGTTTAATTTATCACTTGTGAAATATGGTGCTAAGTTAAAAAATCAATGAGGTACAATAATTCATTTCTCTATACTGTGTAGGAAAGAGATTGGGACGTGGAAGTGGGAGGCTGTTCTATAAATCCTGTAGATTTTTTTTTTGTAGACAAGAAAAGTGAAGAATACATAGGACCACGAGAGAATATATGGGCTAAATACTACCTTGAATAGGTTCTGAGTGACAGTAAAGAGCAAAAATCAAAGACTGTTTTCTTCTCCACTGGAATTTAAGGACAACATGAGCAAAGGTAGATGACATTATTGGTGTGTATTTTTAAAAAATAGGGTTTTATTATTATTTCAAAGCCATTTGCTTGTAATACAAGTGTAATTAATCTCAAATGCTTTAGAGAAAATCTGAGGAATGTTTAAGAGTTATAGTGAAAACGTGCTGAAAACACACGAGGAGTCACCAGGGCACAAAGGGAACAAACTGAGAAGGCAAAGAGCTTATGCAGAAACAAAGAGTTTTGGTGGCTTAGAACTTCAGCAGAGCAGATCATAAGGAACCACTTGCCTTAGTATTTGCTTTTTACAAAGAGCAAGTGTTGCCAAAAGCAGGGGTGTATACACAGGGTTTGCAACAACCCATGGAATTAAATGACAGTGAAAGTCAGAACATGTGGCATTCGTCCAAGGAATCTGAAGGAGCTAAAGAATTGCTAACTGAATTCCTATTAAAACTTAGGAAATTAATCAGCAGAATGTGATACAATAGAGGAAAACTGGAGGTAGCCAGCTTGATACAAAACTGTGTTGGGATAAGTGGTTCTGAGAATGCTTCCAGGAATTACAATGGTGAACTTTTTTTTTTTTTGGTGTCAGGAAACTTAATTGATAAAGTCGTTAAAGATAAAAAAACCCAAATCTACAAAGAGCCTAGATAGAGAATAATTCTAAGGAAAAATAACCCTGACTGTTGCAACAGTGTATCTTACTGCCCCAGACTTACAGTATATTTCAAAGATTAACTATTTAATGGAGAAGTTTGCAAGTACCTATATAGTTTTAGCTAAAAGACTTGAGTTCTACAAAAAACAGTAGACAAAATTTTTCCAGAGAAGCTAGTAGCACAGCTCAGCATAAAAATAAAAACTTAAGGTGAGACAATCAAAGCCAATGAGGGGGAAAACTAGGCTGGTGATAGAAATCAAAAGATTTCTTCAGAAAAATAAATCAGTCATTGGGATGCCCAAGGATCATTGTGGATGTGTTTAAATGCCATGGAGACAAAGCATGTGCCACCTCTATTTCTGACAGAGAGGGTCTTACTCCCTGAGCTGAACTGTGTGTGCTCCTTCCTGCACCTTCCCAAACCGTGGAGGTGTCACAGACCTTCCTGTGCTGCACCCTTTTGTGAATCTGATTTTGGAGAGGCTGGAAGCAGTGACTAAGGACATCCCAGTTTGCTGAAGAAACAAAATAATGCATTTTCTCACCATGCTTCTAGGATAAAAACCCAACCTCAAACACAGGAAGGGTCAAGGGGGAAAATAGAAATGATTAGAGGCATGTGGGGAGCTTTTATACAAGTAAATTAGCAAGAATGGTCCAGATTTGCAGCTGATGAAAATTGGCACAGTGCCACTGATTCTAGTGGAACTGTGCCAGTTTGCACCAGCAGAGAACCTGCCCCAATATGTTTTTAATATGAAAACCAGGGTGATTATAGCAGAGACCTAGAGTAAAAGACTGACATAAATAAAAAAGCAAGGCTGCAAAGGCTAGAGGGTGTGTCTTTAGAGATGTGGAGTTTTTTGAGTGCAGCTTAGCATCAGTTTTTACAGTCAGTACGAAGTTGCTTTCTAATTTTTGCTGTGGGATGCAGATTTCTTCTGTCATATCCCAGTCTGCTCCAGCCTGGCCCTTTCTCCAGCCTTTTCCCAGTTCCAGTTCTGTACTCCACTGGCATCAGGGAAGGTTTTTAACTATTCTACCTAGGCATCACAGAGTAAAGGGAGAGAACTGAGAGTGCAGGAGGCAGTTCAAAAATCCATACAGCTTAGTGGGAGCTGCAAAATCTTTCTGGAAAAGCAAATTAATACTTCTGTGGGTACCCACGCTGTGCTCAAGGCAGGCTTGATGATGTGGTTGGTCTGCCCAGGTCGCACTGCCCAGCCGTGGATCCACAGATCTCAGGCTGTGTAAAAGCCACAATTTTTCTGATCCTGGTGCCTGTGTTTTCCTACACTGGTGCAGGAAACATTCTGTGTAGGCTACTAGGACAAGAATAGAGACCTGGGGTCAACTGCTGGGGCTAAAATATAGTCGAAGTTGTTTCATTTTCAGAGCTCTGGGAAGATGGAACATATTAGCCAAAGACAGAGGCTTTAAATCTGCCAACTCTGACGAGACTCCCTTGAGCGCATGTAGAAGGACACGCCCAAATTTTATCTCTTTTTCTGAAATTACCACACCAACAATATCAGAGAAAGGCAGTTTCTTGAAAGTAGACAAAACAGTTTTTCCACTCTCATAGAAGGTTTTTACAGAAATTTTCCAGGAAAGTTTCTTCCCGAGACAGAAACCTGGCGTGGAAAACAACTCAAGTTTGGCAAGGTTGTGAGCAACTGTAATATGTAATAAAGTGGTGTTAAACCACTTAATTATAAACACAGTTACCGGCTAAATAATTTGTGTAGTGAAGATGTGCTTGATGCAGCTAATTGCACTTCCTGATACTACCTGAAATAAAAGGTGAATTAATGAGAGGGAAACACAAAGTTAATGAGAGTTAATAAGAGACAAGAAAACGTGCAAATAGTTACATCCACATGGGGGAGAGAGAGAGGGAATCCCCATTGCTTCTGTAGGGCGAACCACTGCATGGAGTAGTAATACCTTTTATAATTCATTTTTCCCTGTGAGATTTTCATTTGTTTTATCAGTCACTGTTGCTTTATGAACTCTCATGACCATCTTTTTTGCTCATCTTCGCATTTGCCCTCACCTCCTCAGATGATTATTGGTTTTTGTTTGTTTTGGCCTGAGTGGAAAGTCATCCAAGGATCCCATGTGTTCATCCCAGAGAGGGGAGGAGGAGAGGGATCCTTTGGGCCCTGGCTGAGCCTGTGCTCAGCTGGCGCTGCCATTCTGAGGCATAGGTGCTACTGAAGAACATTTTCAGATGACATAATTAATGTCCAAAATTAATTGTTCCAAGTCATAGTAACTACTACTGCCATACAAGCTTAGATAAACCCAAGATTTTTCTCTTAGCACTGTATTGCACAATAATAGATCTCTTAGAGGGACTTCTTCTAAACCAAAAATCACTTAATATTTTAGATACTGGTCACTGGGCTATTGGAGCACACTGATTCCCTAGCATTTTTCATTTAAAATAAATTTTTCTCCCTATTTTTAAACGGGATTAAAAAAAATGCCTAAGTAATGCCTATTTAAATGTGTATTTAGTTTCTAGTTTAATTTTTTATTAACAGAGAGTAAAATTTCCTAATGATCCTCATATTTCTAATTAGAATTTGTCTCAGAGGTGAAAGAACCAGCATAATATTTGTTGAATAAGAGACACAAATTCTGTTGCTAATAATGTGATGTAGTTATTGTGCTTGTGTGAGGCTTATGTGCCTGAGAGAAAATAAATATTTATTCCAAGTATATCTCTTAATTTGACAAATATTATTAAATCTCTTTACATATATCATCTCTCTTAAGTAGAGCTTTGCATATTTTTTTTCTAAAATTATACTTTGGATATGAAAGAATGAGTAAAATCAGGCATTCTGTCAAAAATATGCTAACATTTATTGTAGTCCATACAATTAAAAAAAGTAAATTACCATTTAGTTTTAGCATTGTCAATACTGATGGAAAGGTCGTTGAGTAGTTCTTGTTGAATGAGATTTTCTCTAATGTTTAAGCCACCAATAAAACCTCCAGTTAAGCCCTTCATAGGAAACTTAAGAATTGACTGATGGGAGTCACATGGTTAAATCAGTGCTTGTTATTCATAATTTATTCAAGGGTTGATGGAAAAAAATTGTCCAATTATTTGACAAATACTGCTTGGCAAGATGATTTACAGAGAATAATGCAAGTATTTGTTGAAGAATTTAAAGTGACAAAAACTGCTAAAATTACGGCCTTTATTCTCAATGCAGTGATTAGAGCTGATTGAATGATATTCAGACAGTTTGACTAATTTTGAATAGTCCTTACACAGGCAATATTCCCATTGACTTCAGCTGGAATTTTGCCAGAGTAAGGACTGCAGGATTGGGCCTTTGAGTGTAATGTCTTGAAAGGGTCCCTTTATAAAGCAGCAGCTTAAATTCTGAACTGCAATGAAAACCCATTTTCACTTTCCTCTGTTACTTTGCCTGTTCTGTGGAATTGTTCTGTATGAATGTTAATCCCATTCCCTCTTTATCAGCAGAGGGTGCTATGGGAGTTCTGTGCTCTCCAGTAGCCTTTTGTTTATGCACAGTTCAATCTAATTTGAGTTGAACTGACCATTTCAATGGGAGTCAAGTGTGTATTTAAATGGTGTGTGGGAGAGCCATAGTTTAATGGCAAATCATTTCCTTAATTGATCCAAGTTAAAGAAGGGAGACATTTTAAAGTGGATATTTTCGGATTCCTGGCCTCTACCCCCATACCCTCCTAAATGGGTCAGTGAACATGGTCTTACACCTTTGCATGATAAATGATAGCATTTGAATTTGTTTTTGAAAGCGGGTTCAGGATTCCAAATTCCTAAAAATGTATAATAAACGAATATTTTTGAATATAATCTTCTGTGACTTTTGAAAGTTCCTGATTTTTCTAAATGTTAGTAGGACTTCAATACAAAAAAATAATATTTACAAATCCCTGACATGGAAATGCTCAAAAGAGGGGAAATGGTTTCTGATAAGTCAATATATCATATGCTTTGTTACAAGAGTGTTAAGGTTGTAAAGTCAAGTGTAAAGAAAAGAGAAAATACATAGGTAACCTTAATTCTGGTTATTTTTTCAATTGTTCATCATCATCCTGACAGGGATATTTAATTACATGATTGCATAGCTACTTTTTTTCTCTGAGATGTCTGTGCCTTTAACATATACAAAAGACATCACTGAATAGGAGCTTTATGAAATGTTTCTTTTTATCTGAATTGCCCAGTGCATGCCACTGAGTTATTTGCTGCACGCCATTCTGTCCAGCATTGAATGCATGATTATCAACTTCCTCAAGTATCTTTCTATAGTGCTACCATAAGAGGGTAGTTTATTAATCCTTTGGTTAATAATTGTCTAATTTATTTTTGCCATTTAAAGCACTGGGACAGAAAAAATGGTGAAATGCAAGGTAAAAGAGATCAATTTTATTAATTTGAGATGCTTTAAAGCTCTTAGATTTCAGAATACTTTACACTTCTTAAGGTGAAAGAAGATCTGTAGCCAACTCCGGCAGCTCTGGATTCTCAAGCCTTTCGTAAATCACTTTCTGTGATCTCAGGCAGTCTGGATTTTCAGAAAGAAAGGGCCAGACAGTCAGAGTTCAGCTGGTTCAGGGTGATCTTTTCAGCATCATACAGGCTGTGGCCAAAACTGACCAGACTCCAGTACATGAGGGTTACATTTTTTAATTTTAAGACCACATATTTAACTTTCCTCATGCACTGCCCATCTTTTAACTCCTGCTGTGAGTGAGAGAGGATCTTAAAGATGGCATTCTCATTTCCTGCACATTTCCAGCTGTGATGGGTTCCCAGGCTCTTGGCCTCTTGGTACACGGAATGAAATGGCTTGGTGTAGGTGAACATCTAATGGTTGAAAACTACTGAGGCGCTGAAACAAAGTTATGGAGGGATTCCAGAGCGCTGGGTGTGTTCCAGCCTTATTATTTGTAATGCCATCCTGTGGAAGGAAGTCAGACTTCTATTGATTGGAAAGGTGATTGCAAAGCTGCAGCTGAAAACATGCTGATTGCCTGAGACACTGGCAAGGACAAAATCCTTGGGTGCTCTGGACAATGTGCTGCCATTTGTTGTTCATTATGTGCCTCAGCTTCCACTGTGCACTTCTTCTTTATCCAATCATCGTCAGACTTTTCTGCCTGATTCTCATTCCACTGGGATAATTCCTTTCTAACCATGACCGAGGAGAGGGGGGATAGCAGACAGAAGCAATGAAAAGCACAGGAGAGAGAAAATGAAGTTTTCACTGCTCGGGATAGGGTCTGGGTGCACACAGACAGAAAGACTCACAGGGCATGGACCTGTGATTCAGGAGGACAAGGAGGAGGAGGAGGACTCCAGCTGCCTCAACAGGTTTCATTAGGTTCAGCTTTCCTTCTTGTTATCTGCTCTACAGTGAAAATTTCCACTCAATCTGTGTGGGCAGATGTGCAGAAGCTCATAACTTGGCTGAATTTGTGGACATTTTCACAAGAACAACAGAATATTGATGCTATGGCAACTGCTGTGCTGTGTTTCCAAATCCTGGTCTGAGTCATGGAGGAAGCAGTAGCATCTCCACCAAGAAGCTGTAAAAGGTGTATTTATTTAAAATATAAAACGTGGGGGGAGGAGGGAATAGGGAAATAAATGTATTCATCCTCTCAGCCCTGAGAAAAATCAGAATCCTTTTAGGCCAACGTTTCTCAAAAATTTCATCCTTAGCAATTTTCAAGCCTCTCAGCCCAAATCATTACAGTGTGAAGAAGCTGTGAAATCCTGTAAAGATGGTATTTTAGTGGGAAGTCCAAGACAGCCTTGTCTAAGAGCGCTGCCCTCTGTAGATAATCTGTTCTCTGCTGTAAACCATCATCTGCTGGTGCAAAAGTTTTGTTCCTTGTTTTTGTAGTGCCTCATAACCACTTCAGAAATACTTATTTTGATTAACTCCAGTCCTTGCACACATAAATTCTGTTTCCTCTGGCGTCATCAAAAGCATTTTTATGGGGTTTTTTTGTTTTAAATAGTGCTTTGAAATCCAAAAGTAACACCTTTATTGTTCAAGGTTATTGCTAGAACAGGTGTAAGATGACGAGTTCTCTGAAAATCCATGTAATAATATAAACAACTGTTGAATTTCTAAACTGAAGACTGCCCACTTTATATTGTACTTTATTTGACATTGTAACTCATCAATGTGCTTCACTTCCAAATATGTTTAACTGGAAATTTTGCTTATTGCTCATTTTCACAGTTGTGTTCTTAGCTCTTCCAATAGTAAAATTTTCTTGTAGGTCAAATCTATGTTATTCTTCCTTACTGATCTCTAGAAGGTGGTCTTACTTTCTGACTGCTAAGGAATAAGGATGTTATTGTTAAGGATATTTTTACTGTGACATGTCTCTTAAGTAAAGAAAGAAATAAAACAATTTTGTATCAGTATTTGAGGTGTTCAACCAGCAGGGTCTTTCCTGGGAGCTTTCAGTGGTGAGTGTGACAATTTATTCAGTGTGTTTTTGGGTTTCTGTGGGGGTTCCAGGGGTGACTTCTGTAAGGAGCTGCTGGAAGCTTCCCCTGTGTCCAGTTGAGCCGATGCCATGTGGCTCCAGGATGGATCCACCACTGGCCAAGGCTGAGCCCATCAGTGATGGTGGTAGAGACTCTGGGATAATGTGTGTGAGAAGCGGAAAAAATGCAATTGCAGCCAGCTAGAGCAGTGAGAATAAGTGAGAGGACCAACCCTGCAGACCCCTAGGTCAGTGTGGAAGTAGGTGGTTTAAAATTTAATTTTTATTTTTCATTATCTTTTTCTGATCTGATTAGTAATAAATCAAACAAATTTCCCCAAGTCAAGTCTGTATTGCCCATGGCAATAACTGAGTGGTCTCTCACTGTCCTTATCTCCACTCATGAGCCTTTTGAAATATTTTCTCTCCCCTGTCCATCTGAGGAGAGGAGAGAGGTTTTGGTGGGTCCCTGGTGATCAGCCAGGGTCAATCAACCACATATATCTTCAGATATGACCCAAGTGAAGCTTGTAATCATTCAAAAATATTTTATTATTAAAATTTGTTTATGTTTTTCTGTTTCCAAAATCAGCTTATCAGCTTCTCAAACAATTCTTCAATTCTAAGAAGTGTTTTCTACAGCAATATATTTTCTGATATGTGGTAACATTTTGTTGACAAGGCACCTGAATTTTTTGCAAATTAAGGGCTTCATGGCAGCAGTGAAGGCAATGTTGTCTTGTAATTTGCTTTTGTCTATCAAGACCATTTTGTAAGCCATTTTTCTTATGCCCATTGAGAAGGTTAAGTGTAGATGGAAATTTTTCTTTGTATTGTAAATATTAGGATGTGTATGTGTTTTCACTACTGCTCTAACTCTCTTTAAGAGTTGCTGAGCACTGAGACCTAAGCAGTCAGAAGAGACTAAACAGATGAAACTGTACTTGCTCATCAGGAGGAGCTTTCTTGCTAAGTTTTGTAGCACAGAATGTGTTTTATTTTAATTAGATTTTACTGTTGTAAAAGTCTCTTTAACCTGCTTTTGTGCAGGTTGCAATAAGGAAGATAAAGACTTTCCTAGTTTATTCAGAGCACTTGTAAAATTATTCGTACCAAACTTAATACTGCTCCATTCTTTTCTGTATTTTAGTCCTTGCTAAGCTCTTCTGCCATGCTGTGTGCTCTTATTTTATGTTATGTCCACTTTGAGTGAAACTGTCCTGGTATTGATCCTTGTCGTGACCTGCCAATCTCTTCACTTTGCCTGCACTTCTCCATAGGCAAGAGCCTTCTTTCTTTGATATCCCCCCTGTCCAATCAACAGCTCTTCCCATTTCCTGGGGTGTTTAACTTTTAGATTAAGCTATCAAAAGGCCTTAAATCTCAGACAAATTACCTGCAGGTCTGCTTAATATAGATGTTTATCAAATCCACACTGGTTTTTCCCATTCTGTGTCTCAGTTATTTCTCATTACATCCCACTGATTTTTTTTCTTCAGCCCACCAATAAATAAGATCCCCTATTTTCAAGGATTTTATTTGTTTTTATCTTATATTCTTGTGTTGAAAACATTTGAGCATTCTTTCCAAAGGGGATTGAAAAAAGAGGCATTACAGAAGGAGAGACTTACTTAGGAGAAGGAACTGGAAGAATGAAAGAAAAAAAGAGAAAGCAGAGAAGTCTATTGATCTCCCACAGAGATATGGTTTATAATTAGAAGTAAGAGTTCCACGTGGAAGGAGTCTTTGTTTGTTCATTACATAATAAATGCAATGTAATGTCCTTATGCCAGGGCAGGGTACAGTATCTGAAGTATATCAGTGAAGTGTTTATTAGATATGAATGCATTTGGATTCAGGCTTAAATACTAAAGTGACCCAGAATATTTTGTTCCTGATGATCCAAAACCTGCAGGGGGGCAGATCTTTCCAGTCAGAGTTACTTAGATAACACAACAAAATCAAAAGGCTTGGATATTCAGAGGGCAGACACCTACAGTGTGAATAGGAAAAGTGCAAAAGTGAGTGTTCCCCTTCCGATAAATCTTTATGAAGAAACACTTTGCAAATAAAACAATTTGGAAAAATATTTTGGAAAAAAAATTGGAAAAACTTGTGTTTCTTTATATGGTTTAGTGTCTTCATAAGTTATCTTGCTATCATCTGTCCTGGAAGAACCAGGAGACATATGTGAGTGTAATTGTTCCTTTTTTTGCAATAAAGCCCTGTAAGAACCAGGATTTAAAATTCCAAATCCCACCAATCTGCTCTTTCTTTGCTGCTAAAGGCAGACTGATTGGGAACTCCTAAAAAATGCACCCACTCGGTAAACAGTGTAGGAAGTTCCAGTTTCTGCTGCTTATGGAAGATTAGTCTCAGCCTAAAGACCACCTGATGTCATTGTGTATTGCATTATCTCTCAGTGCCTTTATCCAGGGAATTCTAGGAAGTCATTTATCTCATGATACAATAGCCTTTGGTCAACAGCTTGCACTCTTTGTAGGAAAAGGAGATAATGGCCAGTACTAACGATATTGTCTTGGGATATGGGCTGTAAATCCCTTCCAGGAAGTCTGGCAAATACTTGGGTATTTTCATATGAGTATCTGAGCAAACTTTGCTCAGAACAGGTTGTGGATGGCTTTGTGCACAGCAGTGGCTGGGTATAGATACTGTGGCAATGCCCATTAGTTTGAGCAGATGTTTGCCAGCATAAACTCCACTCGTTTAATTAATGACCACGTTTCTCTAGTGTGCAGAAGTGTGGTGGTGAAGATTTTCCATGGCGCAGTAGCAATTCCATTACTATTCTTGAATGGTAATCAAGGAGAGCTGACACCTGGTCGTTGTGAGTAATATATCATAATGCTGATGTTATCAGGTGGCTGCTTAATTCCTCATCTGTCACCTTCAGCCTTATCCTACTGCTGGCAGAGTAAATAAACGCCCTTCCTTTGGAAGCATTTTTGGAGCAGTCAAATTTTTTTTTTTTCCATTTTTCTTTGCCCTCTATCATTCTTTAAGGAGCTTGTTGATATCATGGTTGTATCATCCACATAAACAAAAGAACACAGATGAGATTGAAAGTTCAAAAGTATGGAGTGTTTTGATGCTCACTTTTCCTTGTTCTACTGCATCTAAAACCCCAAACCTATTCAACTTCTGCTACTTTTTATTTAGTGCTTGTAGACCCATTGGGAATCAATTTCCTGGTCATACCAGTCTCAGCTGAACGAGTTGGGGAGCAAAATGCTGTGTGTTGCACTACACTATCCCTTTCCTCCTCTTCCAAGGCTTCATCAGTCAAAACCATCAGCCCTGGAGGGACACAGTATGGGTCTGGACATGGGGATCCATGATTCACACAGCCTAATCTCCCCTTATTTGATGCTTTCTCTTGCTTGAGAATCCTTGAAAGCCCAGAGGCAACAGGCAGCTGTTCAGCTTCAGGTGGGGTTTGGGCTGTAAGAATCTGGACCATGAGACTTTAGGAGATGAAGTATGACCACCAGCAAAGGCCCAGTGTTTTCTGGAGACATTAATGGGAGTAGTCGAAGGTAAAGAAGCTTTTTTTTTTTTTTTTTAATGGCTTTAGAAATAGAAAATACTTGAATAGTAGGATAATAACAGCACTTGACAGCATCTTGCGACTTTAGATTGGAATGGCCAGATTAGAAGACAAGCTCTGTATTCCTTCAGACTTGGGGATCTTAAAGGTGTGTCATACTAACACGTTCTGCCCTTTATCACATCTTTATCTGCACTGTCTTCCTGTGTATCTGCTGTAGTGAAATCCTTACATGAATTAAACGAATTGGAAGCCACCTATGAACAACATACCAATTTTTCTTGAGTCTCCAAATCTAAGATTCCAGGGGTGGGAAAATGATATTTTGAGTTGTCATTAGGAAGTGGGAAAAATCAGTGCAGAAGAGTAGTAGCAGTGCAAATCAGTAGAGCTAAGGTACAGCGTTTCTTGGTAGTTACATTTTTTAAAGAAATACAATTTTTTAAAATTTTTTTTAATATCTTTGCAACCTCTCCAGCACCTTTAGATGGATTTTTCTTGGATAATGAGCGTATTCTATATCCAGCCCTTAAACAATGACATGATGTTACATAATGTTACACTTTCTTGGCAACCCTAAAACTTTTCTGTTCTGGGAAGAAAGTTCCCAGACCATATTCCCACAAGAAGTAAGTTTTAATATGTATCTCCCTGATTCTTTTTTCATTCTTTTCAAAGAAAATGTCAACTCTCTTTACAATTGGCCAGGAAGCATTTGCAAGAGGTTAAGTGATACTACAAATATTCCTTAATTGAGTTTAGATGCATTCCATGCATTTTTACACCAGCATCAAAGAAAACATCTTTCCAAAGATAAGCAGCTTCTTCTCATATTTCAAAAAATCATCACGTATTTTCATCAAGCTTTCAGGAATGAAAGCTGCTGGACTGTAGTGTTGTCATAATAAAAAAGAAAGGTGCGCACAGAGGTTCTGTGATCCAGAGGTGACAAGTGCTGAACAAACAGCGCGTGATGACATCTTCCTACCTGACAGCATCCGTCTCCATCAGTTATTGCACTTGTACGGGCTCAGATATGTTTGATCAACTTTCAGATGATTATCCTGGCAGGAGCAGGTGAAAGCAGTCGTGATACTTTGATTCAGAGCAAAGTACAAGGCAGTCTGAAGGAACCTTTCATTAGCAGTTGATACTCTGTTGACAGTGAGATTCATGTGAGGAAGTTGGGATGAAAACAGTTTTCCATTTCCCTCCTTTATGAGAGAGGTTTGGTTAGGGTAATATGTGTAGGGAATTTCTGCTCTCTGACTTGTATATTGACACATTTGGTATTCACATTTATCACCGCAAGATATCAGTCTGGTTTGTTTGCACCTGATATTTCCAATTAAATGGCATGGTTATTCTTTTGCTTGGATATGGTTTTTTAAAAGCTACTTTGAAACACACCTGTTTCTGTGATATAACCAACGCTATTCTCTGTGAGAAATTTGAAATTACTACAATTTCAAGGAGCTCAAACTAAAACCTGACCTGAACCTGTCCAGCAAGAATTTGATTATATTGGTAGCATATATTGGTACTTTGGGATTAGTTACATGATGATGGTTTTGCTCTCTGAATAGACTACATTGAACTGTTGATGCACATCCCAGGGTGTTCACATCACATATGACTCTTGGAAATAATCTCCATTCATGCAACTGAAAACGAGTTCAGGTGAATATGTGTGAATGAAGAATAAAAAATTACAAATTTAGTTTGAATAGTTTTTGGAATACCAATATGACTTTTTTTTTTTTTCTTTTCTTTTCTGTATTTAACCAGTTCTAGTGTTAAATAATTTAGTTTTATTGAAGAATAAGATTAAATTCTTTCCAGCACTGAAGCAGATGAAGTCATGTGAATAAGTCCAGTGGAGTTATGGATTTTTAATTTTCTTTCATTCAAAGCCTCATTAAACAAACAGAGAGGAATAAAGACTCCATAATACAAATGAGAATCAGGCCAGTGATGTATTTTAATATTGCTAATACCTGTGCCTCTTTTCAGCATTCATCTTGTACTTCACATCCTACCATTTGTGTCTTTTAATCTCTGTCAATCTCTTCATCACCTCCAATACTTTACAATATTATTTGACCCTAAACTTTGAGTGACATGACCTGGCTTAATCAGATGGTTGGGTTTTGCTGGCTGCTAATGTTATCTGCTGACAGTTACCCTGTAAAGAATAAATTTGATAAAGAAATGCCTTTTGGATTATAACGTTTTGCATTTCACTTTTGCATTTTATCAAATACTCATACTTTGTCACTATTATAACCTATTAAAATTCTCTGCTACAAGGAAATGTGATTTTTAAAAGGAAATACATGCTTATGCAGGCTTTAGTGATTGCAATCTTTGCACTTCTTCCCAGTTTCTTCAATGAGACAAACTCTGAATCTGCCCTGAGACATGAGTTGTCAAGGGTGAGGTAAGATGGAACCACGCTGATGCATCAAAGGAGGTGAAGACTGGTTGGAGAAATTAAGCTGTGAAGTAGACTAGGAAGGGTACAAATTGCAACTAAACCAATAGTTTGAATTTTTTACTGTGCAAGATTCACAGAGTTGCATCAGAATTAGATTAGCTCATCATATGAATAAAATATAATGAGATAATGAAATAAAATTCTGCATGGCTAGATTCTACAGGTCCTCTTCTGCATTTTTATAATAAAACCAGGAACTCATGTGAATAATTTACCTTTTCTGCAATGCATTCTCAGTTCTTCCTGCAATTGAACAAGACTTACCATAAATCAATGTTTAATTACTTATAAAATTGTAAAAGGATTCCGTACCTTATCCTGGATGCCTTGGTATAATACTCTTCAATAAACATGTGAAAGTGGAGTTCTCTCTGGCATCAATAGATAGTTACAGGGGGCACGATTAAGTAAAATATGCTCCTGCAGACAACACCTTCAACAAACCTTTCCTTTAGAGGCAAATTCAGGATCTGAGAGGCCTCAGTATCTTTGTGACTCTTTTGGGCTCACACACCGGGTTTGCAGTGCATGTCTGCCTGCAAGCCCTGATATGTCCAAAGTTTATTTTGTCACCCATTTTTATGCTCTTTGTTCACCGCACTTGCAAATACCCCTCCTATGTTCTGACAGACTCCTTTAGCAAAAAGAAAAGTGTACAAGAAAAAGTATTAAGTAATTTGTCTTTTATTTGCCGCAATAACAAGCTGCATTTTTTGCTTTCCATTGTTTTTCACTGAAGAAACTTTGTTCCAATATATTTAATATTTCCTGGTTGTACTGTGATGCTCTGGCCAGCTGATGTATTAAATTAAATTAAACATACTGCATTGGCCTTGTAGGGGATCCCTGGTTCTTGATTCAATGGGCATGAATAAATGAATAATCTTTACCCTAACTCTTGTCAGTGTGCTCTTGATTCTGATAGTTTCTGACTACACTGGCAGTGGTATTGGAAGAAATGAAAAGCTTCTTAAAAATAGGAATAATTTGTGAGACACATTTTGTGAGGGTATTTTGAATGGATTTAGACACAAGAAGATACACACTGAAAGTGGAAACTTTGAAATTCCAACTGAGAAATTCCCACCAAATGCCTAATCCTCTATTACATGTTACAGAGTTGGGCAGTTCTAATTTTTCTTACAGGGCCACATTAGGGAGCAACTGAGAGTCTTGCATCCATAAATTGTCCATATTTACTCTCAATGCTAAAATAAGAAATAATACAAAGGCCAAAGGCAGCCAAAAATGCATCCATAAAACTTACAGGTGCTATAACAGCTGAAGAAGACAGGGTCTTCTCAGAGAAGCAGAATTTTTCATTCCCACAACAGAGTTACTGGTTGTTTTGCATGTTGCATTGTTTCAGATGAAACTGAAGCAGCACACAGCAAAATGCATCACAGATTTGGGGTAGCTTGGTTGAAAAGGGGTTTTCCTTACAGTGACATCCCCTGCAATGCAGAAATCTGCCCAATTTCAACTGTTCTTGGGTAATGGTGAGATATTACAGTGACAGCACAGGCACTGAAGATTCTTGCACTAAAAATTCATACTAAAAAGCTGTTTTCTTTCACCTGCATTTGCTTCTGGCATATTCTTTTGCCTGCACAGCTGAAGTGATCATTCTTAATTAAGACCCAATAAAACATGTCCCATTTCTCAGTGTGACATCCAGCACTTCACTGCAACTGGGAGGTCACATTTGGAAAATGCCTGGCTGCTCCCATGCCTTTGGGATAGTTACATACTGTAGAATTCTTCAGGTTTAACCTGATTTTTTTCTTTATTTTATTATGTCTATTTCCCTTAACTAAGTTTTCCTCCAAGGAAATTTTTTTGGCCTTCCTCTGATAAAGGAGGACACCCACAGCTTTTCCTACAGTTTATATGTGTGAAAATGTGAAGAGAGAAGGCAGAAAATTTAAATGCCACCACTTGCATAGCCTAAAATCCCCACAAAGTAAGGTTAATTAAAGTCTCTGTCTTCACTAACAGATTATTCATACTCTGTCTTACTCCAAAGATGCCACGTACGTGGGGGATTAGTGAGTGTCTGCACTATCAGATATCTGGCATCAAGCAAGATGTCCAAACTCCTGTGATTCACTGGAGCTGTTTATATTTTTCCAGCTGGGGTAGGCATTCATCAGCTCTGGGAAAGCAGGGAGGGAATACACCACACCTCCAAATGCCGTTTACTTTCTCCTTTCCCACAGGAGAGAATCACTTTGTTGAGAGACAAGGTGGTTAGAAGTTAATTGCAATTTAATTACCCCCTGTGTACACGTCTGCAGTTAAAGAGAAAGACAGCCTCTCAGTTAGCATCTTCATGCTTTCAAAAATAGCCCAGTGAGGCTTTCAAAAGAGGTCTGTAAAGCTGGGATGTGTGTTTTACACCTACAGCCAAGTGGATCCCTCAGTCTTGCTCTCACAAATGCCTTGAGGCAGCATGTTTTGGTTTGTTTTTTAAAGATGTTGTGTCCCTGATTAAAAGGTAAGATTTCTGAGACAAAGCTAGAGGCTTCCATCAATCAATGAGCACAATACTGATGAAAATATTGCCAAGGATTTTTTCATTATTGACAGATAGGATATGTTGCTATAAAAACATGAAATAAAAAGACAGCCTTCCTCCAAAAACACTTAAAATCTTAAATAATCATTTAAGGGGAAATTCTCAGATAAACCTCTGAAAATCTAATCTATTCTGAGGCCAGGGTCTTTTTAAAATATGCACAGGTGTTAGGCGGATAAGGACTGTCTTTTAGCAGCTCTTTATTTTGCCATTAATGTGAAAATTTGATTATTGTCATAAGATTTTTATTATTGCTATCAAAGATTGTTTTTACAGAATGGGGTGTAATTGGGTTTTACAGAAACTTCTACAGTGAAGCTCAAATATTTGTCTGATTTCAAAAGCATTCATGTCAGTATAAAATTGCAGTTTACTCAGCATACCTGATACAGAGGCAGAGTGAAAATAAGTGTAACAAAGTAAATGTTAAAACCAACATTTTCTGGAGAAGATTGATGTGTAGTAGATATGGCAGAAGACTGAGCTTCAGAAATCAAGTGCTGCTTTTTTTGTTGTTGTTTTCTTTTAAAAATGTTTTAAATTCTTGTGTGAAAAGGCCTTTGTAAATGCTGGGTATTGGCTTGTTCCCATTTCTTCCACGAGCTCCTTGTTTAACCAGGGACTAATAATCACTTAGCTTTTGTATGGCTGAGTTTGCTCATGAATGTAGTCACTATGAGTATTTTGACAGAGGTGTCTTTACATTACATTCCTTTTTGAATCTGAAGATAAAAGGCTTTATTTTAATAGCTGTCTAATTCCTGAAGCAACACTGACATATTAAGTAAAACAGTACACAATTTTTATACTACCCTCTATTAAAAATGCTAAGGCCTGAATGCATTTTACAGACATGTATTTTCTCCTTCATATTTCAAGAATAGGAAAGATGTATACAATGAGAATTTTTGAAATGCAAGGAGATCTGAAGGTGACATGGCACATCTACAGTGTTCTGCAAGGCTCTGAACCCTGTGGAGTAATAATTTAAAATGCAAACCACAAAAGTGACCTGAACATTACTTTGTATTTCAATACCTTTTTGCTGGTATGGCTCTTCGTGCATTTTGCAGATGGAGAAATTGAAAGAAAGAGGAAAGGCAAGGCTTCAATGCAGTGAGACAATAAAGTGCATCTTTATTATGAATGATTGTTCTTAAATATATGCTCGTTACACTGGCTTGGGGCTGAATCATTTGTTCGGGGTGGTAGAGCAGACAGTTCCAGAATTTGGAATCTGTTGATTCTCATTACTCTGTTTTTTTACTGGATTGTGATTAACATCAACAGCAAAGACGAGCAAATGCAATCAGAAAAGAATAAACCTGACCAGCAGGTGGTTAACACTTCTACAGAATAAGACATTTTCCATCTTTATTAGCATTAAACAACCAAGTGACACTGGTGGTGATGGAAGATAATATACTAGAAAAAGGGGCATTTCATATGCAGTTTAAGCCTATATGTGTATTGAAAAAAGACCATTGAACTCTCCTGAGTAGTTTTTAGAAATAGTGTGACATTGAGAGATGTTGTGGTTTTTATGCTCTTTGACATTAATCCTCATGAATGCTAACTAAAGTTTTGTGCATGCAGCTCTATGAAATAAATATGTGCCCTTGCCATTGAATTCCTGCAGATCAACAGCTTTTTTCACAAAAAAAAAGTGTATAGTGTTCAACAGACTTTAAAAATAACATATTTTTCCTGCTGTTATAAAGATTTAAATTTTTCAGTGTGTTTGTACAGCTAAGATATTTTATTGATATCATGTTCCACAATGTCCAGCTTTGGAAGAGACCAAATGGTTTCTGAAGGTTTGTTTTGGTTTTTTGTCTTATTTTTTTTGACAAGATTAAAGAATGTAAAAGACTATTTGTATTAAACAGATTAAGCTGTTAGTAAACATGTCCCCTTTAAATTAAGTGGTGGTGAAGACAAAGAAAGCGCTTTGTTGTTGTCAGATGGATTTGTCTTAAGTCAAATGGGCAAACAAGTTAAACATCAGTCCTCTTTAAATCCCTAATGGCTGTGCAGATTAAATCTCAAAGGGTCTGTAAAATGAGTAAAAAAATTAAATTGCTTTACTTCTTCCTGTCGTTTACTTTGGCTAAAGCATTTTTCTTCTTCCTTTTCTTTTTTTCTTCCTTTTTTTCTTTTCATCCAGCTTTTGAGAACTTTGTTTTCAAACTGCATTAGCATACAGACCCATATTAAACAAGAATTTCACTTCTCTGCAGTCTTGTCACTTGTGATGAATACATCCTTGCTCGGTAAGTGCTGGTGACACATCATTGTGGCAGCTTCTGCCTCTCAACAGAAGGATAATTAATCTTGCTATCAACACTCCTAAACAGGGATAGCTGGCTCAAAGTTTTTATTCCAAAGAACTGTTTTGTATGGGATGGGATTCCTTCAGTTGAAATGGCTGCCTGTGAATCCTGGCTTTTCCGATTAGCTTTTCTTTAATGCTCGGGGTGTTGATCTGTGTGGGAGCAACAAAATGAGCAGGTTTTGTGCTGTTCTGACCTGGCACTTTTATGCCTAAATAAAGTGGGTGGGTGCAGCATGTGATTCAGAAAAGATACCGGGTCCTAAGGTGGCCTCATAGGAGTGTGAGAGAGAATTCAAGGTATCGTTCTACAGATTCTTCTTCCATCCCACTGACCGCAATGGGAATTTGGGTGGTTGGGTTTCTGCCAGGAAGGCATCTGAAGTAAACATGTTGCTTATACACCCCAGATATGAGTGTGAAAATATTTTCTGTACACATCCAACAACTGTCAACATCAGAAGGAATGGAAAGGGGACAGAATGCTAGCTTGCTAGGCATTTGAGACTGACTATTCACCAATTTTTCCCTCAAGAATTTCATCATCCCAGCAGCTCTGTAATGATGAAAATCAACCAACAGAGTATTTGCTCCAATTGGATTTTCATTCAGTTTATTAATGATAGAGAAACTCAACTTCATGCATATTAAACTAGTGTTGATTGAAGGTCACAGAGGTGTTAGCTGTGGTGTCCTGGCTAAATTCCAGTTGGCTAATTACAATCTGCCTTCCTAAAACTCCCTTGTAGTTTCATTATTTAGATCATTATCTTTTTATATTTAGTTCCAAACTCCTAGTAGCATGGCTCTGTTTTTGTTAAAGGGCTCCCACAGTTGAGTGTGTTGGGTCCTGGGGAGGCAAATGGTTCAGCCAACATTCTGCCTCCTTGAGTGCACTCTTGGTGATACAGACATGGGATTTGAGTGGGAATATATGCAGCTCCAGTACAAAGGAACTGAGGCATGTTTTACAGTGTCATGTCCCACTGTGACTGCTGTTTGCTGTTTGAGAATCAGAGGGCACACATATGGAAAGGTGTATCTTTTTTGCCATCACCTTCCAGTTACCCAAACCCATAATTTGATGTGATTTCTCCTCCGGCTTTTTAATTTTTAAATTTTGTGCTACTCACTCCTGCTTGCCTGATACTTTCTACCTTTCTGGCAAGGATCCTTTTTCTGTTTTTTGTTTTTTTGTTTTTTTTTGCAAAGGTTTGTTGAACCAAGCAGGTCGGATGAACAATCTCTTTTCTGATTATCTCAAACTCATCGTTTTTTCCCAAGGCATGTGAGCCACCTGTGGCCCTTCCAAAGGGGCTGTGCTGGGAAACATGGGAACATATTTTCTATTTTTTGGTGCAGAACATGATTGCCCTCCACTCCAGACAAGCTTCTGTTTGGCCAGGCCTCCCAAAGCTCTCTGTAGGAAAGAGGGAGGTTCTGTTCTCTGTTCCCCACTTGGTTCTGTGCTCGAGGACCCACACTGCAGCTTGCAGAGCTGATCCCCAGAGTCAGGGGGCATTTAGGATCAGCAGTATTGTTTTCACATTTAACAGGGGTCACACATCAATGGTGCTGTCCGGTAGTAAGAGGCTGAGGTCAAATTGGGCTGTGGTCTACACTGGCTTTATGCTCCATTCTTGGTCTTTGATTGCTGAAGGCCCACTGTGAATGCTGAGGAGAAGCAATGAAGCAGCTATTTAGAAATGGGTTCAAATGCAGTTGAAATAATTTGCTCTAGAGATTAGGCCCATGCTCTTAATTGAAAAAGGAAGGAAAATGATTTATCAATTATTCAGTATGTTTTCTTTGTACGAAACACTGAGGTTTTTTGTAAGTATGTGTGTCTCAATATAGTGTTTTTATTGAACTATTAAATGTAATTAGAAACCAAAGGTAAATGGTGTCTCAGTGAGTCAAGAAAGCCACAGAGGAGCTGAGTGGAGTCTGTAGCTTTCTGAGCATTGTCAGTTCCCCAGGAAGCCTACCTAAGGGTGATTAGCTCTTTACTCAGGCTTACTTCAGCTTGTTTCTAACTAATGATGATTTACCATTTAGCTAAATGCTAAGCAGCGTTTGTTTGACAGAGCGCAAAGTGCGGGCTCAGAGAAAAGCAGGTAAAGATTCACTACAAAGGGCCTGTCAAAATACTTCTAACATAGACTGTCACAGTGTTAAACAATTTATTAATAAGCCTATTAATACCCAAGGATTTTTTGTGTGGGTGTCTTGAGGTTCTGTTAAAAACATCAGTGTTTAAGATGCTATCCACACAGGCTTAATGCCAGAGAAAGCAATCCCATTAAATTGGACCTCATAAATATTTCATGAGGTCCAATTTAAAATTAATCTTGGCATGAAGCCAAACCAGGCAGTATATTTGCTACTGTATTAAAGAGAAGCAGCAGATGAGGTATTTTTTCACAATAGTAATCTGACTGGATTTTTTGCACAATCCTATCAATATTTTTAATAATACAGCTGTTAGTTTTGGCAGGAAGAAATGCATTTTTTTCATCACCCATTCATGCACGAATCGTACTGCAACTAGTGTATTTTAAATGTTGTCATTCTAGAAAATTATTATTTTTTTTTGGTGATGAAATCACTGTTTTCTAAAAAAATGTCACCTTGTTACTTGAAAGAAAATAAATAGTCAGAGCTGTAAATTAACAGGGACAGTGTAGGTTTCTTTGGGAAAAGGCTATGCAGCAGTCAGATTTCAAAAGGGATTTAGGCAGGTAGGAGGTTTTCAATGTGATTTGAATCTGAAGTACCTCAGCCATCTGGGAAATGAAGTTTAGGTTTTTAAGTCATTTTGATTGTGAAAATTACTTCTTAGTAGGCAAATTAGAAGAAATGCAATTTGACAGCAGTTGAGACTCAGTAAAAATATATCCCTAGGTATGCTAGAAATCTTCTAGGGAAGACTTCATATATTTTTGGAGATGATGTATCCAGATTTTAATGCCTCTTTGAGCCATTCAGGACATGGAATCAGAACACATAAGACATAGGCAGAAAAAAGAGAACTCATTTACTTTGCTCATTTAGGAGATCAAATGGTTGTGGGGGACTGACTGATGGGAAAAGAATTCTGGCTGCAAAAAATCATTGCAGAAAGAAAAATCTCCTACTCTTGGCAATAAACATCACATGACCTCTCTAAATGATTACCAATTTTTGACAAGAATATTAGGAGGTTTTCTTTTCTGTCTTTCATGTATTGTTTGTTTTCCTAATTTTTGTCCAAATTCCAGTCTTGAGAATTTCCTTTGTATATTCAGAAAACACTTATAACTGTGTGTGTGAGCAAAGCGAATAAATAATAAATACAAGGACAATATAAGAGCTTGAGTAACAGTTTGTGTTTTATGGCTTTAAAACTGGTGTGAGGATAAAGAAGAAAGCCTTTTATGCTGGAATAATTTCTGGGAGACACTGGTAAGAAACAAGATTACAGGGTGTTTAGAGATGTGCGTTTCAATAAGGAGCAATCACCATTCATATGCATACGTTTCATTTAAATGCATTATATACACTAGCAGATTGGGAGGCAATCCTGAAACATTGAACATAATTTATTTGGATTTGAAGAAAGCCTTTGCTTTTGTGCCTTACAATGGATTTGATTTACTAAGTCGGGAGACACAGTGGAAGCAAATTCAAATGGACTTGCATTTGACTGAGGAGAGGGGAATAGTGGTTATATGAATGTGGAAATGGACAAAAGGTAGTGGGGAGGGAATTCCACGGGGTTCAGCTCACCTGACTTGCTGCCTGAAATTTTTGTTTAGGTGTAATAGAGTGAAGAGGGAAGGGGATGCTTCTTCAAGTGGTGACTTGTGCCTCCTGTCTCAGAGATGAACTGAATCCCCTTGTGAAGCGCTGCTCTGCCCCGTTTACCACAGATGGAGCCTACAGACCCACCTTGGACTGGATGCCTCATAGGAAACTAGAGGAGGGGAATACCACATTTGTTCTTTTCTATAGGTGTAACTTGTCTCTTTCCTTGATTGCAATGAGTGAGAGACTTCAGTAGCTGTTTGATTTATCTGGACTCCTCTCTAGTGGATTTTGGACTGGGCTATCTCTTGGAGGGAAGGAAGGTAATGGAATGCTTCCTGTCAAGGAAAGGTGACCTTGATGAAACACACTGGCATTACTGGATGGGCTATGCAGGGCAGGATCTCTGGAAACCAGCAGGAATTTGCTGAGAATGGGTCACCTCCAAGGTGATAGCAAGAGTTAATCCCAGCTCAGGAATGAGGTTTGTCTGTCAATGCTGCAGTTACACCTAAAAAATCTCCGAGGTCTGCGTTCAAGAGTCTGTGAGATATGAATAAAATCGCACCTAAGAAACAAGACGGATTTGATCCTTCCAAAGACAAGTTTTTCTGTACGGAAGTGAAAGATGCAGACTTCTGGGAAGCAGGGATTTCAGTGCTTCAAGGAGCTCTGGCTATGAGATTTCTATTGTGTAGCAAAATATGGTCAAAAATTGAGTTCTGTGTAGCTTTCAATTTACTTTTCTAATTATGGAGAATCACAGAATGATGAAGGTTGGAAGGCACCTCTGGAAATTGCCTAGTCCAGCCCCTCCAGCTCAAAGCAGGGTCAGCCAGAGCAAGTTGCTCAGGGCCATGTCAAACTCAGGTTTGAATACATCCAAGAATGGAGATTCCACAACCTCTCTGGACAACCTATTTCACTGTTCAGTCACTCCTACAATATAAAAGCTTTTTCTTGTGTATAAGTGTAATTCCTTGCTTGTATTTCTTGTTTTCTTGGATGCCACAGAGAAGAGTCTGGAACTGCCTTGTGTACACAATCTCAGCAGTAGGACACGCAAGGTCATGCTGCCACTGTTGAGTCCCATCATTGCTTTCAGCATTCTCTCCTGCCCAATCAAGGTGCAATTCACAGTATCTTTCTCTAGATACCAGATTTAAACTCCCAAATACAAGAATTAGGTTGTCTGTCTGCAGATAATCAGCTTTATCACATGCTTTTTCCTGTTTCTCTCTTTATCATATTCTCTCAGTATACAAAGAAATCCTGTTTTCTTTTTGGTCCAGAATGTAAATTCTTAATAATAAAGAACTTCCTCAGTGATGTCAAAGAATGGAGAGCTTCCAGTGATTAAGAGTGAAGGTGAAGGCTCATGTCTTATCAAAAAAGGACATATTGGATGGTGATATATAGATATCTTAGCTGGGCATATAAGAAAGAAGAGAAAGAAATTAAATAAAACATCATAATATGCAAAAAAAAGTTAATAAAAAGACAAACTGCTGTAATCTGCAAGCTCACCCACATAAAATGACAAAGAGAATAGAAAGTTGTCTTGGTTTAGGAGTCTGGTAGCTAACAACAGCATGACTGTGATTCACCCAAGTGACTGCAGGAAAGGCAAATAGAAAGTCTCAGACGCTGTGCTTCCAGTAATGATAAAGACTATGAATGTCATCCCAAAAATCACTGTTAATACCCAGGGTTGTTTAGCCTAGCAAACATTGTGCTGTAAGTGTGTATTTCTGCCCTGCACACCCAGCAAGGGAGGAAAAACACAGGTGCTGGTGAAGCTGGAAGATACTGGCATTAAAGAAAATGGCTTTAATCATCCATGAGTAAGGCTTGCAGTATAAACAACATTTGTAAGCATAAAAAAAGAACAAGTAAAATTCTGGAGCCACCTCCCATTACAAACTTTGAAGAAATAAGAGTGGATTGTGCGTGGTTTATAAAAGAATATAATGCAGTATGATGCAGTAGCTTATGCCAGATCACTCTGTGTTCCAAGAGCTTTCTTCTGGCCATCATACTGCTAAAATCAGGAGGGGGGATTCAGTTGCCCAGCCACAGATATCTGGTGCCTTTTGGGATACCTTAGGATGTCATGGGTGTCCTTCAGGTGCCACTCCTGTGTCCCATCTGCTGGGTGTCAGGTGGGTGCTGCAGAGTCTCTGTAGTGTCTCAAACTGCATTAATCAGATCCTTGTGTCTGGGCAGCTGAGTCAAGCCCTGAAAATCAAGAGAGGGGAAGTTAGGAAAGTTAAACTCAGCTGTGCTGATCTCTGGTTTGTAGGGCTGGTGAAATATGAGCACAAGATACTGAGATATTGTGCTGTTGTGTTCTTCCTTCTGCTCATTAGCTTTGATACATGTTTAAGGGATTTTTTATGAATTCATTGGAAATGAAGGAATTAAAACTACATGAAGCATAGTTTGTGGGTTATGCAAAGAAATACTTGTTGCTGCTGAATACTAAACTATTCTGTAGAGGACAATTTAGGAGCAGCCAACAGATGACTCTATACAACACAAATATTATTATCACTATCTGGAGTCTGTCCCCTCGTCTTCTGCAACTCTTTCTTCAGTGAACCAGTCCTCTCTTACATTTTAAATTGATGAGTAAACAGTGATATCTTCAATCTTTGTTATAAGTGTTAACTTCCTGAGACATCATTATATGTCATGTGTGAGAATATAACCTACTCTAGACCTTTGGAAGCAGTGAATATTTGTCTAAAAATAAATAAAATATAGGATGCTTCCAAAGCCTACTGAATGAATACAGTTAGTAGAATATTAAAGTGATTTGGTGAGACTTAAGAAAAGCTATGAATATGAAAATAGAATTAATTGATTTCTGTTGACTGCAATATAACCAGATAAAATTCTCCAAGAAGAGGCAGAGGTGCTCTTAGAAGTGGGACTGGCTGATATTTAGTGAAACTCTGGAGCTGATAGTAGATGAGTTTGGCACTCTATGAAAGGAGATCAGCATTCCATTTAAGTTGTCATACTCCCTGTTCAAAAGTAGACTTTTATCTTTTGCCATCAGAAGGAAAGCATGTGATTTTTGCAACCAGGTGTTTCTGGCCGTATGCCAATATTATTAATATCAACACATTAATATTATTAGGAGATTATCTTCTGTGCATAAGGAGCTACACAACATTCGCAATTCCGTATGATAATGAGTGTTGGGAATAAGATGGAAGTTAAAGTAGATTTGTATCTACAATAGTGAGCAGTATCCTGACAATATGCCACTGTTTCTCCATTATATGGGCTAAGATTTATACCAGACTACCAGCACACAAGGTTGATAGCATTATCTTTGGCTATATATTTTATAGAGGATTTTTGTTGAATAGAAGGAAGTTGCTTGATTCTAGATAAGATTTTCTGTGGAAATTGTGGAGCCATAACTCAGGTATTCCATTGGTAAGCTACACCTGTAAAAGGAGAAAGAATTTGACTGGATGGCGTGATGATGTCTACTCATGATATTTCAAGAATGTGTTTGAGATACACGTGATGTACCCTGTAATATCAGAACTTTTGTTTTTGGAAGAGACTTGGTGTCAGTTCTGGCAATGCTTTACTGTTGCTTTGACTCATTCTGTGGAGTTTCAGGGATGAGGCCATTGTAGAATTATGGGGTTTATGGCTTTGCTAATTTAGGTCTGCACTAATGATTTAGATATTTAATCTACTCATGAACTAAAGATATTTTAGATTCTTCATAACACTTCTAGATTCAGCCAAACTTTTTATTTTGACTCATTTTACGGAGTGGAATTTTCTGTGCCTTTGAAATTTGTTTCATTCCCCTCCTCTTACCCTTTTAAAATATACCAGTAAACCACGCTGGCTTTAGACTTATTTCCTCTGCAGATATATTTTAGGATTGACTAGTGTTACTCTATTATTCCTTAACTTGCAGTCTCCTTTTTTTCCTTTTGTAGTTAGAGCACTCTAATATGTTTTGATGTATTTACATTTTCATATGCAATCTTTTTCCTTTCTTAGAATAAATACTGGGGCATGTTTTAAGAGACAAAGAATGTAATTCAACTACTTACCTTTTAGAACACATTCTTGATTTAAAGAAAAGAATAGAAGTTCTCTTGTGCAAAATCCACTGTTCAGTTTAGGATGAGTAAATATGAAATGTTAAAGCATAACACTAGGAAAAGCCAATTTGGACCCATATTTTGAAAACAGATAGAACCTAAAATGTGATTACAATTTGGATTAGTAGAAAACACTGCTTGAATAGACAGGCTTGGATTACAGCAGAGGAGCTGTTTCTTACCCTAATTTTATGGGGCTTATGTACTAGAGATAAACGAGTATTCTTAAGTGGAGTGAAATGTCTTTTGAACTCCCTCTGGAATCTCAGAATTGAAATTACATTGTTCTTCTGGTGTAGATGGGTATACACAGGTAATGCAAGGCCAGGTGAATTGTATCAAGGAGGCATTTTTATTAATTTGGCACACTTACAAAATGTTTTTAATCTGGATGGCAATCAAAGCCCTGAGATCTGAACCAATGTCAAACCCTTAGGACAACATTTGGTATTACCACATAGCATGATGCTTGCAGAAAGCTAAAGAAGTCTAGAAAGTATCATGTGTTCAATGCTTTTGGCATACCAAAAGCATTCTTCTGGTTCTCCAAGAGAAAATTTCTGGGGAGAATTAGATATTAATTTTTACAAATATGAGTTGGTACAATGCTTGGCTCCGATAAAGGGTTATCTATGGAAAGAAAATTTTAAATGTATCTGGTTTTAAATGTTGCAGGGATCATGTGGGACTCCATTCATGTGCTTAGAGGTAGGATTGATTACTTCTTAGACATGGTTTTGTTATGAAGATCAAGATTTCTTGAAAAAGGCCTTTGTGATTTACCTTCTTTAAGGCCATATCAGCCATAGATACTTTCCCAAACATCAATAGCATGTTATGAGATGTGATGCCCATGAATTTATGCACTCATGCTGACACAAATGGCTTATATGTCTAGTAAAGGTGAAGTTTTTATTCCACAGATGAAGAAGGAGAGCGAGAGAATTTGATAAATAATTGAGTTTCTTCCAAACAAATTGGGTGGCACAAAGTAAGGAATACACATGAAAGGTGGTGAAGAGGATGGATTTGCCAGAGCTAAGGAGTGTAGGAGGAGATGAAAGTAGAGATGTGGCTTTGAAAGAAAGCTTTGAAAGAAAGAAGAAACATGGATGTGGGAGATTGGAGGAGATACCCTGAGAGAGAGGAGCCATAGAGAGCTGACCTTCAGGTGCCACTGAGCTGGAAGGGTTGAGAGTGAGAAAGTGTTATGGGAAATAGGAAATTGAGTCTTAGCAGTGAGCATGACAACAGAGGACACAAATGGAGATGCAGAAAGTAGAGGAACTTCAGGGTCTGGCTCTGAGGGCTCTGCAGAGAAAAATGATGCGGATTTCATCAATAAAAAGGCTGGTGTCATCAAACAAGTAATAAGGAAAAGAAATATGATATTATTCATATTGGGTTATATTTTCTGTAACATAAATGGGCTTCACCAGAGAGAGTTTACCTACCAGATGCACTATGAAGTGATCGTGAGGATTAATGATATAATAAAGAAATAAAATAAAAATAATAGACATTTTAGGATTAGATTTTGGGATCTACAGAATCCGTGGAAGGTGGGGAGACAAATTTTCAGGGTATGGCAGAGAAGGTCACCTAAGAGACTGAGAGAGGTAATTAGAGTGGAGGAAATTGTCTGAGAGAAAATCAAATTAAAAGCTTCAGAATGCAACCTGAGAAATGTCACTGTTTTCTATCACTTCTGCCTCACCTAAAGATTTATAAAAGACATTTATTGCACCAAGCAATTGCTACTGGTGGAACACAGATGCAAAAAGAGAAAGATTGGTGTTTAGAACAAATTAAATTGCCTCTTGAGAAAAATGGATGAAAGTCTGCACTTTTCATTTTGTTTTTAAAAATGGATTAAATGAATTTGCATCTTCTATTAAAGCAAAAATAAGTTGAAACCTAATCTCATTTTATCAACACTCTGGGATCTTGGAAAAAAGGAATTGATTTTGCCTCAACTATATTTTGAACCAGCATTCATTTTGAGGAACCCTCATAGGTAGACAGAGAGGGCTGCATTTTTGTTTTGTTTTACAAAATGTGTTTGTTTGTGGTAGATACGTTCAATTAGTCTTTTAAACCACCACATTTCAGGAAGTGATCCAGCATAAAGCCCATAATTTCTATTCTTCTCTGTATTTTATAAATATAAAATCACTGACTGTGATTTCTTGTGGAAAAAATACATTGATTTCTTAAAAGCAGCTGGAGAGTAAAGATGCTTAAAGAAGGGTTGATGTTTAGCATCTTTTGAGATTCTTGGGATGTCCTGCACAGGGCCTGGATTTGAGGTCAGTGATCCTGAGGGGTCTCTTCCAACTCAGTATATTCTATGATTTTTTGATTCTAAGTCACAGAGTAAATGTTTTTGGCCTCTTGGACAAGTTTTGTTTAAATTGACCTTTCTGGGGATTGAAAAATGTGTTGAGAGAAAGCTGATGACTTTCTGAGGACTTCACTGTATTACCTTCCTTCTATAGTTACATTGACTTAAATCAACTGATTTACTAACTTCTGAAACTGAGTAAGCCTTTCTCAGTCTTATCACACATATTTATCAGCACAGTTCTGTTTTGAAAAGTTATTGGCTGTAGCAATTACAGTCTTCATAATTTATGATATTATAATATAAGCTCTTTTTTGCCTGGAGCACAAGAATTTATTTATGTGTGTTTTTATTTACATAACATTTTTTACTTATGGAAGAGACTCCAGTGGTAATGCTGAAGAGTAATACATGGAATGCATGCACAGATGAGTGGTTTTAAGGTATGTGCATCTTCTTGTGAAGCTGGCAGTTCTGAGCAACATCCAGAAATTATTAATTCCTTTCTTCTTTTCCAATATATTCCTATTTCAGGGAACTACCACATGAATATCATGTTTCAAGGATGCTTGCTCTGCATGTATGTAGTATTTGGACTTCTGTGGATACCAGCAGGATTCTATGGCTCAATTTCTGCGCATGCATCCAGAAACACACACCCAATAAAATGGGACCATGTGGGAATATATCTAGTATTGGTGAACACATTCACTTTCTGAAAGTTCTGTTTTCTGCTTTACAAACATTCCAAGGCTGAGCATTTAGAGCTGTAAGTCTTGAAAATAGAACCAAAGCTTGTTGAGTCATTGCTTAATGCCTCCAGACTCCTGAGCTGATTGCGTAGTTGTGAGGAAGGGTGCACCTTCTTGTGTAATGTTTCTGAGTTATGAGACCCTCAGTGTCATGTCTGGAATCCATAAAATGTTGGTGCTCCATGGAATTTATTCTCTCTTAGCCAACTAGACCAACATTAAGTACCAAAGAGGCAAAACAAAGGTGCTGGTCTTGGTCTGAAGAACTAAACTGCTTTAAAAGTGAAAGTTCTTAACTGAATTTAGTAAAATTGCTCCCAGAAAAGTAGCTGGTTTCTGCAGGCTTGTACTATAACACTGTGTAGTGTGAAGCTCATGCAAGTCTACTCCCAGTTTTTGGGATCTGTTCCTTGCATGTAGGAGTACTTTCAACATATATGTGTTGTCTCAGGGAAAACAGCAGGAGCACTAAAGTGGGTAAGGGTTCTTGGGTTGAGCCTCTGCTTACAATGAGAAGTGGGTGGATCCAGTGCAAACAAAAGCATGTCAATACAAAAGTGTGGTTTCCATGGGCACATCATCATCATAATGAAAATCTTATGCTTACTCTGTATCTTAAATTCCAATGGAATATCAAGAGTTCTCAAAATGTGATCAATAAGGTAGCCTTAAAATATGACATATTGAAATACAACAGAGTGTCTTGCTTTTAAAAATGAACGGAATCAATACATTTTGTTTAGATGTCCACAGTCATGGCATTGATTAATCTTTAATTCTGAAAGGTAAGGGAAAGTGCCTGAAACATTTAATATAATAATACATTAAGAAGATAACTATAAACACAGTGAACCGCACGTCCTAGAGATGCCAGGAAGGAGCGTGGTTTCCACAGGCAATGCTTTTGCTCTGGATGCAGTGTTCCCTCTGCAGGTCACACATCCAGCAGGACATGTTAATGGCACTGGGTGTCATTTTAGTGTCACTGACTGTGTGGTGCTCGAACGTTATCTTTGCAAGGTGGTGTGTCATGGGCTGCCACAGTCATGGGTGACTTGCAGATAAACAGCAAGAATTGGAGCTCAGAGTGGAGGTGCTGGCATTGTGTTTGGGCGATATAACTGCCTGGTTCCTGGCTTAGACTGTGGTGACTGCGTAGGAAAGTTCTGCTCAGAATTAATATTTCAAAAACTATCAAGCTTGACTTGAGAAGACTGCTTCAGAGACAGTTTAACCAGCTCTATGCCCATCAGTGGAAGAGTTGGACAGAAATTAGCAGGAATTTTTCTTTCTTTTTTCTTTCTTTTTTCTTTCTTTTTTCTTTCTTTTTTCTTTCTTTTTTCTTTCTTTTTTCTTTCTTTTTTCTTTCTTTTTTTTCCCAGTCAGCTGTTAGGAGACCCAAGGCCACCTCTGACAGTGTCTACTGATACGGACATGGATTTCTATGTCACATGAGCGATGGACTGTAGAATATTTCATTCATCCTACTTATATAAAGGAAGAAGATAGTCCCACTTCATAAGAAAACTTCCCTTGGCTGTAAATGTTCCTGGAACACCTCTTTTTCCTGAAGTGAGTATGATATATTCAGTTGTAGGTGGTACAAAATTATTTGTACCACTCTGAAGCAAAGCTGGTTAAAAACAACCAGCTACTGTTATGACATCCCAGCAAAGCATGTCTCTAATATAACCTTAATAATGCTACCATTACCTTCTAAACAGTGTATTTGATTTGAAAAATGTAATTTTGGGTGAGTCAGACCAATTTGTGAGTATAGGTTAGAGTGAATATGTTTTCCTGAAGAAACCGTCATGAAAAAGTGTCATGCTTCATTGTACTCACACATCTGTTCCTTATACAATTTACAGTACTCATGCCAGGATTTGAGAGCTTATTTGCTAATTGCAGATGAATATGCCAGTTAATTAATTAGGTGCTATATACCCTCAATTGTATGTATCTATCGTAGTGATGCAATTTATAGTGATACATTTGTCTGGATAATTTATTGTCCATGGAGGGAGGTAACCCGTGCTGTTTATTTAAGGCATCTAATTTAGGTGTGATTTAGCATGCCAGAAGTTAAGAAATTCAGTTTCCATGTTAGAGAAGAGGAGCAGGAACCTCTGAGGCAACTCAAAGCAAGCACATCAGGACACATGAATGCTTCTCCTGGTGAGCAGCAGCAATGAAATGAAAGAATTTGTCTTATGAGACAGGATGGCACTAATCCCTGAGCAGCCTGATGAGTTGCCAGAGCTTTGGATTCAAGTCCTCCTCATCCTAGGTTTTTTATGTGTCCATGGAGCACCTCAGCTCATTCTCTATTTCTGCACCCAGCTTCTACCAGTGAAGTGACCGTCCTTGGTCCTATAAGGTGACAACCATCTCTATCTTGAAAATTTGATTCTTGCTTGCTGAAACTTGATTGTTATTTTGTGCACTTCTTGAGACAGTGTTTAGTTTGTTCATTTTCTCTTCTGTATCATTATCTGCATGCCATCAGAAAACAGGAATCATCGGTGCTTTAGGAATGACTGTACCTGGAACATAGCAATGGTTTGGTATGTGCATATATATATATTTGCATGTATATAGTTGAGCAGCTAGATATAATCTTAAATATATGGTCCAGGACACTACAAAGGCAAAGTGATGTACATAGTGTCACTGGTTTTAATACAATGCTTTTAAGAGTTAGCAATTTATGAAGGGAGCAGGCAGGATCTTAACTTTTTTCTGTGACATGTCTATGATCATAAAGATTTTTAAATTAAATTTTTTGCTGAGCTTTGGAGAAGATTCTCATTTACAAAGTATTCCCCCAATCAAAACCAAAAGTAGATAAACAATAGGTACCTATAAAGGAAAAGTATACATTCTGTAACTCTGTTCAAAGGTCACTAGGGATGATTATGTTATGCTTGTCAGAATATATTGCTGCCCAATGACATATAAATAAATAACAAATCATGTCAATACATTTGAGAGATCTTAATAATGTTAAATAATTGATTACTAAATACATAATTTGATGGTTTTAATTAATAATATGCTGTAGTGTGGAGTTCTGTCACGGTGACCTCAAGGTCAAGACCTGTAGTTTATGGACTATTAATTAGCCATTAAGTAATTCGCTCATCTGACCTGCAAATCTATCAGATTGATGGATAGCAGAGACCTTTATGTTCCTAATAAGTATTCTATTTAACTTTCAAAATTTTCAAGCAAAGTTTGATCCCTGAGTAAAATGAAGTGAGAAGAGAGCTTAACAATATTTGAGGCTGTTTCATCACCTTTCACTTGAAAGCAGATATTAACTTGAAGAATGCCATTGCTGTCTTCACTGTTCTCCCAGGACTACTGACTGAAAGGTACAACTAGTACCTTAATTTCGTTTCTTTAAAAAGAGGAAATCAAAATGATTTTTACAGATCTTTTGAATGTGTAATATCAAGCATAAATTTTAATTGCACTTCATTTACTAAGTGGTGCATTACCTCATCCTTTGGTTTTAACAATGGATTTTCTATAAATCTTCATATGGTTAAACATGATAAACTGCTCAACATATCATGGAACATGGCAGTGCTTATTAGCACTTGAGAAGTTATCGATTGCTTATCTTGATTAATCTTTTATGGGTCTCTGTAGTATTAATTCCACAGAAAAGGCTTTGGAAGTTCTGTAGCATTAGTCTCCTCATTCATACATTCGCTTTCAATTACATGGATTTCTTTGACTGCTCTTGCTGGATTAATTATAACCTCTTTGTCACCAGATCTTGCTTTCAGTTTATCAAGAATTAGAGCTTTAATGAAAAATACATATTTAAAAGATTCTAAGAAAGAGTGGCATTAATGAGATGAGATGTTTCCTGCAATTTGGTAAAAGGAAGGAATTCTTAGGTTTCTGACATATAAGGAGAAGTGAGTATCAGTTTTAGAGGCGCAGTTTATGATGTATGGGTTTTGCCAGATATTCAGCTGCTTCATTTCAGATACAGCCTGGGAAGTTTCCTCTGATTTTGAACTTAATGACAAAGCTTTTCTATAACAAGAAGTATCAGCTTTATTATAAAGCAGAGACAGACTGCTGTTTGCTCACCAGTTTTATCTTCAGGAAGGCAAATTTCTTATGTCCTGGAGAAGTACCTGCTCTGCTCAGCTTTAGGCTATTTTAGAATTTCATGCCTCTCATTTTTTAAATGGAAATCTTGATATTTTTCATCTTCTTTCTGTTGAATACTGAGAATAAATTCCTTGATTCAAAATTTCACAATGTCTTTGTTTTTGGACATTCATAAAGTCAAAGAGTATAACACACACAGAATTCACTGGTAGGTAAAAGGTCTTGGTAAACAGGGGTCACTCTAACAAAAACATCCGAAGAATCTGCTTCAACCACAAGATCTGAGAAGTTAATATCTCATTTCTAATTCTATAGAATGTCATCATTTCATGGTCAACTACTGGTGAATATTTGGGCCCTGTGGGCTTTGCCATCACCATTCCAGTGTACTCTTGGTTTCAGTCTCTGCTCCCCTTATACTCTGGTTTTCATTCACTCAAAATATGCATTAAATGAACACTGGGATTCATGGAGAAGGGGAATAAAAGGCTTTGTACCTGATAAGTGTCCAGCATGGACTGCTGTGTAGCAGCACTTTGGACTTTGCATTTGCTACCTTTTGTGCGAAGACACAAAATAAATTCACATTCATCCTTATGTGTGTAGGAAAACCTTAAAGGATTGCACGATTATGGAGAAGTCCTAATCTGATGCTGTGAAATGGCAACAGGAGGGTGTGGAAATTTCCAGTGATTTACAGTGGTGTTGATCCTACTCCAATTCAGAAGAATGGAAAAACTGTCCCTGTCTGGAATGGACAGGGGTCAGACCAGTGTCACTGTGGCAGCACTGGTAATGATCTCACTTTCTTACGGATCTAAACCATTGGCAAGAGTAACAGAGCTCTGAAGTAAACAAACAAACCCTCTCCAGCAATAAAAGGCTGGCTTTATTCTGAGTTAATATCATATTGAAGGAGTAATGAGTCATCTGCCTTATTAATAATGGGCGGATTTTCAATACTAGCATATTTTATTGTTATCAATCCCTGTTGCATGTGTAGGAGCTGGAGAGCAGCCAAAAGGAGAGGAGGAGTAGAAAGATCCCTTGCTTTCATAAGTTAAAGGAAAAACACCAAAAAAGCAGATGAGCTCAATTCCTGTTTCTATTTAAGTTGCAATCAAAACATCTTTTGACCTTGAAAAGGCAAATATTCCACCCTGCATGAGAACTTTTCTCTTTTCTGTAACAAGTTTTCGTGCTCGTCACTGAGAGCTCTGCCATCCTCACAGGTGTGCCGTGGGAGAGGCTTAACTAATCCTGGCCAAGGTCTTCACACAGCAGGAGACGTAAGAATGAAAATAATTGACAATATTGATGACTGACTGGGTATGCATGGACATCTGTGAAGGAATTTACACATAAATGGTATTTAGACAGGCATTGTACTCCTAGGGACATTCTGTATTATGTATTAGCTCTGAAAGCTGTTGAGTGGTAACTATTGAATACTAAATTTACAAAGTTGCTCCATAGGCAGACCAGGTCACTCCTCCAGAGACATGAAAAAAGAAAATAGACTTCTGGTATCTTCCTGTCCCTAGGAATTTTATCAATCACACCATAAGGACAAAGATTTCACCACACAAACCCCTTGAATTTCATGTGATGTCAGAAAGAACTTTAATACAGGTATTTTATTGTATGGGAATGTGCAGGACTCACAGATAGAAAGCAACCTGCTATGAAATTCTCAGTAAGTTGGCATAAAGTGGGATTTATACTTGGGCTGTAAAATAAATGGATACATTAACCACAAGATCCCTATAGGGAAAGGAAGTGGGCCATGACTCCAGTGTAGCCTGAGGGTTGTGGCAGCAGCTGCAGAGCAATTGTTCTTTGTGTCATGCAAAATGTTCATCTTGTCTTCTTTCCACATGGGTCTTTACAGAGGGAGAAAGATTTTATTTTTGAATAATATTGAGGAATTTATTCCAGTAATTTTCAAAGGGTAAACACATGTTATTACATATCAGGGTCTACTGTCAATAAAAAAAACAACAAAACAACATGAAAGAACCCTCAAATTTGTTTAACTTTATTTTGAAATAGTAGATCAGAGAAATGCCTTCTAAAATCAGGATGGTCATGTTATGGCTCTAAATTAGTCTCAGTATCAAGGTTACATGAAAGGAGTTGTATTTTTCATGTCAGCTTTCTGAACTTAGCAAACACATTTTATAAATAGGTAGCTGAAAGAAATTGCTGCAAATACTAGGCATGTTAATGTGAAAAATGTGGAATTTGCACAGGGAAGAGTTCAGTTTCAAATTTGGTGAATTGGTTTTAAATTTGACTTTTTATCTCTACAACACCAGCACCAGTGTTTCTTGTGCTGGACATGACTTCTGCTGTCTCACAGCCTTTTACCATCTGCATGCTCAGAACATATGGAATATGCTGGAATATTAACTGCAGCATATTCCAGACATCCTCCACCTTATGGTGCAGAATCCCTTTAAAATCAGTTGGGGAAGCCATGTGAAATACTTTGCAATATTTGCTGTTTAAGTTACATGGTTTTACTAAGCTGCACTGTGTTTTTTTCTTTAATGAAATGTGCTTTTACTGGAACAAAAATTTTTTTTCTTGGGAAGATTTTTTCCTCAAAAACATGCTACACAACACCAGGAATGAACATGTTAAAAATTAATTTTCACTTACAATCTCTTCACTTAAAGGGTAACTCATAATTCTCATAGTACTCACTTGAACTTAATGTTTTCCTGTCTTCTAATGGACAGTAATTGAGAGGGATCCATCATCTAAATTATACTCTAGTGCAGAGAATCACTTAGAAAAATGGTGCTATAAACTGGAATCTCTATGGTAAAAATCAATCCATGGAAGCTGGTTAGTTTTAAGGAAAGATATTACCTGTCTATTAGACTTATTAGACTTTATTATGTTTATATTAAATTTGCATATGGAGTGTAAGTTTATTGTTATTCTAATATGAATTTAAATGATGGCCCTCACACTAAATTTTTTCTTTTATTTCCACAAGTTTCCATGGAAGTCTGTGTCTTCTTCACTGGCATAACTGGATAGAGTTTGTTAAATTTTAAAGATGTCCTCACAACATTAATTACACTTTTTTCCTGCTGACAATTTCAAGAAAGGACCTTTCTTATTCACATTGAGTCCATAATGTATTCTAGGTGATTCCATTTATTAAAAGGAAAATCCTAGGAAGTAAAATGTGAGGTCAGAGCGTTAGTGTTCTTCCCTGCTGCACAAGCGGATCCTCTCCAGCTTGAATTCCTCTGTTGCAGAAGAGTTGGGTCCCTTTCTAGTGAGAGATCACCAAAATACCTGTGGAAAAAGCCTGCAGGACACCTGGAGGAAGCCCCTAAGTCATGGGTTGTCAGATGCTGGAGAATATGTTTTTGGAAAGGGATCATCTTCCACCAGCCCGGTCCTTAGTTCTCCTCTTAATTCCTACCCAGGGCCTGATACCAAAGGTGTATGGAGTGGAAAGGTCCCTCCCTACCAATGCCTATTCCCCATTCCAGTTCAATGAGGGACAGAGAGAGTGAGACAAATGCCCAGGGCACTGCTTTCCCAAATCTAGCCTCCAAACTTTCCTTTTCCAGGTATTTGGTGTGCTCCTTCCAGCTATCATCAATGTCCAAAAGCCTTTTTTCCCAAGTGGCTGAGAACAGCCCTAGGAAATCTGGGGGAAGACGCTGTGATAAATGTGGTCCTGAATCCCAGTCTAATAATTTAACTGGAAAATATTTATATATTCTCTTCCTAGTCTCTTGCAAACTCCAAGGGCCAGTAGGGCTGGGTGAAAATTCAGCAATATGTACTGGATGCCATATTTGAAAATTATTAAGAAATTCATCATAAAAGACAGAAATTAGTCTCCCCTGACCAGCTCTGACCTTGAAATATCCTTCTCCCCTGTCACATCAGTTTTTGCTTTCAATGGCTGTGAAGCATCTTTCTTCAAGAAACACTGGCTATTCTTTTTGTCAGTTTGTAAGAAAAACACAAAGCAATTTTAAAAGCTGTCAGCTTTTAATGACTTCTTCAGGTTAAAAAATATCCTTTGTTTTTCCAGTAACCACTAATATTTTAAAGCACTTTCATAAAAATCTTCTGCACTTCAGGGAAAGGGCTAATTTTATATATCTTTACTGGAAAAAACCCTGACAACAAATCTCCCCAAATCCAGGAGCCTTGATATATGAGGGATTTCCTTTTCCTTTAAAGAAACCAGTACCACAACCTCTATTTTGATTTTTTTTCTCCTCCCAGATTTTGACAGAAGCAGGCTGATGGTGTCTGGTGCTATTCTTCTCCTTGCCACTCGTGTATGCCTGCTCACAGACTATGATATCACAGCTCATTAATCAGGCAGCAGCGAGTGAGATCAGAGCATGGGCCAATGCCAGTGCTCCTTTCCTCTGATTCATCAGGTGATTTTTTTTTCTTCTTCTTAGTTTGGTCACAGAAGCATATAAATAGGAACAGTATTCAATATTTTATCCTCAGGCTAAATTTAAAGGTTTCACTGAGATCAGGTGTATAAGATGGGCTGAGCATCTAAAGTAAGGTTCATCAAGCAGATAAATGAGGTGACAATGCAAAAATACTCTGTAGCCAGAGAGGGTTTTTTTTAAGGGCATGATAAGAGAGTCTATGCCAGGTTTTATAAAGAAATGTGTAAAGAAATAAGGAGTCTTCACTTGCTTTATGTTCTCATGTAGGGGCTGACCTATTTGCTTTGGTTTTTATTAGTGAATTACAGCAAGCAGGTCACTAACCAAAGTCCAGATCTGCTAGCAGAGTTACCTGACTGCAGAGAGAAAAGCCAAATAGTTCCAAAGTTAGGCAAGAATTACCCTGAATTAATTATTTAGGAGCCTCTGGGTTTCTTTCTTTAACACTACTCACATTACTATTTACTATATTCGGGAGCATAATCCTAAGGATAACTGTTGGTGCTTGAAGAAAATAAGTTGTCACTAAAGAATGGCAAAGCAGTTCTGGCAAAGAAATGCTGCTGGTCTAACTTGCATCTTTGTGTCCCTTTGCAAGTGGGGAAAAGAAGCCAGGCAGGTGATTGAATTCATGCCCCTTTTGCAAAACGTTGTTTATCTCATTCCATTCCACTATTTGCTCTCTCCAGGTGGAGCATCTTGGCTGAGTGAACATTCAGCCCCTTCTAGGGGTGACTGGTCTGTTCCAACATGACAGCAGTGCTAGATCATTCCTTTGGTTTTTCAGGCATTCACTTAAGTTTTACCTTCCTCTGAGCCAGTTCTGAACTGCAGAAAAGGACAGTCAGTGTCTGCCTCCTTGGCAGAGCGAAGGCTCTCAAGGCAGACTGGGAGCGCAGCAAGAAGAGCAAAGGAGTGAGATCTTGACAGCTTAGAGGTGACAATCTGAGAGAAACAATGTTTGAGATAACACAGAGAAGAACACTGCAGGTTTTTTTCACTTTCCCAATGACAGCATGATTTACAGTGGGAATTCTGTATCACTGCCAGCAATAGCTAAGATGATGCCCTACAAAGTACAGAAAAAATACTCATAGTTTTAAATCAAAAATGTTTATTCTCCAGGAATAACTGACTGGTCCATGCTGCTATTTTCACAGAGCAAAACACTATTGATTAACAGTGAGTGACTCCTGAATGAGTTTTTGTTTTCATTTTGGTGGCAGTAGCATGGCAGTAGTTGAGTTGCAGTGGAGTTGTGTAAGAGGGAGCCCAAGTGTTATCCAGTGGCACAGTGGGTTCATGAATTGTGCATTTAAGGATAAACTGTTATAAAATCATCTAGCAACCTAGTTCTCAAAATAAACCCCTTTTATTCCTGTATCTTGATTACTATGAGCTTTTCTGTTTGCTTTTCTACTTATTATGAGGTTTTGCTTTCTTCTTGTGCATCCTGTTTCTTTGTTGCAGCCGCTATAAAAACTGTCCTTGCTTATCTTTCCAGCTTTTTTATTCTTCAAAAAGCTCATTCTTTCCTGCTTCAAAAAAATATTCAGTCTTTTCATTCAACCTTTTCACACCTCTGTCAGTACCATTCTGCCTGCCCTTGCTTATGATTTCTCCAGTTTCTTTTGAAGCCAGCCAAGTCCATTTCCCTTTGTGTCCATATTTTTATTTTCTCTTCTCTGATACAGAGAATTCTGTTCTGTATCTCTCAGTTCTTTGTGACTTAATGCCTTTTTTAATATCTATTTCTGATGTTCACCTTTCAGGGAGCTAGCTCACAAGCTTTAAGCAGAAGGTTATAGATGCATAGCAGTGTTTATGGTAGCACAAAAATAATTAGGTAGGCTGGCCTGTCTTGCCAGTTCAAGCCTTTGATTGTGCATGATACTATTTCCTTTCACTCCATACTTGGTTTGTATGCTGTCTCAGAGGCTAAGCACTTTAGGCCAGCTAATTAAAGATATTTGTACCTCACCTTACCCCAAATGCCACACGAGCTCAGCCTGGCTGGTCAGTACCAGTAGCTCTCTCATGCCCCAGAATTTGGAACTTCTCTTCCTTTTCCTGCTATATCAAATCGAGCTGGTCTGTGTTAAGAACAATTTAAATCAAAGTTAAATTTGGCCCAAATTTTAGTTAAACATTCTTCCTAAAGTGTTGCAGTGTAGTCGATACTCTTATTGTTTCCTGCTGTGTCTTTATTTGCATGTTAATGGCAGATTATTGTTGTGTTTTCTAGTGTACTTCCCCAGAGACTCCATGCATGTTTTTATTGATTAGTTCCTCTTCATTTAACATTTAAATGGATATTTTCAAATTGGTGCAAATTTATAATAGTGTGTTTGCTCAAGGCATTTAACTGTGGTATTAGCAGAATCATCCAAGTCTGCTGATTATGCATGCTCTGTACAAAAGCGTTTCAGGACTGCAGTGCAGACCTGCAATTAGGTCTGAGTTACACAAGCAGAAGAATCCCAGGCCAAAAGCAACCATCATCTCATTCATCTTCCTCAAATGTTAGTACAGGTGAAGAATTAAAGCAGAAAGCACACATTAAGGTAAGAAGAATGTAAATCTGAATTTGTAGCCTTCAAGAAAGTTCTTACTATTTTTTCAGTTTATATAACTGTTACATGCTGATCTTACCAATTATCTAAGCTACCTCTTTCTGGTGTTGCAGAAACTCAAGGTTTTATTAGGTGAGCAGGCAGGCACTTACTCCATGCAGTAGTGAAAATGTTGTCTGTGTGAACATGCACTGTAATGAGTGGTTTGCAGCTTTAAGAATATGGGCTGCAATCTCACCAAATTACACAGAATTCATCTGGCTTCATTGATATCTAAGTAGAAGAAGCATAAAAGTAATAGAATAAAAAAATAATACTATATTTATTTAACTTTGAGGGGCTGATGCAGGAGTATTTATGGGGTACACTGGCCTTGCAAATTTGATTTCTTCATTGTTTCTACAATACTGTTTTCCTGTTGGTTTTGAGGCCTGAGGATATTATCATCTTTGTTTTGTGCCTCCTGAGTTAATCTTATTTCTAGCCAGTGCTTTGAAGTAGTCGCAGCTTGGCACTGGGTGCCTTCTAGCAGATCCCATCTGACAGTTATCACCTGTTGAAAACACACGTGACAATACAGACATTTCCACAACAGACAAACCCAGCTTTTCTGGGTGAATTCAACTTTATTAATTAGGAACATAGACTCATTAAATTTGGAAAAGATCGTTGACTCCAAATGTGTCAGACATTACAGTCTCCTGTGTTTTTTTTTCCTACATTTTGCCTTTCCTGCTGTTAAAGCAAAACAAATGTAACTGTTCCACTGAACTCTCTCTCAGTTTTGCCCTAAAGGTTCTTTTGGGCTGAGTGGGGAGTCCTGCTTGGAAATTATCCTGGTGCTTGGGAGAGGTGTCACCCCATCAGTAATGTTCTATTGGTGTATTTCTCACCTCACAGGAAGTTTTGCCTTTCCTGTTTAAGCAGGCTGTGTATCTGAAGCTCGAAGGTTGTGAGCAGTCCTGAAGTCGTGACAGAGCAGGTCATTTGTTCACCTGATGTGAAGCAGTTAAATGGCAAAGCTCTGAGTGATCTCTGTGCAGAACGGATGCAAGGTGAATGAATAGCCTGCCCAGGTTACTCCCTCTTTGGAGAAAATTGAGGTTTTCACCCCATTCTGTGGAACTGGTGGAACTTGTACTAGGAGAGTTTTGTAAAAAGAAAATCACTTCATATTTCAAATAGAATTGGAATGTATTTACTAAAACTGACATATTCCTTCAACGTCTAATCAAATGTTCTTTAAGGCTGACATTCCAATGCATTGTGATTATTTCAAGGGTTGCATTTGTATTTATTAGGACATTTAAATGTCTTTATCTCAGTGTTTCTTTGGTGGCTGAAATGAAAAGTACCCAGAGTCCTTCCTGAACTGGGCTGCTCAGGAACCTGCAGCAGGAGCAGGGCGAGGAGTCCCAGCTGCTACTCTGCAGAACCTTGTGTCAGGGAAGGAGGCAAACACAGAGCTGTTGTAGGTCTCTGTGGTTCAAGAGGACACTGGATCTCATTCCTTTATCTTTTATAAAAGAGTTAAAGATATGTTAAAGATAGTTTAATACAATTGGACCAGGTATGTAACACAGCCAAAGTCTGGAAAACTGGGGCACTGAAGTCAGGCTCTCGCTGGTTACTGTGGCACAAAGTCACGTGCTGCTTACAGGATCTGAAATTATATAAGGATCGGTTAAAGGTAGAGTTTTTGCCTTTAACTGTGCATTTCCTGGCTGTTGTCAGCTTAAAGCAAGCCCTAATGTTATTTTAATATAGCTTGGTGTGTGGAATGCATCAAAGTAGGTTATATATTGATTGCTCAAACCTCAAAGCTCTGGAGGTAAATCTCTACTGAGAAGTGTCGGAACTTCAGTTAATACATGAATTGATAGGCATAAGATGTCACTATTGTGCTTACTGCAGAGATAACATTTGTGTTGAAATTTTAATGCCCATAATGTTTAGGCTTTCTAGATTATGGTGAGCTAATCAAGGCAATTTCTCTGGTATATAAATCACTGTACACTATTGAAAATTGTAGACAAGATAAATCAAGATTTTCAGTCAATTCAGTCTTCAATCATTCTTTCCAGCAGCACAGAAAATAAAGTCCATGTTGTACTTACTGTTTGGTAGCAAGGAGATGTTTAACATCCAGGCTGGAGATTAATGGTGACAAGTTATATCGTGGAGAATGTGAAACAGTGTTTAGGCTGAAATATTAATTTTTAGATTGATGTAGAACTCCATAATTGGAGCCATAAATCAGTGCTAAAATCAACGGGATTATGCATCATCTCAGTTAATGCTTGAGGTCAACACATTCAAAAACTAGTCCACAGTTTTAAAATCTGTTAATTAATGTAGGAAGGTAAATCTGGTTTTACACAATGGATTGTATTCCTGAACTTTGGTAGCATTCACCATAATAGATGAAAAGTTTTTCTACTCTTCATTTTTGCAGATTGTTTCTCTTTTTTTGAAGATTTATGAGCTGTTTTATTACAAGATTGATATCCAGTAAATAAAGGAGGTGGTTTATTTATAATGAACACCTTATTGTACTGTTCAGTCCCTTTTCTGTTTGTGAGTTATCTTCACAAAGTTTTTGACCTTCAACATTTGTTCATTTTATGGCAAGATTCATTTGAATGTGTTCCAGCCTATGGACTGCACTTAGCTTGAAATCAGAGTTTATCACTGCTGCTGTTTATTCTGCATGATTGGCTACCAAAGGCTTGTGGTTTTCTTTTTCCCCCCAGTTTCTGTGCTGAAAACCACAAAAAGCTTTTAAACAGCAGTTACTTCTTCCTGAGAACTTAGGTCCACAATGGATAATGAAGTGCAGAATAATCTTTATCAATTATGTTGAATAATAATATAGAAATAGTCTAATATTAAAGCGGAAGCCTTCTCTGGTATCAATAACGGAGATGTAGGCATTTTCAGTGATACCCAGAAAGGAAAAATGTATTTTTTATAACAAAAGTTCTTACAAAGGAATTTATCACACGTTTGCCAGCAGAGGACTGCATTGGCAAACTGTCCCACATTTAGGGTCTTGTCAATGGAAAGTATGTAGTGTTCAGAACTACATTTCCCAAAATGCAATTAATAAAAAAAGAAAAACAAACCAAAAAACCTCCTGTCATGCAGTGTGAAGATGCATGCTGGGACTTGTAATGTTGGTTGGCAGACCAGCTCTGCATAAACCTAAGGGTGCCTCTATGGACTGATTTATCAATTGTGATTGCTTTGGGTCATCCTGTGAAAGACTTTTGGCCAAGTAACCTCTGTATGAAGTCAATGGCATAAAAAATTGCGAATTCAGAGAGAGTGAGCAATTAATTTCCCTTCATATTACAGGTGGTTTCCAAAACGGATGAAGTGAAATAGTTGTCTGTCCTGGGTGGACAACTGAGAAAATGCATCATGGTTTTGGCATGATACATTTTGGGCAGATTAGAAAATACTCTGCTTATTAGGGGAATTCCAGATGTGTACAGGAAGCATATTTCAGTAACCCACGATTATGTTGGGATTCATGTAAAGCTATTTGCTTGACTGCCAAAGTGTTTTATGGTGTGGTGCCAACTGTAATATATTCAGAACACAAACTAAAAAAAACTCCCCAAACTTTGATGCTGAATGAGTTCATAGGATGGGAACACAAAGAACCCTGAAAACCTCAACATGAATAATTAAGGTAAATAGACAGACTTTTGTATTGTGATTAAAACATAAGGAACTTTTGGGCCTTACAGAGCTATCTAGAAATTCAAAACTTCTTAAAACAAAGGCATGTGCTGTAGTATCTCTATTATCTAACTATTACATTACATTTTATTATGAGCTGACTTGCCTCTCCTTTGTGGAAGGAGTACACTGCCATTCCATCATTATTTCCAGCCTCAGAGAATTACTGTCTTCCTTTGAAAACACACTGAGATAAAAGTCACTGGCATGTTCATGTTTTCAAGACAGTCCTTAGTAGTTTATAGAAGTGGAGCAAATGATATAACAGGTTATATTTTTGACTATATTATACGCACTTAGGAGTCTATAGCAGAGTTTTGCAAGAATCATAAACTTTAACTTCATAGTTGAAGTGATATGTGGAGCATCCAGAGTATCCAAAGCTCTTACAGAGGAGTGACATTTTGATGAAAGATTGTAGGAGAAAAAAATAAGCAGCAATGAACATGTGACTCCCAGCAACAGAACCTCAGGTGATGGGTAAGGTCTGGCCAGAGCCCCAGTTCAGGCATCACTATGCAAAGTCTAGGTTTTCAATCACTTAAAAACTATTTGGGGCAGAATCCCAGGCCTTGGTGTTATTTCTATAACCACCTGAGACAACCTTCCTGTTTCTGAGTGACCTGCCAGCAGCTGCTCCCACTTCACTCCAAAGGGTTCTGGGGAAAAGTTGTCCGCTCACAAAACCCAAGACTGAGGTGCGAAGCAACAGAGCTGTGGAAAATCAGTGAATTCCCTCGTATTTTGGTTTTGGAGGTTGGGACAGAGATGGCTGCCAGGTCTGCATGTGTCAGGGCTTCATCTGCTGACCTTTCCCAGGGCTGGATGAAAGATCCTTGGCCCCGGGGTGGGAGCAATTCCTGGCACGAGTCAGGCAGCTCTGCACCCCAGGCATGTGCCAGAAATAAGAGCGCAACAGCATCTGCAGCCCCTCTTTCCCTCGAGCCCAGCATAATGAGTGTGGCCGGGGAAGGAGGGTGTGGTGTCAGCCAAGTGCCAAATTAATTAATTGGAAGCTGGAAATACACGGATTGACTCAAGGGCTGCTTTGGGGTGCGTGCTGGGGGATGAGTTTGACACTGACCAGAGCCAAGGAGCCATAGGCTGGGCTGACAGCAGCTGGTGTGACCTTCTGAGATACCACTGCGGGCCTGGCTCCCAAAATAGTTTTAATAGGTTGCAAATTTTTGTCATTGTTAATTGCTTTGTTTATAATCCAAATCTGCAGGGCCGTTTTGTTTTAATGAATCCATTGTTGAACTGCAGCTAGAACATTAGTCTGGTGTCAGTTTTCATTGCCTCTGCCTGGGTTATGGTGTAAAAATGTAAATAGCTGTTTCCTTCCTCCAACCAAGGAGCAGCAGGACCTGTGGAGTACAGGACTGAAGAATAAAAACAATCTCACTTCTAAAAGACAGGAACAATGTCTCTCTCTTGCCTCCATCGTAAACTTTGTGTTTAATCTTAGTGAGATCATTTGAGGCCTGTATAGTGGATACCAGGATTGCAAACCATGGAGGTGCAATAAGGCATATTCTCCTTATGTCAGGCCCTCCAAGAGAAGGTGCTATGGGAAATGAAAGAGATAATTTCTATTTTATTGTGTCATTCAGCACCTAGCACTGGAAAAAATCCTACTGCTGCTGTTTTGCTCTCTGCCGAGGTTGAATCTCTGGCATGGGGATGAAACAAATTCCTAGATAGATGCATAATCTCACAGAGCCGGGGCTCACCGTAGCTAGAATGTGTGTTTGTTGTTTTAACCTGGAGAGCTGTGCTGGTTCACCCATACAGCTGAGGACTGGAGCAGGCTCTTGTGCTGCATGAGCAGGGCCAACTGCATGGCAGCATCTTCAAAGGTGGCAGGCAGAGCAGGATGGATAGGGAGATGTGATCCATTCATTCTGCTTTAGGAATGGTGTGTTTGCTCCCTTTTAAATGTGTGATTTCTGCTCTAGTGCATGTTGGAGGCAATGTGTTAGATGGGAACACTGGCTGTGCTGGCTCAGACTGCAGGGACAAGCAGGACCTTCCACATCTGGCCCTGCTCCTCCCTGAGGGACAAACAGAAGGATGGGAGGAGAGACCCTGACCCTCAGCTCTCCCCCTAAAACCAGGTGATTTAAGCCAGAAAGTTCCTAAAAACACTCCAAACCTAGAAAGTCCCCACTTCCTGCTGCCATCTCTTTCCTCTTGTGAAGATCGCCCTCCTTGGATGAAGGCTGGGGAAGATGCCCATGTGCCAGCTCCTCAGGAGCTTCTGTGGGTCAGGTGTGGCACTCCATGGATTTCAGCTGAAGTGGATGTGCCAGGGTGGGACAGTGGCACTCCCTTGTCTGTGGACACTGTGGTCTGTTGGTGCCAGAGGGGTCCTGTGGGCAGCTTGGACCCTGCTGGTGCCAGTGTCCAAGATTTGTGATCTGGGCAGAATTCCCAAGCACAAAAAGAAATCTGCTTTATTTGGGATAATAGAGTGGAGAGAGGAAGAGAGGTGATGTGATAACCCAGATAATGCAAAGCCTTCATAAATTAGGGCATGGGAACAAGTTTAGTGCTTCTGCTGAGACAAAAACCCACTTATTTTTAGTGATTTAGAGCAGCACTGATCGGAATAGTGCAAATTGTGCCAAAGTTGACAAACATGGAAAATTGCTCCATCCTTTTATTTGTTCCTGAATCTCGACAGTATTTCAGTTTCTATGGAAGTGGTCTCTTAGGGATTAAACCCTTCTCATCTCAGGAGGGTCATCTAAGGCGGGCTTGGGAGGAGGAGAGGAGAGGTGACTGATGGGGTCCCTGAGACTAGATTCTTCCATGAGCCATGAAAAGGCTGTGGGCTGGCCCCAAGCTGGAGAGTACTTGGCAGTCTTGCCTGTGACCTGCCTGATGACAGAGCCCATCCTTGGGTGGGTGGAGGTGGGTGAGGGGCACAGGCAGCTCTTGCTGCGGTTCCAGCCACTGACTGAACATCTGGGCAGCTGCCAGCAGCATGTGTGCACTGCTGGGCCACTTGAGGCTGAAGCTGCAGCACTTCAATTCTTAGAACATCGTGTGTGTTTGTGTACCTGCAGCAACCATTTATAATTCATTTATAAGCCTGGCATGCTCCTCAGCCTGCAGATGAAAAGGGAATCTCAACCCAAGGTGGGGTTTGCCACGATGTTGCAATAATCGTTCTTTACCGTGCATCCTCTCTATAAGACTCTGTCAATCAAGGAGTTCAATGTCTTCATTGTAGGTTCTGTAGGCGCATGTCACGCTGGAGGGGAACGCCAGCAGGCTCAGTGTTGGGACTTGCCCCGAAACAGCTACAGAGGGAGCTTCCCTGAGCACCGACAGAAGCTTATCTGTACTACAGGCCTTTTCTGGAATGTCAAAGTAACGTCTTGAGTTCAGAAGCGCTTAATGAACACACCAGACCAAATTGTGCTGCAGAATATGCGTGTGCGGCTCCTATTGAAGTGAGTGGGCGCTGTGCCTGTGTCTGAGATAAGGATCTGGCTTGTAGCAAGGCTTAAAGGGGTATAACATTGGGTTTTAACGGACTGTCGCCTACAACAGAATTGATTTTTAAGCAACTTTCAGTTGTTTCTAGTGTTGCAACAGGTTATTTTTTCTTGTTTTGCTGTTACATCTTCTGCATACTGGTTTAATAAGGTTTAGAAATGGAAATAAAGCAATCAGACCAGAGAGTTTATTGTGGTTTCTTTAAGGCAATGTCAGGATATTTTACAAGCTTGCAAAATTACATTTATTGCACTCCAATCATCTGGCAGACCGTAAACACTCTGGAATATTTTGGTTGGAGGAATGGCAATTTTTGAAAAAAAACGTAGGTAGGGAATATGAGTTTGTTTGAAGAATGAGTGAATTTACCTAACATCTTTTCATTTTCCTTTAATTTGGCCTGTTTGGCCTTTAAAAGCTGTGCCTCTGACATCTGTTTTTTCTTTGCTGACACCATTCAGGCAAGTAATCAAGGAGAAGTCTGCCATTGCTTTCGCTGCACCAAAGTGTGTGTGTGTTTGGAAATTTCAAACCTTTTCCGAGGAGGAAAATGGTGAGATGTAAGGAGGAAATGATGAAACAGGATTAACAAGGTAACAAATAAAATAAATTCTAAAGGTAACACATCAAAATAATGGAAGTTAAGACAACGGAAAAATACCACAAAATTATAAGTGTTATAAAAAAGAAATGGATACAAAGAAGCAATATTAAACTTAGAGGTGTGATTCCATTTCCTTTCACAAAACATAAACACAGGAGTTTTTGGGACACCATAACTGTGTTGAAAGTGTGACACAGGTGAAAACTGAGTGTGGAGCCCAGCCACTGCTCCTGTGATGCTGCATCCTTCCTTTAATGTTTTTACTCCACAGGATGCCAATCTTTCTCATACAGCAGAGGACTGGTGATTCTGACCCAGGATTAATGTCCCAGCTTCCTGGGCAGCATGGAAATGTGCAATTAATAGGCAAATGTTCTTACAAATATCAACACTCACACATGTTGACATGCTGCAGAAAGCTTGAGCTAATGCAGACTTTCCTGTACTTATATTTGGAGCAGCCTCTGAACATGAATGAGTAACAAATGAGCTCTTCCCTAAAAGGGAGCTCATAGTGGGAATTCTTAAATTCAGAGTTCAAGACTTTGATATGAATGTGATCAGGTTTAATGCCACTTTCAGTCTGTAATGTGCCAAGTGTGGACTCAGTATTTCTTCAAAACTTATTGGTAAATTGTGGCTTTTTGTATAGAGAGTGTCAGTTCTATCTGATAGATATGATATATCTATATGACAGAGCAAAAAGAAAAACGAGAGAAAGAGGGAGAGAGAGAGAAATCTCAACTCAAAAAAGACGCATGCATGTATTATTTTGACCCTTTATGATTTGTAAATACATCATGCCTATTACTTGGACTTGTTAGAAACACTATTTGTCTCACTAAAGTTATAAATCCTGCTCTACTGCAACAAGACAGTGTATGCACAAAATTTCTGGGGTGGATCAAGAAAGGGGCTTTTCAGTTCTTGTTGTCTGAGTATGCTTGGAGAATACAACTCCACAATATTCTGGAAAGGACTGTGCCAATCACAAATAATTGGGCTAATGAGAAGCCAGTGATGGGAAAGCAGTTCCATCAACAGCAGAATTTATAAGGTCTAATTTATATTACTTTTATCTTGTACAATGAACAGTCTCTGTCAAGCAAAACTGGAGCTTTTTCTTCACTGGGGAATTTAAAATACCTCAATTTTTGGGTTTTCCATCAGTATAATTGTGCTGAATCCTTTCTTGCAATGAGAGCCGAAGATTTGGCTGAGTACTTGTTCTCAGGGTGATTGCCCACTTTCGTGAAGGCATTTATGAACTTTGCATTGCTGAAGCTCTGCTGCTCTTTCCGATAAGACTGAAATTTTCCAGCAGCTTTATTGGTCATGAGGAGCTGGATAAACACAGTTTCCTTCATACATTGAAGTCCAGTGAAAGAAGAAAAACCCAAACCGCTGGAAAACAAATTTTTTAGCTGACAAAAAGTGTGAGGAAAAAATCTTTAAGAAATGGCAGAAGAAGGAAAGATGCATCATGTGCTGGGCTTACAAATGAAAATTCTTCAAGGGAAACAAGCATATCCTCCAAAGTGCTGAGAACTAATACCAATATATGATGTTTTAGGGTAATGAATGCCCTAAAATAGCAGGTGAAAGTTATACGTGCTGGAGTCTATATATCACAGTTTTCAGGAGATTAGCTTATGCAACCAAATACAAAGCAGCCCAAATCATGTATTATTTTGGTAACTGCTGTTATCAAACACAGTTAGACTGAGAGCACCCCATGCCTGTTTTGAGATCAGGTGGAGTGAGACTGGTGAGCTGTGATTGCAGAAGCTATGGGTGGTAGGTCTGTATTTTTCACTCCAAGGAAGAGATGTTTGTTTGAAAAAGTTTATGGAATAAATATTGACAGACATGAACACACTCAAGTTCTCAGGAATATAATTGTACATCTCTGCAGAGCAGCTTTACTCTCAAAAATACAATAGAGTTGATTTAGAAATGTGATTATCATTAATGAAATTCAGTGAAACAGAGTTATACAATAACCCTAACATACAACCAAAGCTTGAAATGTGCCCAGGCTAAGTAAAAGATTAGAAAATGTGAGCATAGGAAGAGTTTTGCAAGATATTTGCATATTCCAGTTAAAAACACGCAAAAGAAGAAAGAAAAACATTGTGAAAAAATCCCTTGTCACCCAAACTCCCTGTCTTGTCCCTGGCTCTGAAGGATTTTTGTGATAGATCTGGTGTTTCAGTTACGGGAAGTTTTATCCCACTGATTTTTCTGTTAATGTTTCAAATACAACCAGCACAAGTTCTTGCAAGGACCCTGAGTCTTAAGCCAAATACTGTTACCTGCTTGACAGCTTAATATTCCCAAGCCTGGGACTTCTGCCAGGAGAACATATGAGTGAGGTGGGGATGAGGATATTTGTTATTCATCTATGCAGAAAGTATTTCCATCAGAACTTTACAAACTGAAAGCAAAATTGAAAGAAAAGGAGGAATTAGGGAGGTAAAAAAGGTGGATGAAATAGTCAAGGGGATTTTAAGAACAATTATGTTGAGTACAGCAATTTTGATTTTCTAGTTCTTCAAGATCTGTGATGTCTGAAAAGATTGGGAAATTAAATAATTTTGTCTCTGTAAAAATCAATTCCTAAAGGTGGCACAGCCTGGCCTGTGCTCTCCTGGTCTTTGCTGAGTAAATTGCAGCTCTGGAACACCCAGGAGCCACCTGAGTTTTCGCCCACCACTTCTGCTGAAGTTTCCCATTTCCAAGCTTCATAAACTTTCCTTCCGGCTTATCCCTGCCCTGCCCTGCTCAGGGGAAGCTCACCCAGGGAGACCCTGGAAATTTCAGCAAATATATAAAATAACCTTTTTATTTTAATGTGGGAAGGCATTGATGCTTGGTGAAGAAAGGTGATGCTTGAATATAATGTCAAGGAATGATCAAAGAAGGGTGGTTTTGGCCCAAAAAATTTATACCAACCCTAGTTTCCTCCGTTTGGAAGTTAAAGCAGCAGGGAAAAATACAAGTGTTCACCCAGGCTTTTTTAATAGATCTGGAGGGAGCAAGGCTGTTTCCCTATCTACTGTGTTTTTTTTCCTGCTGTCTCATTCTGGTTAATTGGGTAACTCTCGTTTCTTTGAAAGCACTTTGATTTGCCATATGAACACTGGAAGTATAATAAAATCAGGCTGTTTAAGAGTGTGTCTGGATATGGTGATAAACAGTCCATTTTCTGCAGTTTGTTACATCTATGGATCATGGTGAGCTCCCAGCCTCTGCTACAGGCCAGCTGATTGCGGTGGGCTTATGAAGGTGTTGATTATTCATTCTTTTTCTTGTGACATTTGCAAAGTTTATCAAGCTTAAGGCATTGTGCAACATAAAATCAATAAATAGAGAATTGCAGTCACATGCCAGAAAGGATTGGCCTTTTCCTCTGCATCAGCTTCAGGCAGTCTGAAGTGGGAAAGCAAAGAGGGTGAATCTGTGATCCGAAGAGTTTTGCTGTGCTCAGGACATCAAATAAAGCAACACTTGCTAAAAAAATTTGTAGGAAGAGGAGGAAATGGAAACCAGTGCCTGGAAATTCACTTGTGCTGAACTATAACCCTGAGTAAGTGGTGGGAGGAGGGATGGAGAGATGCAGATGAAGGGCAGTGAGATTGTTTTGGATTGCATCTGTGTTTGGGCAGTGTGATGTGTCCTAGGATCTGCCCCTAGTACTGAATAGCTTAGGGATGCCATGGCAGTGAAACCAGATATAATAGCTGTCACTGGTGCTAAAAGAGTAAAAAATATATGGAGAAAGCATTTTGAGGGTGCATGTCTCTTCTTTCAGTTTTTCCAGTCCTAGGTTTAACCCTTTGTACGTGAGAACTTGGTAGAGCACAGGGGTTGCTCTTTACCCTAATATTATCAGTAAGCTATGATGTGATTTTATTTGAAAAAAACCACCCAAGACTGAAGAGCAAAACAGCAAGATATCATACAAGGAGCAGCAGAAGCTGGCAAGGGCTGGGCCATATATTTTTAAGCAGGCTGCAAGGGCCAGTTTTGGAGAAGTCTCCTGGGGTAGAATAGGTGTAAAGTTTTTGGGTGCTGCATGTCTAACAGCGTTCAGGGCCCTTTAAAAATTCCAGCCTTCATGTCTAAATTAACCAACAGTTTTTTCGCATTTTTTTTCAGAGGAAAAGTGCAGAGTGGACGTGGTTCGATACTAATTATTTAGCAGGTATAAAAGCGTATTCAAGTCCCTAATCTCCTTTCTGAGCAGGCAGGCATGCTCATGTTCAAATAGTTGCATAACTCGCCCATCTCCAGTTGACAAACCCTTCTAACTTTGTTTTCAGATCTAATGCAACCGCACCCCCGGACAAGCTGTGTGCAGAGCTGGCCTGGAGTCGATCTTGCTGTTAACCTCATCCTCTTTTTTCTGCTCTTCACACAGTTTTTTGCCTGCTTTCCATATATGTTTAAAACACCAGCTGTGGAGGAAAGGGCTGCTTCAGCATCTGCCCTCTGCCTGGGCTTTGGGTGGCTGGATTGGTGTTTAGGGCTTTTGGGAAAGAAAATGAAAAAATTCAGGACTGGGTTTTGTACTGACTTGAGGTGTAAGAGAATTTCACTGCCAGATCTCTCTCTGCCTCTTTGTCCATCTTATATGTATGCACCTATATCTCTATATGCCTATACACATCTGCTTGTGAGTGTATAGCTCTCAACAGGCAGGACACAGTACCAGAAAGGCATAGCAGAAATCCTGGGTGTTGTGAGATGAACACAGCTTGCTGCTGATATGAACTGTGAAAGATTTCTCATTGCCAGGCTTTTTCCTTTACTCTTCATGTCTTTCCTTTGATGAAAACTTACCAAAGTCAGTGGGATCACAGAGGATTCAAATCAAAATAAAACCTGGGCTGAGCTTGATACTGTGAATTTTTGCTGAATTAGGCATAAATTAGATGTTATCTCCCAGTGAGTTACAGTGATACTGAAAACAGATACTTCAAACTATTTACAGTGTGTGAGAGTATCTAATCTTCTTTCATATAATTTAAAAACCGGCCCAGGGACAGAGTTGTGGTTTCAAGTTGTAGATGGAACAGACACTGTATTTATCTATGTACCAAGGAGGTCAAGGAAACAAAGCAATTTTCTTTCAGTCCCTGCATTATTATCACAAACAATAGCCTGCTGGCACAAAACAAATTTTAATTGATTGTTGTTATTGATTTTACAGGAAGCAAAGCAGAAGAAATACAACTGGATTTTTGTAAGCCACGGTGACCTGAAAAATACAAAGGAGAGAAAGAGATTATAAAGCCCTCTCACATTTTGCCCACTCCTGTGAATTTACAGTTGAGCACTCCATAAAAGCCCTCTCCATTAATTGTCTATTTATATATTTTGACCATATTGATTTTCTCTTTATATAATCCCTATCTGAAAGTTTTATTCAGGTTGTTTGTTTTGTGCTGTCACTGTTCCCTATGGCCAGTAATTTAAACCAATCTCTTCCTCTTCACCATTTCCACCCTCCTCAAACCCACACGGGGAAGAAAAAGCTGCACATAAAAGTTTTAGGCCAGTTGTTACTATTACTCTCTCCCTTCTGCTGATCATCATTTTTTGGAACATTTCCATTTCAGGCTGAACCCTGGGTATGGGATTTTTTTCTGTGCCTGCTGTCCTACCAGCGCCTGACTGGGAGCAGAGGTTGGGGGTGAATAATCAAAGACTGCCTGAATAATCACAGCAGCCCCATTCACTAACCTAGGTGGGCTGGCTGGGGTTCAGTGGGGGGACCTCAGCTATAGTTATCCTTTCTCCTGGAAGGGAGGCGATGGTGAATTTCATGGGATGCTGCTCAGATTTGCACTTTTCCCGAACTTTTCCTGAGCTCCCCTTGGGCATAGATTAGGAGGCAAAGTGGGTTAAGAGAGAAGATTTTAACAACAAAGTTTTTGCAAATTATGGGTTGAAAAGAACTTTCTCACTGTTCAGTCTAACACATTAATTTTATGGATTTAGGGGTAGGTATATGTGTCAAGAAGAAGATCTTGGTGGGAATAGTTTTTGGTACTTCTAGAAGAAGACCCTCTGATTCCTTGAATTTTAGGCAGATTCTAAATATATATATCTATGGAATTAATTAAGTCACATGGATAATGTAATTCTGCAAAGCTTTAAAATGGTTAACAACACCAAGAATGTTATCATGGATTCTACAATGCTCATTATTCACCTAATTAATATTATTATTAATAGCATTAATAGTGTTATCAGCTTACCCTTATCTGTCCTCAGGGACTGCGTAAAGTGCTTTCCAAATGCAGAACACGAAGAATATTACAGTCACAAAGATCTGCATGCTGCTGTGTAAGTATTTCTCTTTCCTTTCTCCCTTATTACATGCAATTCTCATTTTAATGTGACTTGTAGTATTTATGTGACAGTACTAAAAAACTAGAGTCTTGTTTAAATTTACATTATAGTGTTTACTCCACTTACATTTGCAGGATTTTTTTCTTGACAGCAATAGCTAAAAGCTTCCTATCTTCCAAAAATAATAATTGAAAGGGTACCGCTTTAGGAGCTGGCTTTTGAAAGAAAACATTACATTTTTACACACTCTGTTTTAAGCTAAATAGATATTCACAAATAATTTAATGCAAAAAAGAATGATAAATTACTATCCACATCCCAAAATGAAATGTCCCATGGCACTGCTTTATTCAGACAGCCCTAATATTGCTATCCATAGCAGCTTGGCAGCAGCAGCCTTCCCAGAATGATATGCAATGGAAAAAAAAGAAGAAAAGGTGTTTTTTTCTGCTTTTGCAGCACCAACCCAACTTTCCCACCAAGTGATCTGTTGTTAATGTGCAGGAAATCCCAATGAATGCACATCATTTGGTGAAAGAATGACAGCAGACACCACAGTTATCCTTAGCAGGCATCCACCTGCTCCCGTGGTGTCTTTTTAAAGCAAGTTCAGCTTACCTCTTCTCCTCTTAGTTTTCCTTTGCTTAATTGCAGGTGATGATTCCAAAGAGGCCTTCACCTGTTTGAGTGCGCTTTCATCTTTCTAGACAAAGCAGGCTTGGGCTTGGTGCTTGATCTGTGGCATAGTTAGGGCCTTTGGTATTAAAGGCGTTGGGATCACCCTGAGGCTTTTAAGGTTTTAGGGTTAAATTGATGAGCGTGTATAAAATGTAAGCTTTGTTGTTTGGCAGTTTTTCAGCATTTGTTATTCTTTTTTTTCATTAAGAAACCATGGGACTACACTGCATTCCTCAACTGCCTCTTGCCTATTAAAGAACGCTATCAAATGGAGACCTCTTCGACTTGCATAAAACTTGTGATTCACTGCCTTTAATCCTCACCAGCTCTCCAACTTAGCTGAGGCGTCCAGAAAAGTCTCTGCACCACTTCAGGGTATCTGCTCCTCTCCCCATTCAATTTGTGCTGTTCCTGCTGGATAACAAGTGCTTGTTACACTGCAGATCTGGGAGATACATCAGCTTCTGGCCACAGAGCCTGGACTTTGACTCCTGTGCTGTCTTTTTGCTCTTGGATCTCAGCATTTGGGAATTGAGAGCTGTCCCATGAAAAATCCATAGCAGAGGCCAAACAGTTCACAAATACCCTTTTTTTGTTTGTTTTTTTGTTTGTTTGTTTGTTTCTTCTCCTCTTATTTTAATGTAGAGAATTAATTGACTAAAGACCCAGGGGAAGGTAATGCCCTTGACTGCTGCTGAAGAGCTCTACCAAGTGCTGCCCACTGCTGCCGAAAATGAAAGCTGTTGCTTTTTGAAAAATGTTGTGCCTGGGTTTCTGGCTGGGATCCCAGAACCTCGACTGCTTCTGCTGTGAAGTTATTCACCCCAACCCAACAAGTCCTAGTGGCACAACTGGCCTTATGAAGGAAATTGCTGTCCCCTGGGAGAGGGAGTGAGTAATGGCTTTAGTGGAAAAAAATTCAGCACAATTTGCAAAGTTGTAACTGAGATGAAAAACTTAATAAAATACTGTTTTCCCACTCTTTTCCCCACCCTCCTTCCTCACCCATTTGTAATATGTTGCATAGGGGAATTTACTTATTTTCTTTGATGAGGTCTGAGATAAAGTTCCCTCTGGGAATTCCCAAAGGTTTTGGATGCCTTGCACAGTGTACCGTAGGTGATGTGCCCATTCTGTACTTTCTGCCATATCTTCACATGCAATTCTCTGATATCAAGACCCAGGAAAGCTTTTGTGAATCATGGTTGGACAGACAAGTTATTGCAGTTTAATGCATTCCTGTTCTTCACCTACAGCAAATGTGAAAAAACCTCTGAGAACAAGCAACCACGTGTGCTTGGTTTAATGGCGGGAATTTAAAAGAATATGTGTTATTTAGTACTACTAATACAACACTTTAGTGCTGAAAAGCATACATTAATACATATATATTTGTATATCCATATAACTTATACAAGTTATTGTGTCTCAGCTGATTGGTGAAAAGTTGTGAAACTTCAGGAACCCAGTTGCAATTTTCTGTTCATTCCAGCAGTATGGGCAGGACTGTGAATTTTATTCATGTATACACTGAAAAGGAAAAACAGTATTTTCAACAGGGAATAAACTGGAAATCAGGGAAGATGTAGATGCAAGAAAGGACAATGTGTTAGCTCTGCTGGTGACAACGGTAGAGGCGTTGTCTGGCTTTGTCATTTGTCCCTTGTGTCAGCATGCAGCCACCAGCTTGGGGCAGGGGTGACATTCCAGGAGGAAGGCACAAGTCGCTCTTTGAGCCGCCCCAGAGATTCTGGCCACTGGGTTGCTACTTGCTGGTTTCTTCTAGACATGGTCACTGGGGTAGAGCTCCCCTCTGTGCCAACTTCAGAACTGTTTCTTACCAACCACCTAAACATAAGACCCAGGTATTAAGGCCAGACATTACACTGCTTTTTATATTAGACATTGATATGTATTTGTATTATGCTATTGCTTTCTGAAACAATGCTTTCCTTCTAAGGCTATAGATTTGTAGATCCTGATCAATTTCTTAACTTCTTTTGCAAAGTGAAGCCCCCTGGGCTTCTTACCTGATCCCTTAAATTATTTTTATAGTCCTGCTCTGAACCTTCTCCAGCTCTCTGTGTGTGGACTGTAAAAGTGGTTTCAGCATTTCAGCAGCGGTCTTTCTCAGTGCCCCTTTACCTGCCCTATGAAAGAGTGAAATCAATAAATGGTCTGCCTAAATTTTATTTCAGAGTTAATGTTTTCTAGAATATAGTCCTTTATCTTTTGTCTGCACATAAGCAATTAGATGGAGCTGTCAATACATGAATTTGACTGACCAACTAGTGCCCAGAAGAGCTCAGCTGATGGGGTCTGGAGCTTTCTTTGCCTGCATTGGTCAGACCTCCACTGACCAATGTGGGGCACAAAGTTTACAGGTAGGCACCAACAGCTGAATTTGGAGCTGAGTCTCCCTCTGGTTCATATGTAAAGGTATACTTGGCAGAACTGTTGAATATGTATATAAACATATATAAAATCAGTAAATTCTTTATGACATAAAAAGTGTACTTTGAAATAATTGCAAATTGTTCCTAGTTAGGACTAGTTACAAGTCTACCAACAGCATGAAAAAGTCCATGTTTCCCTGACCTTCCTAGACGAAATGATCTGGAGTCAAGTTCTCCTCACCCAAACTTATACCCTTTAACTGACTTCAAAGGAGATAAATGAGTCACTCAGCAGGGCAGAACACAGGCTTGTTATTCCTGTAACACTTTCTATATGTCATTAACACACTTTTTCTTATCTAACTCTTCTAATAGTCAACTAAATTTTAAGTGTTTATATGCAGTTGGATCATTATTATTTTCTGCAATTAAAACTTGGGAAGGGTATTTTTCCCTTCCCTTCTGTTTATATTTACGTTTTCAGATAGTACATATACAGCCTAATCATATCACTTTGAAAGTGATATAGAAAGTTGTGCTCTCTTACTCAATCAGATCTAATCAGTTTGGATGGATTCCAAATACTAAGCATTAATCTCACTTAAACCAAACTCCTGATAGTTCATCTAGCCTGAGTATTCATGTCAAAGACATAAAACAATCTCCTTTAATGCCCACAGTATTTTAAATTGAGCTTTCACCATCTGTTAATAAAACCTGTTTTGTACTGCTGGTTGTGTTCTGTGGAATGTGTCAGGGGTGAGTTTCTCTTTCCCTCCAATTCTTAAAGGCCTTTTTTTTTTCTTTTTTTTCTTTTTCTTTTTCTTCTCCCCAAAAGTATATGAAAATTATGCAATATAGTTACAAGGAATTAGTCACACCTTGGCAGAATCTCCATTACCTTGGCTCACATCAAAGGGAAAGAGAGAAGTGTGGTCCTTACAAGCTTAGAGCATTCCTTTGCCTTGGAGTCCCACTCTGTGATGACAACTAAATTGGACACTGATGCTTACTTATTTTTCAACACGTGGGTGTAACACACATTGACCTTGCAGTTGACTTTTTTAGAGCACCTTTCATCATGGGCCCAAGCCCACAGTGCAGAGCTCTCTGCTGCCTTTCAGGACTCCCTGGAGAGGATTATCCAGAGGGAGTGCTGCCAAGCTGAGGTCCCCCTTTGATTGCCCCCTGTATTTCAGCATCTCACATTATCAATCCTGGGAATGGGACTGTGGTGTTTTCTTGTCAAACTCTTATGGAACTCATGCTCAAAATAAACGGTGCCTTCAGGTAACATTTTTGCGTGATTCAGCAATTTAAGGTCATAATTTACAACAAAAGGGGACTGAACCACAAATTAGAAAGGGCAAGAGGAAGAATCCATGCTCCTCTGGGGCAGACTTTTCCGAGCACACCGCTGGCTTTACTGGCTGCTGCCGTTTTCAGGTAACAGCTCGATGTGTTTGATTCCAGCTTTGCCTGGGAAAGCAGGTGAGCTGTGTGCATCAGCTGGTTTTAAAAGTCATGGCTAGACTTGTTTTCTATGATTCTGCATAAAAGTAAGTGAAAAATACATTTTTGTTGATTTGAGATAAAAAGGGATGAATTTGAAGGATGGATCAGGTTTCATTTTCAAGCAAGAACTATTGAACAAGAGTCAACATACTCAAGTGATGACATTGGGGAACAAGCAGTGAACAGGCATCCAGGGATACATTTATTCTCCTCAAGAAAGAGACATTGAAATATTTTGGAAAAGTTTTGCAGCTAGGAAAGTAGTTGTTTGATCTTCTGGCTGCTCCAAGTTGAATAGTATTTCATATGTTTCAGAGGTTTTGATGGTTACAGAACAAGTATAGGAAAATGTGAGATTTCAAAAGACTGCCATACTCAACTCTTCCCTAGTATCAAATCTTTCTTTCCCTGAAACCTGCATCTTTGGGAAGAACAGAAGTGGTCCCATAGCATCTCACCTCAGTGCAAATGCCCGTCTGAAGGCACGAGTTGCCCTCCAAAGAGTAAGCAGTGGATGCTGTCCCTTGGTTAGTGCAGTACTTGATTTGTTATCAGAGCACTGCTGCAAAACCTCCAAGAAAGCATTATGGCCTGCAGCCCTGTGCAAACTTGTGCTGTCTGCATGTTCGCCCCAGGACATCCATCCCTGAGATTTGCTTTTGAGGCACACTCAATTATACCTGAAAAGTGTGTAGAGGTGCAACTGCACCTCCACCTTTCACCTCACAAATCCCTGTTGGGAAGTAGCTTTAAAATAACTATGGTAGAATTTAACTGAGATAATACTTATGATGGTGATAGTGATTTTATAGGTTTCAAAGTGTAACTTGAACTTGGATTTCACTTAGCAGATGTGTTAAATAACAAAATTCACCCTGGAATTTCATTCGTATTTGATTGCATAATCGTTTAATTTCTTCAGCTACTTTTTCAGCTTCCTCTTAACACTTTTGTTTTTACTTGTAAGTTTTTTTGTTTGGATATAATGAGACTTTGTGTCTCATGACTCCTTATCTTATGTGGGTGGTAGAAAAATTGCTCTACTGCTTCAATATTTGTGGTTGTGTGGGGCAGGTGGTTTCACGCAGAGCCGAGCAAAGTGTCTCTAGTAAATAAAAAAGGATCAGTAAGTTTCTTTGCCCGATATTTCTTTCTACACCTGGAACCCTTGCTGCAAACCCCAAGGAACCAGCAGAAGAGCTGGTTTCAGGCATGGAGAGGAGGTCCTTTGTTAATCTTTTCAGCTTCCAGAGACCTGGAGCTGGTTTGGTCTTCAGTTGCGCATTACAGGCCAGCATGCCCTGGAATTCCAGCTGCCTCCTGCATTGCCCAGGGGTTCCACTCCTTCTCTCTCCTTTTGGGTTCCAGGCATCATTGTCTTCCACCCCTCCCAAGACTCAAGCATGGAACAGGTCAAGACTAGCTCTTCAGGACTCAAGTTCAAATGTGAGATGTGGTACAATCCTGTGTGACCCGATAAACTCTCCAGGAGTGTCATTCATGTGGCTCCTTGCATAATGAGCATGCTGAGCTCTACTTCCAGGCACAGAGGTGGATCCTGGACACTTATCAGCTGGCAAAAATGTAAATCTGTCCAGGTGCTCCACTGGGTATTGCTCACAGCTATCTGGGGGGAACAGACCAGGTATGATACCTTCAAATTAGATGATGTCTAGGATTTGATGTTGCCTCCTAAAGACACTAAGAATTTAATCCAAATTTATTGTAGTAGACTTCTCAGGAGAGATTTCATGTGCTTGTTGCTTGTTGCAAATGGTCTCTGCCATTTGGATGTTTATGCCAAAGAATTTGTAGTGTTTGTAATTCACCCTTAATGGATGTTTCTTGAGCTTCATGCTAACACCTTCTGGGATTAGTGTGAGATCCCAGATCCCACACAAAATGCCTGCTGCTGTTCCATCTCATCTGTTTCCATTACAGCAAGGATTCCTGGACATTTGAAATCATGGGTCCTGTCACTCTGCTCTGGGTCTTGGATCTGCAATATGGTGACAATTTGTGTCAAGATGGTCCTGCACAAAACCATATTTTCACTAAGGCATGCAACATTTGCTAAAACTACCTAAATCCTTGCCTTTATGAATGTATAAATGAATCTTTTTATAATATTTTCGATTACACACTCGATGTGTACAGAATTTATTTATTTAAATCATGATTTTTTAAAACCAGTCAGCTGGTATTTCTCAGGCAGCAAGGCAAGGGGAGGACTGTGAACACTTGCACAGTACAACATCAAGCTGAGACAGAGATGAGATTTCTGCTTCTGGACTTCAGAAGGTCAAAATCAGTGTGGGAACTTTTCCCAGTGGTGGCAGCTGCAAATGTCAGGGAGAATTGCTTTTCCAGCAGCTTCCCAGGACAGATTTTCACAGTCAGAACCATTAATTTCGTGTGTACTGTTGGAAAACCATAATAAAAGAAACCTGGGTATCATTTTGAGATGCAGTTGATTTAGGGGATGAATACAGAGCCACATAAGCAAGGGAGTGCAAGGGATATTTTCATTTCAATTATATTTGGTGGTTTAATAAAAAGAACACCCAAAGCAGGCACTGACCAAACACGTACTTATTTAAAAGCAGAAGACTGGAAATTTGAAATGTCCGTGTGACATTTTTGATAATGCCATGGTCCTAAATATGACTATTAATAACATGAGTATTTGTGTATGACAATGTCAAATTTAATTTGCTGTAAGCCATGTAACTCAGTGTAGAATGACATAGAATGTACATTCCATGGCACAGCACACACAAACCTGTGTGTGTTCCATTTGATAAACTGCTTAAGCAGCTGATGGCCTTCATTTGTTATGTACCTTTGAGATGTTCATGGATGGTCTATCCCAGAGAGCTGACTGGAGACTTTTGAATTGTTTCAGATGCTTTTAAATGAAGAAAAAAACCCAATGATAATCTCCACAAAATGTTGATAACTTGAAATCTCAGAAAAAACCCAACAGATTCATAAATGAGGCAGACTGAGATGTTTCAGTACCAACAAGTCTCCACCTGGGTGATCTGCCTGGGTACCCCTGCTCCCCATCACAGCCCATCCCACCCAACATCAGCAGCTAGACAGTAGCTGGTGAAATAATGCAGAATAGAAAGCTTAAAGTAGCACCAGGGAAATTTTTCATTCCATATTTTGTTTCAGAGACACCTTAACAGGTATTTTCTCTTGTTGCAGCATTTCAGGAGGGCAGATACGTGCTTATCTGAGCAATAACACAGCCAGCTGCCTATCTCTGCAAGAACCAGGGGGTGGAGAAAATGCACATTCACACATATGTCCCATCTTTTTTTGGATGACTAACACCTTATTTTTTTTCCTTTTTAAAGGGCCAAAAGATGGGAATGGGATTATCTTGCTATTTTACCAGGGAATTAAAATATTGACATAAATAGGTGGCAAAAGGAAGCAATGGTAATGCAACCACCTCTTCTTTCATGAATTGTTTCCTTCTTTGATGTCTTATACTTACAGTGAAGCAGATTGGAAAAGTTGAATTGCCACAAATTTTCTTCAGGGCATGACAGCCTAAGAGGAAGGAGTTGGTGGTTTTTGTTTGGAAGCTCCCAGGTTCCCTTGGGGTAGGAGCTTTCCATGTCCCCTACAGAAGACCCAGCAGATCAGTTTGTGTTAGCTCATGCAAATACTTGACAGATCACACAAATCCTTCTCCAGAAGGGATCCCTCACAGGCTGGTGATGCTCTGCATCTCAGGGAGGGTAGTGATCATCAGAAGCCCAACTTCAACATCCCCACAGGTACTAAACTCTCTACAGATAATTTAACAGCACATGATGGATATAAATCTGGATGCTGTCTGAAAATAAGAAAAGACATAATAACTATGCAAGAATAGAGCAGTCCTAAATTTCCAAAGAGTAATTTTGCAATCTAAGATTCATACAATCTGCATTAATATAACAGAACATTATCTTCAGTGAAACAAAATGTTCTATTTTATGACAGTCACCAATCAATATCTCACTGATATCACATTTCAGTATCGTGGAGTTCTACAAACATAGAGTAGCTTAGGTTGGAAGGGATCTTGAAGATCATCTAGTTCTATCTCCCCTTTCATGGACTATGACAAATACATCAAGATTTGTACCTAAAAGGACTCTACTGCCTGTCTCAGGGTCTGATACAAGACTGCTCTGAAAACATGGTTATAGGTTCAGTTTAAGAACCCAGAGTAATACTGAATTGTGCCTTTTGATTTAAATGCCACTGTGGATATTTTACATTAAATAAAAGATCCCTCCCTGGATGTTCTGAGGTGCACTGTGTACTTGGTATGTAGGTGACATTTTGGTATAAAAAATAATTACCCCCAGGAAACAAAATGAATCAGAAAATAGTGGGAAATAATGTGCTTCAAACATGATAGAGGTTTTTCTTTGAAAAATTCTTTAAATTTCTTGTTAAAGATAGGATATATATGGCCTGCTTAAGCCTCCCTTTCCTTGCGGTTCTGTGATCCATATGAAATCTGTGTGAAATCCACAGAGGCTTGATTTTCCTGTCTTGATTGTGCTGCTATTTTCCCACGTCCACAGCGAGCTTTAAAACCTGTTGGTGTGAACAAACATCCGTAAACGCCACTTTTCGCCTTCCTTACCCAGCTGCCACCATCTGCACAAGGCAGCTCTTGTCTCTGATTGTCTTTTCCTACACTGTAAAATAGGGACGGGACAGGCTGTCCACCTGGGGATGCTGGGAGCACTAAACCCTGGCTGGGAGCGTGCCTCAACTCGCTGCAAGTTGTGCTAAGGTTGCTAAGTGACTGAAATCCAGTGCACAGAACAGAACCACACAGCCTCAAAACAGCAGAACCTGACTTAGTTTCTAGTAACTCATTAAAATGACTCCACAATTCTTTTGATGTTCTGCACTAGTCTGGTCACATTCCTTTCTGTTTTATAGCATGGTAATAACAACATTCTTGTAAACAGTCATATAAACCCTAACCTTCATATTGCTCTCGTCAGATGATCTGAAAGCATTTTCACATCGGGGTTTGGCTTTCTTACCTCCATAAAGCATATCCCACCCTAATAACCCACACCATCACAGAGGCAGGGGGAAAAAATGGGGATGCACAAGTTGATTATTGCTTGGTCACTTGCTCAGGGCATCCATGACATCCTGCGAAGGCTGACAATTTTTGCAAATATTGCTTCTGTAAATTCATTGTTCAGAGCTATTGGGGTTTCCATTCTCTTTCAGAGGAAACTCTGCTGTGAACAGACAGACTCCTGCCTGGATGTTAGTGTCTGCTCTTTATTGATTAGCAGCCTGTGCTCTCTCCACTGTTATAAATACATCATCATCCTCTGCTTGCATGAATCTACAACCTGTGGTAATATTTTCTGGGAGCTCAAGTTCTGTATCACATGGCTGGCAGTGGAGAATTACAGAACGAGAGGAGGCCTAGGAGGCAAAAAAAAGAAGCCTCTCTGGTTTAGCCATGCTTGTCCACTGATAGCAGCAGATAAAAGAAAGACAACTGGCTTTAGCTACAGAAGTGCACTGCAAGGAGGACAAGCAGCAGTTTCCAGATGTCTCTGGCCAAAGGCTTGGCACTTAAGCATTTGCTCAAACAAAAGGGCCAAGGGTAAGGGACTGCACCCTTTGCAAACAACACGGCACATGGACATGCACTCACATGCAAAGAATTTACACTGGCTGAACAGTTTTCCAGGCAGTCAGTAAATATGACTTATGCCTTCTCTTCCTCCATCAATAGTTTAAACAATCTGTGAGCAAAATGAGATACAATGATTTTCCTCACACTCTAAATGACAAGGAAAGATTTCACACATTTTAATACATCCTCAGCTTGCTCACTTACTTTTCTTTCTCTCTGTTTCTTTCTTTCTATCATTATTGTTTTACTTTATTCAAGACAACTCTGCATTTTCCTTTGGACTGTCCAGTTGGAGCAGAGAAACAAAGTAATATACTGTGAACCTCTGACAGAGCATGAAAAGGAAACCATAAATACTCAAGTGAACAAACTGCCAGCGATCTCTAAATAAGCAATATGTTACACAGCATATCTGCTGAAGGCTGATACATTTATAGTAGTTGCAATCTGCTGGAGAATTTTTTGCAAGTAGAGGAAAAAAAAGTAGCTAGATTTGACAGATAAATTTTTCACAGTGTTACCCTTTGTTTATAGACCTTCTCTCCTTTTAGTGTACCCTAGAGCAAATCTCTGCCTTTTCAAAGGGCCACGCCATTGTTCAACTGAAATGCTATTATTTCTTCTCTCAAGTTTCATTAAATTACTTGGCACTCAGACAGAAGTTGATAATAATACAAACACAGTGATCAAGGTGGCAGATGTGCTGTTATTCTCTTAATGGCAAATAACTAATTCTTCAAACCAGGGCTACACAGTGTTAGAGCAGTACAGGGGCTACACAGGGAACATTATAGTGAGTTTTACATATGTTAATTGAACTGGTATTGAGAATTTATTGGGAGCATTTAAATAATTGCTTTCCTCAGCAGATACATTCAGGCTCTTGTTTTGTGGATGGTGTGTGTGTGGAGATTGCAGAGATTAGGGCTGGAGAAGAAAGCAGAGGTTGGAGGCAGCTGAGGGCGCTTGTGCAGAAAAGGGGCTGAGCAACCTTGCAGGAACTTGCTCCTGTATCTAAGCCCTGGGATAAAAGGTGCATTTTTAAAGTGTGCTAGCTAAAATGTTTTAATTAACACCTGTTTAAACCCTGGAATAAGCACCACTAGGTATATTCTGTTATATCAACTGGTGGAAAAGTGGCTTAATTAGGTGGAGGAGTCAAGGCGTTAGGACACCCTGGTTCTCTGAAAGGACCGAGTGGTGACAAGGGGAGTCCTGCATCCTACCTGGGAAGATTAAAGCAGCCACCTTTTGAGTCAGGATCAGAAACCAGGGGTTTTAAATATATTAGCTCAAATGCTTGAGCTAATAAGTTTCAAAATAAATCTTTTCTAGACTACACAAGCCCTGAGGGAAGAGCAAAGAGATTAAGGTAAAAATAGAAAGCATGAAGTGTCTAATAATGAGCCACACCTGTTTAGCAGTTTCCCTATCTCTGGTCTGGTCTACACCCCGGGTTTGTATCAGTATGACTGGCTTGGCCAGGAAAGTGTTTTTCTAAGGGACTGGGAGGATGAGGAGGTTGCCACGAGGGAGCCACGTAACAGTGGTGAAGGCCCTGAGGGCAGCCATGGAATTCTCTGCAGAAGATGTTTCCCTCTCACTTACTCCAATACTGGGGGAGTTTTGGTTGTTCCATGTGTAGATAAAAATAAGGACTTTTAAAGAAGATCTAAACGTGATTTAATAATTTAATTATTTAATTACTTGGAGACAAGTGGTTTGCATTTACTACAATGGATCTCAATCTTATTGGCCTCCAGGCTCTATTGTAGTGTAAATATTATTACTCATAATAAAAACCAACCTAACGTTTTTTCCCCAAAACTCCAAGATTTGGTCTTCAGCTGCTGATGCTGGTTCAAACTGGAAGAGGAAGTAGATTAAAAAAACACCAAAGAAACTTTCTTTGAGACTTCTTACTTTATTTCACAGACCCCAAAGTCCACATAACCTCCAGAGAATTACAGACTAGCACCCTGCAACCTGCCAGTTTTCTCCAGGAAGTCCTTTTTTGTCCACCATGAGAGCTGTCACAACATGTGAAGGTTTTGCCCATGGCTGTACTTTACATTTCAGTGGGGCAGCCCATGTGTAGGATATACTTGCTACAACAGCAGGTAACTCAGAATGTTGCACCCTTTATTTTGGAGCTGTATATGGGGTTTTAAAAAAATTATAGGCCAGAATATATCATTCTTCTTGAAAAATAGAGATCCACTAAATGAGATGTTAAAGATTAAGCTCTAGACTAGGGGAAGCTCAGTTTTGAGACCTGAGAATTTGTGTTGTTTGTGTAAAACAAGATTGTCTTTCTCCCCTGTTCATGACCAGTTGAGCAGAACCTTACCCCCAGAGGAGCTACAGGAGCTCGGGCATCCAAGTGTCCAGGCTGACATCTTGATTTCACAGAAGTCAGCAGGAGTTTTGACACCGATGCCTCCTCCTTAGAGTTTGCCCCACAGCCTTGTCAGAGCAGGCAATAATCCTGATAAAACTGTAGGACAAAGGCAGTCACAGGATAAACAGAGATATAAATTTTATCTGGGGTTAAGAGGCACAGATGAATATACATTAGGTAACTTACATAATATAGGAAAGTTGCCAGAGAGACTTTTCTCCTTACACCTTCTGACACCTTTGTCCATAACTCTCTCTCCTACCAACTATCTACTCAATTCTGCAAGTGAGAAAGGTGTGGAAACATCTATTCACTCATGCACTTTTTTAACAATTCATTGCAATATATTTCATAGACTCATCTCAGCTACCTGTCTGTCTGATCAAGATGAAGATCTAGACTCCATCAACAGATTATTAGAATAAACCTGAATTTGGTTATGTGTCAGCACAGTGATAAGGCTTAATCCTTTAGCTGTAAGTGAATTTGGTTACATTTACCTTATTAGTACTCATAAAAACCCTATTGAGTGGAAAATAATTGCATTTTTCAGAATACTTTTCCTATATATTTAAACCTAATACAGTACAATTAGAAAGAAAATAAGACAAATCAAAAGTAGAGGAGAGAAGGAATCAGGAAACCTATATAAGTGATTTTTATTCTCCTGTTTTCATGGTACATGGATATCTGATGATTGTTAACGGTGAGATGACAGCTTGGGCTTGGTTTCAGAAGCAATTGAACAGAGCAGATGAACTGACCAAACGGAGAGGCAATTTCCCAACACCTTCCACCTTTTCTCATTTTTCCCCTACTGCCTTTCTTTGTCCTTCCTTCCTTCCTTCCTTCCTTCCTTCCTTCCTTCCTTCCTTCCTTCCTTCCTTCCTTCCTTCCTTCCTTCCTTCCTTCCTTCCTTCCTTCCTTCCCTCCCTCCCAGAGGCAAAGTCCCAAAGTCCCAGTGCTGTGACTCCAGCCTTGGGACAGTTGGATTTTGCTATAAACCAGTTAAAACTCATTACCATTACCCCAGCAGAAGAGTTTTTTTTGTGGAGTCTATTTTCTGCCATGAGTTGAGCTGGCTCAAAGGGGTCAGTGACACTAGAAGTGGAGCCAAATTAATAACAGCAGTGAGGGAGGATGAGAAACTAACTGAGGAAGAGAAGGAACTTCTCTATTGTGGTGGCAATGAGCTGTCAGAGTGGCTCATCCTGTATCATTAAATTATAGCTTGAATATGCAAGTTCATTTCTGCTGGAAAGGTCGTTTCTGATTCCATCTGCACTCTGGATTCCTGGCAGATTTCTTCTAGTTTGGAGAGATGAAACTGCTCGTCAGAAAGTGAGAATTCCTGACACAATGTGTTGGTGGAAAGGAGAAGGAGGTCCGCACTGTGACAGCATGGCACAACCAGATCAGCAAGCACATCTAACTGCACCCCAGGTGTATTGCCCAAAATCACATGGGAAATCTGTGGCAGAATGGAAAGCTGGCCCTCTCTCTTGTAACAACAAGACAATTGCTGTACCCCCAAAATCGCAGGATCTTGCTGCTGGTCCAGGCAGGATTAGGTGGTATAAAGGAAAGTGATGGTTCCTCACAGACACAGGATAATCTACTTTACACAGCATTTCAGCCCATCTTACTTTCTACACATCAGAGAATGTTTTAACCTTGAAAGCATGGGATAATTAGTCCTTTCCAAGTTCGTCAGTAAAGACAAATTTGTCAATAAAGACAAATTCTAAGTTGCTTTGAAAAGTTCTGGCCCCAGAACTGTCTGAAAATGTAATGAATTTTGCTAAATTCTCAGCCTTGGGGATGTCCTTTCACAGTCAGTTCTTGCAGGCAGGACAGACAAAAATACCTTTCTCTCTTACCAGTTTTGATTTTGCCATGTATTAATTTCACTGGATACTCCCTATTCCTTAGCGTTTGCAGCAGCAATGGCAAATTTTCCCAGCTCCCGCATTGCTGCCGAACCACGGAACCCAACCTTCTCCCTCTTGCCTGGTGGCTGCTGGGCATCGTCATAAATCAAAGACCCTGGGTGCGATTCCCGGACGTTATCCCGGTACCCCGATCACCTGCTCGCCTCCGCAGAGCTGCTGACGGGGGGGATGAGGGCACTGGTCCGCCCGGCCGGGGGTCCAGGGGTTTGTCCCGGGAAAGGTGAAGCGCCGGAGATGCGCGGAGATGGAGCCGGGGTTTCGCGGCTCGGCCAGCAGATGGCGCTGCGCTGCCGGACAGCCCCGGCTCCGCTCCCGGCGCGGGCACGGCGGGGCTGCGCTGCCCTGCTCCCGCCAGGGATGCCTTAAAAAACCCAAATAACTTTAGAAAACGGTGGCATATTGTATCTTACTAAATCTCTTTCTTCCCCCCTCCCTCTCAAAAAAAAAAAAAAAAAAAAAAAAAAAGCATATATCCCTTTCCTCAAATGAGAGAAAGTCTTCAAAACCCACCAAGACACCGGCCATCATTGCTGACCGTGGAGACTGAAAAGTACCACGCCATAAACTCCAATTTGATTTTTTCTTAACTGTAACTACACAATACGTATAATACATGAACCTAATAGTAAATCCCAGGACCGTTAATTTGGGATAATCAAAGTGCACTTTTGTCGGGATATTAATAAGATTTATAATTATTTACATATTGTCTCCAGGGAAGAATGGGAACTGTTAAACAATTTGCTCAAATACAAGCAGGACATGTATAATGTAGGAGAGAAGAAGAGCTTTACTTTCTTCAGGCTCAATCTCTTACAAGCCTGTATTGCTTTCAATATTCCCATTTCTAGATTATATGTGGAATGATAAGAAGAAATGGAATGCTTCAAGGGGAAGGGACTGTTCTATCCACATTGTAATTTTCATAGTCCTGCCTTAAAACACAATTTATCTTTATGGCTCACATAGAAGTGATATATCACCTTGCACAGTAAATAAGAAAGGTGAACTTTGTGGTAAAGTTTAAACATACTTTAACATTTTCTTGGGTTATAAAAATATTCCTCACTATGGCACCTTATTTAGAGATTAACGTGTATCCTTTTCCACACAATATTTTCAAGGCCATGGTTCATGAGCACCTGCTTTTTGTATCTCTCCTTTTAGTACTAGAGCTGAGGAACAGTCAAAGGAATGAATTGTATATACTGCATTTTTTTCAGTGTGTGTACATTTTACAAACCCCATTATGTTATTGAGACATCACAGAGAATATATAAAAAGATCCAGAATATTGGTATGCAGAAGCCATGGGGTTGTGTCATTTCACTGAAATCCAATGTGGCCTGTGAAGCTGCATGGGAAGATTGAAATGTTTCTGTGTGGACAAGGACTTGCTCCTGGGATTGTGGTTTTTCCTCTCCTCTAGTTTGCCTGGAGAAGGGCATAGGAATTTAGATGCAAGGGACCACTATGCTTTAGGAAGGGAAAAATACCTCAGCTTCCTGCATTCGTCTAAATGCTGTAACTTTGCCTCTCTCCTTATAGTTTGGGAAAGCTGGCTTGGAAGGTTACAGGTGAGAGCAGGGCTGTGCTGAGCCTCCCTCTGTCCAGAGGTGGCACAGGATAAGCAACAGCCTCATTGTCTGGAAATGCAGCTGCCGGTGGGAACACATACAGACAGATCTAGACTTTCACCTGTTTTCTGAGGGTTTGCCAAATGTCACCAGGTTTGCTGCTGGAATTGAATGTCCATCGCGACTGGATGTTCCAAGACCCAGTCCCATGGTTTGCAGCCTGCAAATGCTCCTCTGGAAAGGAAAGGATTCAGGACAAAGCTGTGGGACTTATTTAGGGCAGAAGCTGCAGCTCGGGGACAAGAACCCCCTTTGTGTGGGTTCTTTGGGTGAGAAGGTGAGCCAAAGCCAAGACACTCTGCCTCCCTTCACAGAAACCATCTTGGCTCTGGCTCCAGGTTAGCATCAGCCTTTCCTTCGCGCTGGGTTAAGGGGTGAAGGCTGGGAGCAGCCAAGCTCCTGCACCCAGGTCCTGTTGGTCACTGTTTGGTCCCTCAGACAGGGCTCCAAAGATAATCACACTTAGACCAAAGACATACTTAGGATAAAATAAAAACACAGCCACAGTAATTATAGTCTAGAAGTGACTGGGGTACAATAAAGAATAGTCACAACTAAATTATGTCTTGGGCTGAAGTAGATACACACTATTAATTGGATGTAAGCCCTTTAACCTTTTTGCAGGAAGCAAACTTGAGATCTAATAATTTTTGTGAAGATGAGCTTTCTGTGCTTCCAGTAATATTTCTGGGCTTTGAAAGGATCCTGACTTTCCTTTCAGATTGTTTTGATGAGATTGGCTCCAATATTTCAACCATGCCAACTGAGCAGAGGTGAGGGAGGATAAAGGGGAATGGAAGTTTGATTGCCTTATTTAAATGATACAAATACCCTGCTGGTGCTATCTGTGCTCTGCTGTGGATCCTTTTAAGATATTTTGTTGCTAGACATTTTCACGGATGTGAAAAATAGTGGCAGAAAAGAGTGTTAGCTAATGATTCAAGTATTTCAGCTTACAAAGAAGAAGGAACCTAATTTGAAAAAGACAGTAGAGACAACAGTGTTTTATACCATACACAAAACTGATTAAAATTTCATTTCTCTGTTAGGTTTGCCTCTTTTCATTGCCATTACCTGTGTCCAAAATAAGGTCCTGAATTAGCCTTGTGCTTTTAAAACATACAGAATTATATAATCCCTCCCTCCAACATGTATCTCCTTTTTACCAAACCATTTCAATTTTAACCCCAAACTAGTGCTGCCTTCACTAAGAAGAGTAAGACCCTAGTTCAGGTTGACAAACCCACATCTACAGTTTAAAGAAGTAGTGGGTGAGTTTGTGTGACTTGCTTTTATTGTGATAGCCTGTTATGAGATATCAGGAATAGACTTCATCTACCCTAACTCTTGCTCTGAGGAGTTTTGGAGGAGCCTGAAGTGCTTCTGATGTACAGTTTATGACTGTCTAAAATTATGAAACGTGCCTTTCCTCATTCTGACTTGCAGAACTGTTCAGGAGGTGATAATGGTGAGCAAAGTAGGAACAAGCAGCTGCAGAGCTGGTAACAGCATAAGCTGTCACCACCATTTCTTCAGAGAAGGTCTGGCCATGGTGAGAGAAGATTAAGGTACATATTTTATCCTAGTAACTGGAATGGGCTAAAGGAATATACATACTTGTGTATATGTCATCTGAAGAGCCAAGATTTAACAGCCACAGGCCATAAAAACTGAAATCCTGGACTGGCTGCATGCAGGGAAACCACCACACACTCACCAGTGGCCTGGATAAACATTTGCTATTAATTTCCTCTTAGTGCAGATGCAGCTTCATCCTAACAGCTGACTTTTTATGAAGGATCAGATTTTGTTTCCTTGTAAAAAGAATTAGAGAAATGCTTAAAAGCCAAAACAAATCTGAGTAGTGAGTGGTGATGACATCTAACAGGTCTGCAGAAAACCACTTCTGCTGAGCTTGGGCACTAACACTGTGTATAGGAAAGGAGGAAAGGAGTTAAAATAATTTAATTTTTTTTGTCTCTGTCATCCCCAGCCCATGGACAGATGTGGCACCAGAGAAAAGTCTGGTTCTGCTGAAGCTGCTGCAGGGTCCCAGCTTTGTATCCTCAGCTAACACGCTGAGGAGGCACCTGCCCCTGCAGCCCAGCCATTGATGAACAATTAAACAATGTTGGACCCAGCACTGAACCTTGGGGACAGCAGTGGTGACAGCCCTCAAACTGGACCCTGTGCCACTGATCATGACCCTCTGGGATCTGCCATTCATCCAGTTCCCCATAACCTCACTGTCCACTCATCCCATCCATGCTTCCTGAGACTGGGAATGAGGATGGGAAGAGACAGTGTCAAAGCCTTGCTGAAGCTGGGGCAGACAACACCCACTGCTCTCCCCTTGCCCATCCAGGCACTTGTTTCCTCATGGAAAGCAATCACATTGTTCAGGCATGATTTATCTTTGGTGAATCCATGCTGAGTGCTCGTGATCACCTTCTTGTCACCCATGTGGGCAGGGATGGCCTCCAGAACGAGGTGCTCCACCACCTTACCAGGGACTGAGGTGAGGCTGACTGACCAGTAGCTCCCTGGGTCCTCCTTGCCCTTTTTGAACACTGGAGTGACATTTGGTTTCTGGCAGTCCTCAGGCACCTCTCCCAATCTCCACAATTGATAGCACATGAAATATAACTAAATGTGGTTGAAGGTTAGGGCAGGTGCTGTGCAATCATTCAGTCTTTTACTAGCTGTCAATGCTTGTTTGTAAGTGAGGTCAACAAGATGTTTACTGTATGGTTGAATGGTTTATTTGAAGTACAGATGTATGATCTTTGAATGAAGATATTAATGATGTGACAAAAAATCCTGAAAAAGGACTTCTTTCAATAGGATCAACAGTTAAGGTCGTGTACTAACAAGCCAGATGCCAAAAGTAGCTGCAAGGAACATAATAATATAGATTTTTGCAGTAAAAATAGAAAACAGGAAAAGTAATAAATCTGTTAATCTATTTTTGAAAGCTAGATTAGGATGTGAAGTTCTAATTCTCTCTAATTATTGGAGCTACTGATCTTCTTAATCAAATCAAACCTTTTTTTGGAGTTTTACACATTCTTCCTTAGTACAGCTGATGCAATTTTATCAAAACTTGATTTCTGTTTCACTTGAATCCCATTCCTCAAGTGTCCCATGTGACAATGCAAGTTTTGTTAATAGGACAAACACTAAAGGAAAAGTTTTAACTACAATTGCTAGCTGAGGGCTGGATTCAAAGAATTTATATTTTTTTGGTATCATAATTCAAATGTTAAACCTCAGTAACTTTAAAATACTAAATTACTTAAATTATTATTGTAGATAGTACACACAGATGAATTAAAAGCCAAGTGCCAGCCTTCATCAAAATTTTGTTATCTAATCTGTGAAATCAAGCCATGGAAGTCAAAGAATAGAAGAATTAAGGTTACTTTTGCAACCTTAAATTGGTTGCTTTGGGTGTAATGAATGGGTCATAATTCTTAATTATAGATGTATATGTTGGTCCCATTGCTTCTTCTCTCCCTCTTTCAGTACACAGACTGGGCCATGTTGTGTTAATGAGCAAGTTGTATTTAATTTTCATTTTGATATTCATCTCAAGTTGATCTTGCTCCCTCCTACCTGTTCCTGTACTGAATTCAGCATAATTATTTTTCTCAACTCTTTCCTGTAGCTTTCAGCTCTCTGCTCTCTGGGAACTTCACGAAAAAAAAAAAAAAATAGAGGATTTATTTCTGCAGCAGGCCAACAGATGAGATACAGCATTAACCTGACTCCACAGGTGAGGCATATAGCAGGCCAGAAATATTTGCTGGACTTTAGCGCCTGGTTTCTGCTAGTTAGAGTTTGACTTTGCCCAGCGTGGAGCTGTATTTCATGTGGTAGCTGGCTGTGAGTGCTCAGCACTTTTGCAGCTCAGAGACCCCACAGAATCTAGCCGGGGACCTAGAAAGTGAAGCTGTGCAATTTATAACAGTGAGAGAAGGAGCTGCTTGAAATTGCTTGCCTTGCTTTGCATAGGAGCTGAGCAGCAGAAATACAACCAGCTCTCAAGGACGACAGTGAAACCATCCTCCCTCTTCTGGTAAAGCCCCAGGAGCAGATTTAGTGGGAGAAGCTGTGAGCTGTGACCATCTCCTATTACCTTCCCAATGGGATACCTGCAGTCCAGGTCATTCCTGGAGAATGGCCATGCTGCAGTGCATTATCACTGCGCCCGAATCCTCTTTTCTTTTTGTGCTATTATAAGACATCCATATCCCATGGGCAGCAGTCTTCCTTTGTTACATCCTCCCATCCATCATCAGCGCCGTCCATTTTGTGCCCGGCAGGAGGGAGAAGTATATGATCATGCTATTAAAGATAATGCCTATGCAAAAAAGGGATTGAATCAGGGCTGGAGAGGCAATTTGGTTCTGGCACTTCCTCGCATCTGATTGCAACTGCAAGATTCTTTTCACACAGTTTGAGGTGTGTAATTTCACATATTTGAGGGGGGGAGGAAAAAAAGTAGACTGCCAAAATAGGCATTTCATTATGCAGGGTCACAGTGTCTCCCAGGAGAGCCGGCAGGGCTGGAGTCCATGCTGGCCACTGAAAGCTCTGCTACTTTAGTTAACAGAGTAGCAACATTAATAATCACTAGATACCAGTGTCCTGCTGAAAGCACTGAGAGGCTGTTTCCTATGAGGTAGGCTGGACAAATTTTAGTGGATTTTGCATATTTCAGGGCAGCAGGGGATGTGCAAAGCCCCAAAACTCTGTTTTGAGCTCCAAGTTCAGGAGGGAAGTTTGACATACTATTTTTCTAGATTTTTCACTTTTACTGTGCCAAACAAGATTGGGACAAGAGTATTCAACTACTCCTAACCTCTTTGCCCAGACACACAGTTTCCTTCAGATTTCCCTACTGCTGGGGAAGTCCCAGCCTTCTTGCTCTGGCATATTTAGTCCCTCAGATCTTCCAGTTTTAATGGTCTTTCTTAGCCATAATTCAAGGTTCCCTTTCTCACTGGCTCCCACATTGTGCTTCCTCACACACTACTAAGCTCTGGCCTCCCCATGTCTATCTTCTGAAACAAACCGGTTGTCCTTAGATTTCCAGCCTGTTCCTCAATTTAGTTTCTTCATTTGCCTCTGTCTTCTCCCTGTTCCTCCCCCACTCCCAACTCAGAGACCTATTTCCATAATCTTCACCAAGGAGGTTGAAAGCATGGGTAACCCTGTCCTCTAGGGTACCCCAAAATAAATGGAATTAACTTGTAGTTACTTGGAGCAGCAAGACAGTGTCAGATCTCTTTATGTCCAACCCAAAATACTGATATTGTGGATGGACTGAAGTCTCAGAAGTCCATGGTTCTTGTGTGACCTATGGTTTTCTAATGGTTGCAATAATTTCTTGGTGTAGGTTTTGTAGATTTGCACAAAAGTTGTAAAAGATGTGTTTCAGGGACAACCCACGTCTCAATGCCAAAATTCAAGTATGTTTTCCAAAACATTAAAGTTCTGAAAAAAGGGGGTTACCAGAGGGTTTTAACATGGACAATGCAGGTATTTTTCCATGGTCTTGTTATTGGCAGTAGGTGAACTCTTTTGGCTGAAGTTTTCCGGAGAAGATTTTTCAAGTTTAGACAGGCGTCTGACACGTCAGTGTTCAGCCTAGTCATCAGCACTGGGACCCTAAAATGGGAATAATCAAGTAATCTCAGTAATTGTTGGTTCTTCCAGCAGTGCCAATGAAACTCGTATGTATTGTGGCTAACTGGACTCCTCAGGAAATTGATCACAGCACCAAGCCCCTCTCAGCTCAAGGAGCCTGGGTACAGGAACACGGTGTCATTCCTGGGGTGTCCTGCTCAGGGCCAGGAGTTGAACTCAGCGATCCTGATGGGTCCCCTCAAACTCGACATATTCCCTTGATTCTATGATAATTTAGCCTCACATTTATCCAGTTTTATAATGATCTAAATCCACTGAAAAATAGGATGATGGGAAATATGGAATAACCATTATATCCGATAGGTATGGATATCAACTCAATCTGACAGATGATATTTATGCAAAAATATTCATGTTTAAGAATGGTTTGTCTGCTTAAAAAACATCTCTGAAGTTATTTATTTGAATCCCATAAATATTTCCATGAGGAGTTTTAAACCTAGATTACCTTTACAGATGAAAACTTCAAGAGTCATCCCAGAGTTAGGAAAATCTATGGTCATGCCTGTAAATAGTATCTGCTGATGCTATTTGTTTCCTGAATAAGTAGCTTGCTAAGAAACAAACCCATGAGGCTAGTAATGGATTTTTCTCCATTTTTAGTCTCAATCACACTATAGTCAATACTACTTAAAGCTGAGATGGAAATCTGGTTTACAGGTTGGAAGAGCTAAATGTTGTATAAAGTGTGGATAAAAAAGCTTTTCAATTGAACAAAGTTATTAAGATCATGGAGTACAGCATATCAGCATTCTTCATCCTCACTCATTAAAACACTTACTCTAAGGTGTCTTCCAGGACAAACATCCTGAAGGTATTTGAAGAACTTCACATAAATCAACCTCCTGACTCTCTGCCTGCTGGGAGCATTCTGCATTACCATCCATCTATTTGCCTTAGACCATGAATGATCTTAGGATTCATAGTCACAGTCAAATTATGGTGATCTTACAAACTTCTGTGCATCAGTTAAGCAGCAACAATGGTTCATGTACATGGCCTTAGACAGTGGCAAATATAAGGATTTTTCCTGCTCTGAAAGAGTGTTACCTGAGATCCTGTGCCTTGCAACTGGCTTAGAATCATGAACCTATGGGGCATTGCCAATTATTTTGACTTGGTTGATGTTAAGAGGCTTTTTAAACTGAGCTACTTTGTGACTCTGAGCCCTTTGCTCACTTCTAGTCTTGGGAACATGGTAGTCTTACAAGCCTTTAAAACATTGTTCCAAAAAATGGGCTTTATATAATAAATTAACTTAACGTGAGAACTTTGGAAAATCCTAAATAATTTCTCTGAAATTATGGGTGTCTTATCTATCTCTCTGTATGTGAAAAAATGTCTACTAATGACTTTGACCTTTTGCTGACAGTATTTTTTCTGTTGACTTGAATATTGTGGGAGTGGCAGCATAGTTAAAGTTGGAAATTCCCACCCATTTTTCCACAGTCTCTCCCAGTAGACCAACAGACGTTCCTCATTAACTTTTAGCAGATAGATTTCTTGTTGATAACTCTGGTTATTTTTTTTATTGCATGTAGGAAGCTGGGAAGTGCCTTGTTATGAAGTGCCTTGCTTTTAAAACACATCTCCATGCCCCAGAAGTCTTCATAGAATTTTTGAAAAATATTGTCATTTCAAACCATAGTGATAAGTCTTGTTGGCTGGATCTTCAAGGGTATATTGAAATTGTAAAATTAGATGTAGAATATTAAGTAGTTTTCTGATTAATCAAAACTTCATGAATCTGAACCTCTCCTTGATTTAACTCTAGCAGACTCTGCAATCTACTTTGCAAAATTATTTGAAATTTTAATGCTGGAGGACTTTGCAAAATAAAATTTACTAGTTCATGTGTACCTGCATAATATCAGGAGGGTGTAGAGAGTTTTTTTTTTTTTTGAAACAAGTCCTGCACAGAATCTTCTCAGTGTATCTCTGATCCCAGCTGTGACTTTGCATTTTTTGGCAATTTTCTTGGCAACAAAAATGTTCCTTAACCAAAAATTTAATTTTGAAGGAAATAACTAAAAATGTTTTCCTCTGAAATCTTCCATAAGAAGGCATAAATTTTTGTAATAAGATTTATTATTTTTGTCTGTCTCTATTAGTGATGTGCCACAATGAATGACCCGCTTGTAGACGAAAGGCTGCTGTCACACTTATTACATCTATTTAACTTGGGTGTTCTTCATCTGTCTCATCTCCTGCATGTAAAGAATCCTGATGGTTTTGGGGCTTCTGTGTGTTATGGAGACACATAAACTATAAATGCTAATACTTACCTTTAACTTTCTTCCAGAGTTATATATTTTCACTGTACCAACAGAAATGCCATCAGCTCTTGGCAGTTTAAATTACATTCAGGGTAACAGAGGCAGTGCTTAGGCCAATTAATAAAATTACACTATTGAAACGGCCAAAGGAACTATAATGTTTGATGCCTAATTACTATCCAAGCCACTACAAATGAGAAATTCTAGTGAATCGCCTAATAAAGTAAAAAAAGGTCACACATGAGGACATACCACTACAAATGCTCAGTTGTAGAGAGGTTAAAGACATGACTGAACTTATCCTGCATGTACATAATTATCAGTACATGTGCAAAATTAATATTATGGGTGATTTGATCCCATCTGTGACAAAGTGTGCATGTTCCTTCTCTAGACAAGGGACATGCCAACAACCAGTCAGCATTAGAGCAAAGTGACAGTCATCTGACATGAGACGGGGCTTTTTTTTTTTTTTTTTTGTGCAGGAGCATCCTGTAGCCAAGTAGAGTTGTCTTAGCAAAAGCTTGATGTGTGCCTCCTCAAATCAGCCTTGTCCTTGTCATGCCACATTCTCCTCCTTTGGGTGTCTCTTTAGGTTTGATGCTCTCCATGCCCGGGACTTCCAGCTGGAGACTTCCCTGGCATCTGACCTAGCTGGCCACACTCCACCCTGGTCCCCAGCTAGCTGAATATCAAACATCAGAAATAGCAACCTGTAACAGGCCTAGTCCTAATCTTTGGTCTTAGTGGAACGCGACTCAAGTCTAGTGACATAAAACCACTTCACGTCCTTTGCTAGGTAGAGGAAAACCTTCCTCAAGAAGCTCATAACCCCCTCATTTCCCCCCATGTTTCTTACCCTACTGTAGGTGCCTGCCTTCTGAAACCTGTGAGAAAGCAATTTGCTGGAAGGCAAGTGTCTGTGGGGATGCAGGATCGTTTAGTGCTGGTTACCACCTCGGGCATTCTGGAAAGGCTCTGCTACACGAGGTGTATTTCAGAGATCTGACTGTGTGCTAAACGAGTCCTGCATCCCTGCCTCGTAGCTCTGGGAATGTTAGGCAGGTAATTAAGAAATCACACAGCACAGGTGTGCCAGGTGAAGTTTGGTAGCTTGCTTTTGATCTAAATTGAGATGCTCTGGGGATTTAACTTCTTAAACAAAAAGGGCATAAATAAATAATCAAGTTTTTTTTAAGGTTGGAACATGCAGGCTATAAAATTTTGTCTTGGATGTACACAAGTAGGCAATGCTAGAAGATTGTTTAAGGCTAGAGCTTTGTTTTACATGGGGGTGTTGTTTTCATTAACTTGGTTCTGATTAGTTTTTTCACTGGGAATTTCCCCACTGATATAAACAGGAACAGTGTTTGGTTTTTGGGAGCTAACTCAGGAATAAGCTATGAAAGCATCTTTAAAATAGACCTCAAAAAACCAACAAACCAACCCAAAACCCAGAGTATTAATTATAACACAAGAGTGATTAAAGCATTTCTTTTTAATATTCATAATTGAAAATGAGACAGCTTTAAAGTCTGTAATGAGTCCTTCAGTGTACCGCACTCTAGTTAGAGCATTATTTCATAGCTGGAAGCCAAGAAACAGGCTGACAATCAATTCTTAAATTATTCTAAGCCCACACAATAGCCTCTTGCCACAAAGTTTCGGCATGGTGCCTATTTTGCTACCATGTGGGTGGGTGAGATTGGGATAAACAAGAACACAACTGCCCACTTTTGATTTTTCATCTTCACTTAAGTTCAGTCTCGCACAGATGGTTTCTGTAAGTTTGAGATGTTTCAGTGCCTCTCTTTTCTTACACAATTCCCCAATAAACATGAGATGAAAAGTAATGTGAAAAAGGGTCTTGTAGCTTTGAGTTTTAATCAAAAAATGAAGTGCCAGGAAATAAGAGGAGTATCACCCTGAAAGGATTAGCCTGGCTCTTTGGTCTTCTGAAGTAGGAAAGCTTTCATATACTTTCTCCAAACAAATTGGGTGGCTATCTCTGATCTATCAGAGTGCCCTTAAATTACTTCTTTTGATACCTTGGGGAAGAAAGATAGCGCAGGTGATGTCATAGGGCTCCTTCCAGCCCCGCTGTGTGATGCCGGCTCCTCTCCTCTGGAGAGGGAACTTCAAGGGAGGGCTCTTAGGGTGTGGGTCTGGAGGGGGCTCAAGCAAAGCAAGGGCAAGAGCAGGAGCAGCGCTCTTGCAACACTGCAAGCATGCTGTGGACAATTTCCAAATGTTAATTTTATCCTTGCTTTTCAGTAAAGCAACAGACCAGTCCACATTCTGGGCTGAAAGCTCTCTTCATGGAGAGTTTGATAGTGGATGTGATTTACAGCCTGAAGTACAGTACTGGGGGAAAGCTGAGATTGCACTGTAGCTGTGTAGTACATGGTTTTAGAGAAATGCCTGCCTGATGGACACAGGAATGGATGGAGGAGTTAGTCTGGAGCTCTGAAATCAGTGCTGAATATAGACACTGATTTTGCAAAGCCTGGATTCTGCTTTGGGTCAGATAAAGACAGAAACTGAAGTAACAGAGACCTCCTTCAAAACCAGTCTTCTTTTTTTTTGGTAAGGTTTGGATCTCTGCTTTAAGATGTCTCCATCAAGAATAAGAAAAGTGTTCTTTGCTGTGTAGTATTCTGAGGGGATAATCCATCCCCATACAATATTCTGTTACAATTGGCTGATTTGTTTTCTGCTGAAATGTCCTCTACTCTCACCCATTAGGCTTTTCATAAGAACAAGGTTCTTCTCTCACTCTTACTCTTAGGAAGTCTGGAGCATTAACATGCACTTCTTCCATCTCCTGCATTCCATCACTTCCTCCTCTTCTCAGCCTTTTTCTAAAATCTGGAGACCAAAAATCAAATATTTTCCATTACATGCACTTCAAAACATTATTGTCTTCTGAAAGTTAAAAAAGGATTTTTCCCCCCTAAGTATTATCTAGAACGAAACACTTTTTTTTCCTTACCAGCTGTAGTTTGGGGAAATTCTGCCCTTTCATGCCATCCTTTCCTTCAGTCAGCAGAATACAGAATTTACCTTTATTTCTTTTTCATTACCAATATTTCCTCCTCCAATTACATTATGTGTAAATTAAAATGAAAGGGGAGTGTATTCTCAGCTAAAGACCTCAGGTTTGGATTTCTCCCCAGCTGGTGAATTTCCCTCCCTGGGCTGATGGATTTTGTCATTAGAACAAAGATGTTCTGGTGTTCTGACTTTGAGGAGATCTGGAGTATTAAAGATAATACAGGAGATCTGGGGAGATCTGGACTCTGAGTAAAGGCAGCCTGTATTTCACTGCTGTCCCAGGCATGAGTCTCTCCCATGGTGTTGCAGAGGATTGTGCATTTACCACCCTGCTCCTGGCCCCATGAGGGTTTAGGTAGGCAGCAGTTCCCAGCTAGGAAGACAACACTTCTCCCAGAGCTGATGAACTGCTTTCCTTTAAGCAGACTTCAATAATATCTTTTCCCCTACCTCAGTAACGATAAAAAGAATCTGGTGAAACAACTTAGAAGACCACAGCAAAATAAGCTGGGCACACTGGATCGGAATTTGAGACATCTAAGAGTGATATAAGCCTGTTTAGACAGATGGTGCTGAGCACTCCACCGTGGCTCTTCCCATGATCCAGGTTAGTGGGATTCAAGGTAGCTTGGCACTGGAGCTGCAGGGAGTAGCTGCACTTTGACTGATAAAGGGTCTCAACAAATTGTGTATGTGCAGTCTCAGTGATGAGCTACAACACTCCTGGGTGTGCTGAAGCCTGGATATATGGACACCAAAGGTGGGTCCCACCAGGAAGCCTTATTGCTGCCTTCTCATGCCAAGGGTGGTCGGGTGCTCTGCTCTTCAGAGAGAAGGTCAGAGCAGCCACTTAAAGGCACAGATGTGATGTGTTGCAATTGACCATTCATAAAAATGGGTAACCAGTGAGTTTAAACTTATAGTCCTTTCTGGGGTGAAATGCAGGGACAGACAGAGCATGGGCCCAAGAATTCAGTGCTTGGGGTCACACTTGGGAGACTCCCAGATGAAACACAATCCAAGGCAATCTGTGTTTCACCATGGAGCCTGAAGAGTGGACACAGATTCACCTTTGGATCAGACTCACACTGAGATCCTTCACCCCACCACATCAGTCTGTTGCTGCAGGGGCAGCATATTAATTGCCAGGGAAATTCCATTTCTTGTCCTACTTAAGCAGTGAGGTCTCAAGTCCTGCCAAACACAGTGGGAACTCTCCTTGGTTTCAATGGTCTCTTACATCAGTAATATGCTCAGCAGTTGGAGGGGATTAATCTCCCATTTTACAGGTACCAAACTGAATCTCAAAGAACTTGTGTGGCTTCGTGACTCCATTGCAGCACTAGTCCAAAGCACTATTTCCCCAGATGAAAATGCTGTTTCAAGGATTGCATAGGCTGGTTCTGAGTTTAGAACTTATTTAAATATCATATTTATAAGCACATGAAATGAAGAGGCTGACAGTAGAATCTATGGCTCCTTAAAATTTGCATGAGTATATGTATGTTACTTGTTTGCAAAAATATTTGTGCGGTATGAAACATTAAAGAAAATAATTTAATTGCTTTAAAAATGCAAAAATTGATCTTTTGATGTTTCAGTGTGTAGTTGAGCTTTACTTTTAAGTAGGTACTGTAACTAGTGTGCTCCTTTTATTTATTACCTGGGCAAATTTGCCACTTGATAAAACAAAAAACAAATAAACAAAACTAGCAAACAAAAAACGTAACAAACATGTTGCTGACTTACAGTCAGATCTCCCCCAGGTAAAAGATTTATTTTTTCTGTTTTGAAAATGAAAGCTTAATCTCACTAGATCTTGGAGGAAAATAGTTCTGATATGTTTTCTGTAGGTAAAAGGACTTGCTTAATGTGCTTTGTTTATGTTACTGTTTTTACAGTAAGTAATAAAATTTATTAGGGCTATTATCCATTTATAGAATCTGTTTGACAATGGCTTTTTAATGATGTATAAGCTTTTCTGGACATAGGTTAAGAAAACACAATACTACAATAACACAGGCTTTGTCAGTAGGTCTCTGAAACATGGGAACATGCGTTGATCTCAGTCCAGGATATATGGCTACTGATTTTAGTTGCAGACCAAGAATTGTGTCTTGTATTTATCTGTTTCTACACTGTAATTTCCCCACTTACTCCATCAAAACACTTCTCTTATCCCACCATTTTCTGGGGTATGTGGACATGCTTGGAGTTGTACCCAGGAGTGCACTCTTCCTGTGGACTCCTTCTTCCAGTGCCCACAGCTCAACAGCCTGGCAGCACGGCACTGTGAACAACCTAACACACAAGGCAGGCAAGGAGTTTAGTGATAAAAGCTTATATTTGGAATTAGATGCAGAAAGAGACTGAAAGCAACTGCAGGCTCCTAAGGGGCTGCAGCAGGGTTTCCCCTTGGTAACCCACATGGAGGGAGCCAAGGGCATAGAGTGCAGAGGTCACACAGGAGAGGTTGTGTCTTCATGTCCATTCCGTACTGGACAAAGAGCACAGGGCTCACCGTGTTTGTTGGGATATCCAAACATTGCTGGGATTCCCGTGTTTCCAGTTTTGAAAACTTGGACTGACAAAGGAGGGACAACTATCAGGAGAAGGCCAGCTGGTTTGTGCCATTGGATTGGATTATTTCCCTGCCTTTTACAGCTATCAAAGAGAGCAACCTTGCTGATGCATGGCACTGCAGTCTCTGGCTACTGAACCAGACAGTGAAAAGAGAAAATAACTCTGCCAAGTCTACTACACCAAGACCTGCAGGTGTTCTTACATGCACTATTGTCTTTGTGGCTTGTTTGCTGAGGAGAGCCTTGCGTGGATCGTAAATGTCAGTGCACACCCTCCCCTTGAACCAGACATCTGTTCTAGATGATCTCTAGGCATATTTACAAGTACTTTCAAATGTTCTGGAGCATAATTAATTTGGTTAGGGTATCATTTATTGGCTACCTTTTGTAATTCTTATAAGAATATATAATTCTTATACATGTAATTCTTATAGGTTTATAATAAACTAGTGGTCTAGATTGTCTACTGAAATAACAGAAGGTGACAATCAACAACATCATATCCTGCAGCAGAACATTCCTACCTAGTATGGCAGGTTGGAAAAGCATTGTGCAGCCCTTTCTACAGAGGGATTGGGAGTGTGGCAAGGAGTTTTCTGCAGCTGTTAGGTGGAGTACTCTATCTTATAGAGAACTGTTAGAGATATATTTATATATATAAATTGTCAGCCGCTGGGTGTTTGTTAGATTAATGTCCTCTCCTTAACACGAATGCATAGAAGGTAGACCATGTGATTATGCAGGTATGGTAATTATCCTTCAAAGAGTTGGAAGGCTTTGACGTAACCTCTGTGTCCCAAATGTGCTGGTTCCAGCACTTGCTAGAAGGAAGAATAAGGGCTTGAATCTGCAAGCCTTTCCCATGTGACAATCTGGTATTTTGCCTTATAAAATCTGGCAAAATTGTAAATGACAGTAACCTTTATAAGGACTAAAATGACTTAGCAAAGTTTGGGTTTTTTTCCCTGATAAATAAATTCTCTGATGTGCTGCTCTAACATGCAGAGACATGCATGAACTATTGTAAGTACTCCAATTTATAAATGCTTCACAACAGGCCACAGCAAGCTAACATCATCTTTTAAGTATTTTAAAATTATTTTTTACATGTCTTTACAGCATGTTATAATAAACATCTTATAATAAAGCAATTTTGCTGATGAAAATTAATTATTATTTTCCAACTGTATCTGCAATGCAGTGGCACTTGACTGGGAATGTGAGGGCTGAATTGGCCTCACACATGTTCACCCAAAGAGAAGAACCCATATTCCTTCCTCACTGTTCCAGAATTTGTGGGCAAAGTGAGCAGACACCCAGCATCCAACAATCCTGGAATTCTTCCACTTATTTTGTTTTGAACAGATGTCCACTCTGTTTCCCCCTACCCATGATCATTTTAACTTGCATTATTTTTGCCTTATTTCAGGTTGACACAGATGTTCTTGCCAAGAAAACAATCACCTGGCTCACTAGAGTTGATCTGAGACACATTTTTTTGGTCTGTGTCCTCACATCCATCATGGAATATTAGTTCACAGATGCTTAGTTCATGCTTCGGTCTTTTGGGAGAGAATTATCACATGTATCAGGTCATAAAGTTTTTCAAGTATTTTATTCCTCCTTTGAGGAGGCTGTTACGACCCTAAGGGCACTCACTGGCTCAGCCCAGCCTCCACCCACCCCTACCCATGGCCCAGGAGCTCCATTCCAGCTCAGCCTGGGGCTGTCAGACCTTGTCCCAGCAATGCCATAGGAGAGAGAACTCCAACTCTTTCTCTGGTTCCATGTTCCCGTGCTCCTGGATGGATCCCTGGGATGATCCCTGGCGCTGGTCCCTGCCTTGGTGTGTTGGATATCGCCAACGGACCCTGCTACCAACCCCTGGCTCTGCCCACATCAACCCTGCTGGGGCTGGCACCACTGAGGAGGGAAGGGACTGCATTAGGTCCTGTTCAGCCTCACAGCCCCAACAGTGCAGAAGCGCCCAGATTTTATGGTATTTTCTATGAACTGTCTTTCCTTATTTCTAGAACGAATAGCAAGCACAGTGATGAAGTGCAGTCAGTAACATTAGACTTCTTTTCCAAGCTTTTTAGGGACACAGAGCTTCCTTCCCAAACACAGCTGCCTTTCCCCCAACCCCTCCCAGGTCTGTGCCTCCTTTGTGTATTTTTAGGTCTCGCTTGTCTTACTAGGAGCTCTAAGGCTCATCAGATTTTGTTATGTGATACAAGTGGGGTTTTGCCAAGAAGAAACGGTAATTTTAGTTTCTAATCATCAATAAGAACAGGTGTGGCAGGACACCTACGAATCAGTTGATCTGGGTTTTTATCCAATAAGGATATGCTTTTTAATATGAGGTCATACCAAATCCAGACACCATTTTTTTTGTTTTCAGAGAAAACCTTCCCAGCTGCCAGCAGACAAAGTCCGATCCCTTTGTACAGCAGAGGTGCTGTGAACTGATGTTAGTGTCAAGCCTCATTGTATACATCCAAGGAGCAAAATGTTAATTTTTCAAGATCAATGAAGATCATCTACTTTCATGATGCATTGTTCTCACTAGCAGTGATGTACAGGAAACAACTGAGAGTCAATCTGGAAACTTCTTTGGCCAGGACACAACAGTATCTCTCGGTTGTTGATGCATGGTCTGGCAGCTGTTGCTGCTAATCTGGTTATCATGGCCTGCAGGTGTATCTGTATTTACACAACTGGCTTCTAAGGACCTACATTTATCACGTCATGATTTATACTCTACAGATTGCTTGTGTTTTTAAATTTTTTAAAATATTTTTTATTGAACACTGAGGATAAGAAAGAATGAGGGAAGCCTGGACTTATTTTCATGTAGGTTCAAGGTTTATTGAATTCCCCTGCATCAGTTTACATTCCTAGATGTTTCCCTGTCTGTGCTGAGCTGTCAGTGGGGAAATCTGGCAGCAGCGAGGTTTAGGTACCAGACAGAGCTGTAGGACACATTGGAGCTTATTCCTGCATGGGTGCTGTGCTACATGCTGCTGCTGGATGCGGAGTGAGAGGATTTAGGTGCTAGAGCCTGTAAATTTGGATGTCCTGCCTTCGTGACCTGACATGGAATCTCCTGGCATTGCCCTGCACTGGGAGCTGGTGCGGGGATGGTGCTGCCAGAATAGACATGCCCTCTGCGGTGCCATCAGGGTGCATCCAGGTAGATGAACTTCTTGGCTTTCATTTCATGCTTTTCTCCCCTAGATCACAGGGAAGGCAAGGGTGGGTCTGGCAGACAGTGCCCTGGGCAATGGCTTGTTTGAGGAGTCTGCAGGGTATACAAATGAATGCGCCTCTTGTGTTATACTGGGATGAGGAATAATAACGATACTGCACGCCCTTTCAAATGCCACTAAGCTTTCAGTAGCAATGCGGCTTTCAGGACTGTATTTTGGGTTTACCAGGCATAGTTCTGTATCTGTCAGACCCATTAGTAGTGAATTCTTTCTTCTCCTGCCTCTGAAGGCATCTTGCTTCAGCCTTAAGGTTAGACGTGAGGTTCTGGTTGTGGCTAAACTTTCACCAATTTCATTAAGTACCTATGTGTTCCACAAATCACTGGAACCAATGACTGAAATTGTGCCTCTTGGAATTACAGAGCCATATGATGATGTAGTTGCATGTGTAACGTGAAATTATTGTGCAAAGACATTGCCTTTTTATTGCGGATTTTTTTAACATAATTTTTTGGTTTTGATGATAAATTCAATTGCCCTGTCATGTGACCAAATACTTCTTGGCAGGTGGCTGTCTTTCATGTAAAAGAGATCATATTTCTATTCATCTTATTTTTAGTGACCTATAGACATTTTCATAAGAGAGCCGACTCACAGTCGTGGTTTTCAGAGGAATACGACTAGAATTTTTCTAATTCTCACTTGTCCTCTGAAGTTTCTTCTTTTTCTTTCCCTCCTTGAATTTGTCACTGAAGACCTTGACACTTTGGTAATTGAGCAGACCATTAATGGTGACTCTTCCAAAAATAAATGTTCATAAAATTGAACTAAGAGGAGCCAAGCAACATCAAGCAGAAATATTGCAGTGGGTGCTAGAATCCATCCCAATTCATGACTCTGCTCTTCTTGGTATTTAGCTTAAATCAGAAATTCTGTTAGTAATTATTCACTTCCACAATATTCCAATTTTACATTGCTGCATATTTTAGATGTAAAGAGAACTATTGATTATTTCAGTGATGGAAAAAAACCTTTTAAGTAATCTTGCTTGTGGTTTCTAGTGAAGTTCCCAAGTCCAGCCCACTGGATATCTCAGAACAACCTTGTGGCTGCTTGCTGAGGTGTGGAAACGTCCTTCTTGATCTCAGTCAAAAAGGCAGCTGCCTGGAGCTTGATGCTTGTGGGGCACAATCCTCTGCATCAAATGGGGTAGGTCTTATGAGAGGGACTAACTCTGCTACTGCTTAGTCTTCTTCTTGATGATGGCCCTGATAAACCAGTTTTCTGCAGTGTGGAGATGCAGAGGATTATTTAGGAAAGGCATTGCTCTCCAAATATCCACCTTTTGGGGACCACATTGATTGCTGTTTTGTAACTGGTGAAGAACTGAGGATGCGGGAGCCTTGCTGGGTTCTGTTTTACAGTGCTGGGAGGTGCTGGTGGAGGCTGGGTGATTACCTGTTTCGAGGCTGTTGTGGTGCCTCACAGTGTAACAGCCCTACAGCACAGCACTTCTACAGGGACAATGTTTCGGGGCTGGGAACAACAATAATGTGATAATGAGCTGTTTGGGATATGATTTTACAGAAGTCATTCCTCCCTGGGCTGTGGCTCTGTTCCAGGACAGTGATAACAGGACAATGACTGTCAGTTAGCAGAAACTTACTGTGAGTCAGAGGAGTAAAACCGTGCTGGATTGTATGTGGGCAGCTGGAATTCTCCTTGAATAGGCAGCAGTAGGTGCAGTATTTATTACAACAAGATGGCCTTAACAGGAGCTTAAGTAGATACTGAGTTTTACAATCTCCTACTGATTCCTGTCTGTGTGTGCACAACACATACTCTAAATTGTTGCAAAACACTTTTTGCACTGACTCATAATCCTCAATGTAAAGAAAAATACAGAAGAATCAATGCATTCATTTATGTATGGGACAGACTGCTACCCCTTAGCACCACTGAATGCCTGTAAAAAATTTAAATCATGTACTAACAAATGTACACAAAAAATCAAGGCAACATTTTATTGTAGTGTTGAGTCCCATTTCTGCAGCAGAGTTCCCTGTTTCAGCTGAAATGGGCCATTACTATCATACACTGCAAACGCTACAAAATTTCAAGGGAAAATAAAGGGACATTGTCATCATATTGTCCTTCACTAACAAAAGTTACCTCCACTGTTTAAATAATATCCTTGGTCTTTGGCTCCATGCATTATTTAATAATCTTGGAAACTTCTGTGACCTTTAAGCAATAGTAAACTGTGATTGCTTGACAAATAGGTCAATGTTTGTATAACAGTTATGTCTTTGGAGGTACAAAAATATTCATCAGAATGCTTTGACTGACTTCCCCCACCTTTCGTTTCGTTGGCAGTTTTCCCGCACCATTGCCCTTTGTTAAACATTATTCCACTTCAAGGGTATTTGCAGGACTAGGAAGCAGGCAGTATATTATGGTCCTTGAAAACACAGGCTGGGGGAGGTTGTGTGTCTCTGAGACACATTTACACATGCACACACATATGTGCCATGAGTAGCTGTTACTGTTGGTAGAATTATGTATTAAAAAGTTGGTGAAATGATTTGGTATCTTGTGTGCTAAGCACCTTGGTGTAGATATGTTGGATTTATTCCTGGTTAACATGCCCCCTGTTTTAGGGGGATGATAAACTGGTATTTGCTGTTTGAAGGGCATACTTGAAAGCAAGGAACTGAGTTTGAACTTCTGGTTTTATTGTTAGCAGTGTTGGTTGCAGGGCCAGTTAAGCAAACATGTGGGCTCCTGCATGCTCCTTAGCAATACTTAAAGGGAAAGTTGTATTGACACATTCTCTATTACTTAAATTTGAATTAGGGTGATCATAAAAGTCAGAAGTGGCCTCAAACAAGAATATTGAAGCATGCAATAATTTTACTCCATGGCATTTTATATGAAAATGTCTGTAGTTTCACCATCAACTGCTTAACATTACATGCCTTAGTGATATCTATTTCACACTGGAAACTGTGCCCCAGTATAGCTGCAAAAGAATAAAGAAATACCAGTTTCATTTAATAAAAAAGAAAGACTTTTTTTGTACTGCAGTGCAATATGCACACATGAATATAAATACACGCACATAAATACATATTATTAGAATATATAATGCTTTGAGGGATGAAAAACTTGGAAAACAGCTCTGTTTTTAAACACAGCATTGTAAATATTCTGCCTCTTTTAGCCTCTCTTATGGTGCAGAGTTGTGTTTGTCAACATACAGTATTTGCACTCAAAAAATTTTGCCACACCAACAGTTCTTAGAGAAGGAATCAGACACAGAGCATTTGCTATTTGCAAATGTCTTTAATTGCAGCTGATATTGCACTTCAAATCCTATGTGCTTTTTGAGCACAGAATGAAAGGCTAAGAAGATGATTTTGATAAGTTTTCCAGAAAGCAACTAGAATATTTGGATTTTAAACAGAGTTCTGGACCAGTCCCTAGGCGTTACAATGACCATGATTTTGTGTGCATTTGCCTGGCAGCCACCTCTAGGTTAAGAGTTGAAACTCATTTTGTGCCTGGCTGGTGTGTGTTATGGTATATCTGAGGTCAAGGTCTGGTTTAACAATGAGGAAATCTTTCTAGCTTGGGGGAGGTTACATCTGCACTTGGCATATTTGAACTAAAGCATCTTTATCTGTTGGCTTTTTTCTCAAAGGCGGAAGCACTCAGCCCTTTCAACTTGAAGCAGGGTAGAAGGAGCCGTTGGCGTTTCGGTGCCATCTTTGAGCTGGATCTCAAGGATAAATTCCTGCCCTCTGCTTGGCTTGCACCATTATTAACACGGTAACTGGGACACTCTCTGAAGTAGTTCTGACTCAGTAGTTCTCCATTAATTAATTAGTAATCCTCTCTCTGAGAATACTGCCAGGTTACAACAGATACTGATAACTCTTAAGTATTTATTGCATTCAATAAATAGAGGCTTCAAAGAATGTACCTGGTAGTGAGGTGTGGGCTTTTAATTATTTCCAGTGTTAGGGCTGTGAAAGGAAGCTGTAAGGGTTTTCTTCTATTTATAACTCCCTTTGGACAATAATCAGTTTTAAAAGATTTATCTTCATTTAATCTTTAACTTTTGGAAAAAAAGTTTTATTGTGTGTCCTAGGTTTATGCTTTGGCTGGCAGCAAAGCAGAGCCACCTCTTAGCTCTCTTAAGATCTGAAATAGCAAAAAAAAGAACAAGTAACTCAGGTAAGTGCTCTATTGGAGTTGAGTTTGGGGTATATTAGCACAGGAAAATGAATCACTCATTAGTAGTGACTTCAAGCTGCAAATTACATATATATTTATAAAATACTAACATTATTCTAAATGTTTTTTGAAGAATCAGTCAGTACGAGAGGAAGGATCTAGACATTTTTGTTTTACTTTATCTCACTGATTAAAGAATAACAAAATTTTCATGAGAAGATCCCCAAATATACAGATGATCTTAGAAAACACATCCTTTCTAATAAAAAAAAGCAAGGAGTGTACAAAGCCAGGTTTGGCAGGGAAAAGAGTTGTTCGCAAACAGTCAGAAAAGTTCTCTCGAGTGTCACTTTTTATGATAAGCTACAGTCACTGAGGACATCTACATTTACAAGAGAATAAGAGAAAATATGTAATAAAGTAAAAATAAGCCTCTTAACTGCTCATTGGAACAAAAAAGAAATTTTGTAAAAGAGTATTTTTCACCTCTTCCTCTCCACTGTTCTGGAGAAACTTAATGGTTTCTTTTTCTGTCTTTCCCCGTTTTTCTTACTTCCAGGCCTTTGCAGTTTCTACCATCTAATTCTTTTTCTCTAATCTTCTAAAATTTCACTCTCCTCACTCATCCATGAGGTCTTAGGACTGCTCTTTTTCACCCCAGCCATGAAGTGCTTTTTTCCCATGGCCTGTTTGTTGAACTCTGGGGCGATATTTCCAGTGTAAAAATGGTGAAGCTGTATGGAATTCATTGATACTGTCTCTTTCTAATTCTTGTATATCCCCAAGGCCTTTCCAGGACTTCTCTTTCTCAACACATGCTGTTGTTGTCCTATGTTCCCTGATCATGCACGTCCTGGCTGGGCATTTCTTTCTCATCTTTTTTTCTTTTTTCTCTCTTTCCTCCTCCACCCCCTCATCCACAAAGGCAAACTCTTGGTTTTGTATCAATCAGAAATATTCTGGTAAAATTTTCCTAAACTCAGCTTTAAACGGTGTAACTTCTCTTCTGCATATTTCTACTCCCTGTCTTTTCTGAATAAGATCCATTTTCCTATGACAATTCTAATTCTTGGGAAAAAATTCTTGTCACCTCCTACAAAAAAATCAGTTATTATTTTTAGCATCTCTACATTTAGGATCTTTTTTTCCATTATGCTTGTAAAATAGAAGTTAGGGCACTGGTGTACAGAGACTTGCTGATTGACATTTCCATTTTCTCTGGATGATTTTATCCTTACTTCTATGGAAATGACAAATGATGAATAGAAGAAGGTAAAACAATCTTTTAGTTCAGTAGGTACAGCAATTGTTACAGTGGGATCCTGTTTAATAATATCTTCAACATTGCCTTATCATTATTTTTCTTAGTAAATTGTAGAACCATAGAATGGTTTGGATTGGAAGAAACCTTAAAGATCATCTTTTTCCAACTCCCCTGCCATGGTCAGGGGCACCTTCCACCAGACCAGGTTGCTCCAAGCCCCATCCAACCTGGCCTTGAACACTTCCAGGGATGGGACATCCACAACTTCTCTAGGCAACCTGTGCCTGCCAGGGCCTCACCACCCTCACAGGGAAGAACTTCTTCCCTATATCTATATCTATATCTAAATCTAAAATTCAATCTAAATGCAAATCTAAATCTAAATCTAAATCTAAATCTAAATCTAAATTTAACTTGATCAAATTCCTAGTGAAGCAAAGTAAAATTTTATCAGTTCACAAAAGTAATATGGCACCTCAAACAGTTGCAAAATAAGATTTCCCATCTTTGTAGCCAGTTATACCAGCCTCTAATGGGCACAGTATCAACTCCATATTCCTACAATATTAGTGGAAAAATGTTTTCATTATAAGATAAATTCCCAGAAAACTTGGATAGCAGTTTCATGAAATTAACTAACTTTGAAAGAGTGGGAGGATAAGCTGGGAGAGTGTTTCAGGAGAGGGAATATGATGTCCTCCCTTCCAAGCTTCAAGTGCCAGCATGTCTGAAATCCACAAACCTGTTCTGCTCTATGCAGTGACCTTGTGGAGAAACAGCGGTCTGTCAAAAGGAACCGTTGATTCATCATGTTTAATACCAGCCTTCAGGATTCCAGGAAAATGGGTGCTCAGTGAAATATCAGTTATGGCTTTTATGAGTAACATCTTTAATGTGAAAACCATTGCTTTTTAAATCCACCATGATTCATACTATTAAATGAATACACCTTAAGCCATTAGTATTTAGCATACAGGATGGCAGGGAACAGCTCAAAACCTACACCAACTGAGTTGAAAGAACTAATTGAAAAATCATAACAAAGCAATAAATGTTTAGTATGTGATGGATGTACATCAAGGCAATGAAATATTGGAAGCAGAGAATGACATTTTTCTGACCTATTTGATATAAGAAGTTGAACACAAGAAACAGTAATTTAAAGAAAATGCATTTTTCCCTTCATATCTGTATTACTGCAAATTGCTTTGCTGTGAAGGAAAATCAATTGTTATTACGGCTATTGAGTGCTTTTTAATAACATGTGCTTTTATACATGGCTTTTTGGTAAGCATCACTCTAAATTCAAACATCTTTGTAAATCTCTTACGTGGACTATCTTATAACTTAGATATGATTCAAGTAATGCTTGTAAAATCTCCACTTAAAATGAATCTCCATGTGACAGGTAATTGGCTTCAGGCCTGTTTTTTGTTATTGATTTAACTTAATGCCAATGTACACAGGTGTGTTGGCGGGTTGTTCAAGCTTCCAAGGCATCCACATTTGGCAGGACAATAAATTGTTGCATAATAAGATTATTTTCCCCCTTCAATCTTGAATCTTTTCAAGAGTTGTATTTTAAACCTTTGTAGGTATGTACGTGGGTGAGAGAAAAATACCCAACCGTGTTACCAACAGGCATGTTTCCATTTATCGTTTGAGGTACTCAAGGAAACAGCATCATGTAGATAAGATATCTGCAAATATATATATATATATATATATATGCCAGCTGAAGAGAAAAAACCCAAAACCCTTTTATAAATTAACTTGGTTCTTCGTTTGTTTTTTTCATGATATAAAAAAATCTACATTGTTGTCAGATGAAATGGGTTTTTTTAGAAAGAAATAGAGCACTGAAAATATCAGCCATTCAATGTGCTTTAAATGCAGACAGCAGATGTGATTTGCCCTTACACACAGAAATATCTTCATCACAGACATCCAACTGAGGCCTCATTTGAATACTTTGAGCAAAATCCTGTCTGTTGAAGTTGATGGGAATTTTGCCATTAATTTCAGTTGGGCTTCAGTTTCTTTCTCCGGTAATGAAATGTGGTGCCAAGGTAAGGTATCCATGAGGAACACATGGGCTCAAATGGAGAAAATGAAGAATGTCACAGCAGGTCATAGGTGACGCAAATTCTTGGGAGAGCAGTGACCTTGGAGGAAAAGAAGGGGAAGAACTGCTGAGAGGGTTTTTTGCAGAGAGGTGGGAGGAGATTTCATGAAAGGATGTGGAAGAGTGTTCCAAGTATAGCAGGTAGCATGATTGAACGTGTAAAATCATGAGGAGGAGAAAACACTTCTACTTTCACAAGCCTGAAGAAAAGAATGAAGAATTGAGTGTTGTTTCCAAACTTTAGAAGAGTATGAATTGGGGGAAAAGCTTTGTGATAGCTCTTCTTTCACACAGATGTTTCTCTTAGGCTTAGTTCAAAAGGAAGGATTTGTTTAGCTTTCCAGATTTGTCCACTAATCTCTGTTTCAGAGGAAACCTCTCCATCCCCTCACAAGGAGAAGGCCACATCTGAGAAAGCCAACTCAGGACAGGAGTGAAGTGCTTACCTGGATGATTCAGAGCAGCTGTGTTGCACTGGAGTAGGCATTCAGGCAATCCCTCTCCCGGGCCAAGAGCAGGGTTTTTTTTTCACCCTTTTCGAAGAAATATAATACTGTCAGCGAGTTAATACAATAGTGAAGTCCCAGTGATGGCTTTGGAAATAACATGGTTCATGAATGTTTTTCCACAGTGATTTCAAGGCTCCATCCTCCACAGCCTGGGTTAGTTTAATAGAAGTGTATTGGATACTGCTAGTAAATGTATAGCTGGGACTCTAATACATTATTGCAGATCTATTATATTTTATAATGCTGGAGTTAATCCATTAACTTTTTGGCATAACTGCAATTACTCCAAAGGAGCATTTGCAAGCATCCTGTCAAATTGTGCTCTGAGATGCCTTAGGTTAAAAGCCATCAACACCTTGGACAAGAAGTCATCTGGGTCTGTAGTGTAAAACAGATGATACACATCCACTAAAAATCCTTATGAAACATTTATCAAAAGCTCCTTGCTCTGGATGCCCACTAGACACTATTTTGAAATTAAATAACTACTTTTTTTTCTCTTTAAATACCTGAGTATTTTATTCCAAAGTATACAGTGATGGATTAAAACATACGAAGTCAAAACCTTGTCAACATAGAAGTTTGTTTTAATTTAAAGGAGAACATAAACTGCTCAGAAATACCCTCCCCTTTTCTTTGCAAATGCTTCCATCTGAAAGATGCTAATCTGGAAACAAGATGCTGTGCATGTTTATGTGTGAAAGATGAGGATGATGGAGGTTTATACTTCTCAAAGAGATGCAGAACAAAATCAGAGCCAGGTCACTGTTTTCAAATGGTTTATTAACCCTGATAAACACGGCTGAGAGGAGCAGCATCACAGGTAGAAAATGGTCCCAGATGCTGTGGTCACAGCACAGAGGAAGGTACTGCCATGTGTGCTCTTGCAGACAGTGGGAAGCCCCCTCCCCTCCCCTATACTTTAAAACCAAACCAAACCAAACCAACCAAATTTCCTTCAATGCACAGAAAAGAATGTTTGGCATCTGCTACTGAGCAGCATTCTTGCTGTGTTTCACTATCTATCAAATGGCACGCTCATCCTCTGCCAAGAAAAATACTTGTTCCCAAAGCTAATCCTGCTCCCTGACTACCCTCTAGTGTATATTCTTCCAGGACTGCTATCTATCCATGAAGCAATCTGGAAGATATTAAAATTATTATGAGGAAATCTCTCACCTATTGTGCTGGCAAGCGCTGGGATATGCTCCAGAGGCAATGCCTGCCATTCCCAGGGGGAAGACAGGGCCTTACATCTCTCTTTGTCCAATGCCCCATCTAAATGAAGAGACATCATTGCAGGGTTTCCATGGGGAGTCACAGGCAGGGCTCTGGTTTGGGGGAAAGATTGTCAAGGTACAAACTCGTGGAGAAATTAAAAATAAATTGATGAAAAATAGGAGTTGGCAAATAGATCCCAGAGCCTCTCGTAGCTGTAGGCTTAAAAGGGAAAAGGAAAATGTCATTGTAAAATACCTAAAGATGCTTGAAAGACAGCAGCTGGAAACACAGTGAGAAGGTTTCTCTCTTCTGGTGTTTATTTGGTGAGGTTGACCCACTGTATCCACACAGGCCCCAGTTCCTCAACAACTACAGAAAGCATCCCTGGTCAGACCCTTTAGGTAGCTCCTAAGGATAAGATTGAAACTGTTCTCATCAGCTTCTGGAGTTCCTGAAAGTATTAGTAATTTGTTCCTCCACCTGGGAAATTGCCTTGGATTTCTCAAGAAGAAAAATGATTGTTTTCTGATCTCTATCTGGAAAAGAAATATCCTTACTTGGTCCTGTGTAGTTCCAAGAACTGAATCCCTTCCATGAATATCTAAATATTTGAGATTTCGGCCCCTTCCTACCAAAAGGCTGTTTGTGACTGCATCCACAGGTGCCCTGAGACACCTCTGCAAACTGCTGCTGCAGAGCAGCAACCAGAGAGCAGCAGAGCATCCCCACACGGTGCTGTTGTGTGCTCTGCAGGCCACAGCTAAACCATCATCATTACAGCAAATTCTTCAGATGTTTGTACAGGAGAGGGTGGGATTTGTGTCATTTATCTTTCAACATCTACAAAGTAGATGTCTACAGCTGTGCTAATCGCTGTGGGTTCCCTTTATAGTCAAGGAAGAGCAATAAGTGCTTTTAAGGTGCAATTTGCCTGGCCTATTACAGACATTTACTGTAGGATGACAGGAATCACACCCAAGGTTCCACATGTACAGCCTGCTGACTTCCTCACTGACTGTGCCCTCAGCCTGGGGTGACTGGCTTTAATGCTCACTATATATACAATATATGTAATATACACATTCATGCCCCTCTGTTTAATTAGATGAGAACCTCCCACTGCCCGTTACAGACCCAGCTTTGAATTTAGGTGAGGCAGGCAGTTTCTGCAGGAGTAGAGCAGACTGGAGCAAACAGTGGGTCATTCTCTTTCTGTGAGGTAGGAGAAACATCTTTGTTCACAGGAGGATTGTTTTTCACAAAATATACAAATATCAGTTACAGCAGCCACATCTTCTTGTTCCCCATTTCTCTCCTTCTCCATGGAGTGGGAGCAGAAAGGTCATGAGCATGAAGGTTTGGATGAGTCTCTTTTAGAGGAACACTACATGTACACACTTACATATCCAAATAAACAAGAAAACATAGAAATTTTCTCAGGACCCCAAAATGTTGCCTAGAAAAACTTTCCAATGAATTATTGCTATTATTTTTAATTTAAACTGTACCATGAAGGTTCATAATTTTTAATATAGTGGTGTTAATGAAGTAATGAAAGCTCAAAGATGTGAGGAGGGCAAGGTATATACAGGATGGAGAAATAGATTTTATTAGCCTGATTGATGTATTGGGAAAGCAGACAAACTTTAGGCATGAGGTCTTTAGGTAAACAGTAACAGGGAGACTCTGACCTCAAAAGTAAGTTAATGGATAGCACGGACTCCACAGGGACTGGAGACAGTACACATTTCTAGGAGATATTTGAATGGATGTTTGCCATAGGAAGTTTTTAACAGGGACAACAAATGGGTGTTGGTTCCCTTTTCGGCTTTAAAAATGTGAGATGAATTTATTTTCATGTATCTGGAAAATATTTTACATTTTGAAAATGTTCCTGTCTGAACTGCAATAAAACTGGAAATTGCAATAAGTTCATGAGTCAATAAAGAAATTAATGAAATATGTTATTTGAAAGCTATGGCGTATTTCAGAAGAGTTTTTATTATTGATATTTTCCTATGCATACACTAACATTTAAAAATCAAGCCATTTTGAAGGCAAATGAAATAATTATATTAATGAGACATCAAAGTTAAAAAAAAAAATCAGATTTCTCCTGAAAAAAACTCAGTTTTAAGAATATATTTTTTCAGGAAATGAAATAAAGCAACACATATTCAGCTCATACTCACCTGCAGACCCAGCACATGCACATGTGCCACACACCTCACACTCATCTGTCTTTTTCTGCTACTCTGGCCCTTGTTTATAGTCAGCTCCAGGTTTTTAACTCTGGGACAGTCTCCCTCTCAGAGCTGCCACAAATCCTTCATCCTCTCCTGGCTGTGTTTCCTTGCAGTGCTTTCTCCTGTGCAACTGCAGACTTCGGGGTTTCACCAGGTTTTTTGTACTGCATGAGCAACTCCAAAAATTTGGGAAACCTGAACCTTTCTCCTGCTATTATTATGAATATCTGTTTTTCTAAAGCCAGGGCATTTGTTGCACAAACTTAGCCTGCTGGGAATCAGTGGCTGTAATTATTAGACCTGAGAGATGTTAGAAGAATAAATAGTATTTTGTGCTAAGCTTGATAATAAACATGCTTCTGATTGCACATATTGCTCATTGCAATTGATGACAAAGAAAGTAGCTGATCTTGACATTCCTTGAATCCTGCTGCTCTATCACAAGTGGATCCCGAAGCATTACATACATAAAAAGAAAATTAATGGCTAAGAGATTTTTTTTCAGTAAGTGTGGACTGAATCCTGAATTCATCACACCTTCCAAAAAAGTTTTCAAAAAATTTGAAAGAATTTCTGCAAGATGTGCCTGACCTTTTCTCAACCCCTCGTTCTTCTCCTCACACAAATAATTTTGCTATGGGATTTTCCACCTGCCCGAAGCAGCCACTGCTCAAACAGGAATATTCCTTGAAAGAGGAGATGCAGGGACCTTGCAGCCTCTCCCCACACTTATCTCAGAGACCCTGGCCATCAAGTCCTAATCTGGCCTGAGCAGATGTGATAAAAACTGCCCAGTGGTTTTGCTGGGAGAGGAGTCCAACCAACACCAGGACTTTTGGGGACTTTTCCATAATAAGAGAACACAGGTAGAAAAAGAATAAAGTAATGAAAGCCACTTTTAGAGAGGTTTAAAATTTCAGCTGCACTCTCTGTTGTAGTAATGTTATTAAGACAAAGGCAGGTATAGTTGAAAAAAATGATGCTAACAATCACAATAGTTATTTTCAGAATAATCTAAGAAGTCCTGAAATAGATGAAATAGATACAATCAGCATCCATAACAAAGAACTGCATTCAAACCATTCACAATCAAATACTTCCCCTGACACATTCTCCTAGACCCTCTCCTCAGTTTGATATATATTTTCAGATGGAGTTGAGAAAAATATGTTTTGAGGGATCTGATAAAAGGGAATCTATTGTGCAACTTTGGCTGTTGATATAAAATATATATTTATACACAGTTTTATATATACAAAGTGAACCTCACAGCCTATAGTATCTTACTGGAGCTCAGATGTAGTGCATGACACTCTGTATTTGTGGAAATGGGATCTATAACATAATGTATTCTTGCATCAAAGAATAATGTCTCATAAATAAATCATTACAGCCTGTCACATCTATGGTTTCACACCATAGTGTATAAAATTATGTATTTTGAGATATGGAAGAAGGTGATTATCTAATGTTTCAACAACAAAAAAAAAATCCTGTGCTAATGCATGTGCTGTCTTGGAGGTGTTATTGCCTTACTATTGTTCATTGTAGACTAATCCATAATATCAGATGAAAGACAGCATTTCTATTTTCAAAAACTGGTGCAATTTGTGTGCAGCTTTTCTCTTTCAGTAATTAAGAAATCAAATAAGCCTGAGTGAAACTATTTAAGAGGTTCTAGATATAATTAGAACACCTCATTCTCTCGTAACTAATTCCTAATTAAAGTAATTTGTCTTTTTGCCCTTCTTTTCAAGGGTGAAGAGCAAGTGGTGATGAATGCTCAAAATCAGGAAAAGTGCAAATTGCAGTGTGTTGATTTGCGGTGATTGAGAATGTTCCAGTTTTTAACAGCCACCTTCGAGTGAAATGGTAAATGAACCTCCAGGCTCTGTCTATGTTGCATATGTGCTGTGTGGTGCTTGACAAACAGTTGTATTTGCCACATAAAATAGCTACCACCATCCAGAAAGTCTGAATATATAAAAGCTGCTCTTTTTTAAGAATAGCACATTTCAAAGAGGGAGGGGAAGAAGAAATAGAGGGTGCACAGGAGGGATAAAAAATATGAAATTTGTTCCATAGGGTGAAAATTGTCCTTTAAAAATTTTATTTGCAGCTGTGCCCAGATGATGACGGATTTATCATATGAACCGGGGATTAGTAAACAATGTGTACCCTATAAAGAGCAAAACAAGTCCTTGCTCATCACTGTACTTAATTGCAGTGGTTATATCAAAGCCATATAAAATTTAATCATCAACCACAAGTAAGACTTTGCTTTACATGTGTGCTTGCTTCCCTGTTTTTCCACCTGTTTAAATGAAAGATTCTTGGAATATCACAATATGTAAATATTGTTTATGATGCAAAAATATGCTCTTTCATCTCCTCGCTGCTTTGATGTCGTGATATATAAAGCTTTTAGTGCCACCACCTACCTGACACACAAAGGTCTTATCTGATTCATAAACATGTGTGCCCAGTGCAAACAGGCTTTATCCAATAGAGGATTTTTCTTTTCCTTGTAATGTTTTTTTAAGAGGCAGAAAGAGAAAGAAAGTGTAAATGACAGAATCACTCAGGTGAAAAGAATATTTTAAGCATCAGGTAAAGATAAGCCTATTATGATAGAATAAAAAGATGTAGGTCAAGACTGATCCTAAGAGGTTAGTTATATATATAGGTATCTTGTAAAATGTGTTTTAAAAGCTTAAACTTTTTTTATAAGCATTTTGATCCAAGTGGGAAATAAGCAGCAAGATCAGATGACCTCCTAAGAAATACAAATATCTCTAATTAGCAAGAGAAGAAAGAGAGAGAAATGCAGGAAGTAAGGTCAAAGCTGGAAACAGGACAGATAAAGCTAGGAAGGGCATGAGGTGTAGGCAATATTTGAAGGCTGTAGTTCATTGCTAGCAATTTTAAAGGAAAGGGTGCTTGTTATTATACAGTATACTGCCTAATATAGGGTTTGTCCTATAAATAGCTATTTTTGTATTAATTCATCTCAAATAAAACACTGAATTGGAACCTCAGTCTGACAGAGCTTGCATTCTATGGGGTGCTGTGTCCAGATGAAAATATGACGGACACTTTGGGAGAGGGGTGTCTGCTGGCCAGCAAAGGTTCTCAGGGCTCTTTAGGGCAAACTCACTCTCCAGGTTCCCAGAAAACCCGACGGATCCTGAAGGATATCCTTGCCTGGCCTGTGGAACAGGGCTGGTGGCTCTGCCCGGCTCCATCTGTTTGGACTCTCTGAGAGCAGAATTTGGCCTTTTAATGTCAAATGAACTGCCATCACTGCAAGAACATCAAGATTTAATCTTGCTTTTTTTTCTTTCCTGGTGTGGTTTTTTTTTTTCCCCCCAAGTTTCCATGAGCACCCTGGGAAATCCTTTCGTGCTCTTTGTTTCCATCTAAGCCCTGGGTTGCTTTGAACAGCAGAGGTAATTGTATGGGTGAACTTGGGAGATTTGAAGGGATCAAACTTGAAAGCCTTTGACTGAAAATGCAAGCTCCAACTGGAATCCTGTCAGGTGTTGCAAGATGGGATGTGGCGGGATGCTGCAGCACCAGGAATCCCAGCAGCAGGGACAACCTGAATGTGCCTCTCCCCAGCCCAGCCTCAGAGGGCAGCAGGAGCATAACAGCCTCATGATAGCATTGTAAACCTATAAATTGATGCATACGATTATGTGACTTGACTAAGGACATCTGTGTGGGTCTGCGTTAGAGCATGAGGAAACCATCCCTAAGTTTCTTTTTCAGTACATTCTGAAAGGCTTTCTCTGGGATCAGAACAGCCAGGGGGATATGAGCTGCAAGTCCACATCTTTTTTGATGAGTAGATGTTTCTTCAACTAGAAAATTCTGGAGGATTCAATAAAAGAAAATGTATCAAGAAATGTATTTAATAGAAGCCTATAGACAATTTCAGAATTTAAGAAAGTTGGTTGTTACAATGCACAAGTTTTGCAATAGGGTTGTGCATTTTTCAAATTTTACATGACAGCTAAAACACTCCAGATGTGTTAACTGCCTCTGCCAGGTTTCCTAGATCTTCTCTTCAAGGGCAGGTGAAGCTCCCTGTGTTGGAAGGGAGGGCTGGGTAGGATCTGTTTCCATTTTCCACACCCTTCTCATGCCGTATCTGACTGTCATCACTGCTGCAATCCAGGAATACAGGAAATGTGAGGGAACATTCCCGTTGCTTGGAATTTTTAGACTTTGAAAACATTTTTGCCACTTTGGAAAAGAAGCAGGAAATAACAGTAATGAGATAATTGTTTTTCTCCAGTGGATTTCAAACAACTTCAGCTCAAACAGAAATGAAAATTACATTTATTTTCTCTTCAATTAAAATATTTGTCTTGGCCAAGGAAACCTATCTCAGTAATCGCATCCTGTGTCAACACCATCTGTCTTCTTGTGACAACAGGTATCACAGTGGATAGTCAAAGCTTATTTGAGACAGCAAAAATTCTGGTAGAAGTCCATTTTATTGCATTTTATTGTTTTATTCTATCACAAGGCTACTTGTTTACAGAATTATTGTTTGAATTCGGTATTATTGGTTAATGTTCCCTCTCTTCACACTGGAGACTGTTTCAGCTTCTGAATTACAGTCTGCTGATGCCTGGTAACTTCTCTGCAGAGAACACAAACCTGAAGAACTGCTGGTGATCTTTTTTGGTCTGCCTTTTTTTTCTTTTTTCTTCTTGACTGGTAGGTGAAAATCTCTTCCCTGCTCAATTTGCTGAACCTCACCAAGGTTCTTGGTGCTCCTGGTCTTTCAATTTATTCCTAAGAGGCAGAGGTGCATGCAAACATCCCTAATTCAGACAAAATCCACATGAATTCTTCTACTTCCAGCCCTCTCATGGTGTGGGTTATGGATCATTCCTACCTAAGCATCTCCTGTGCCAGAAAAGGAAAACTGCAGTCTCAGAAATTCTTTTCTAGCCAGGACACAATGACACCTATTCAGACTACTCACTTTTCCTTATATAATTACCCATATAATTATGGAATTAACTCTCTTTGCAAAGCACACATTATTATTAGTGATAATTTGTACTACAGCAGTGCCTAGAGGAAGGGATGCCTTGCATGAGGTACATGAAAAAACCATATATATCTGAAGCTCACTTTCACATTCAGCTATGATTTGGCTCAGCCAGACATGCAAAGACTAGGAGAGAGGAGCAGAAAGCACTAGTACAAGCGTGAAGCCAGGCTTTGAAAAGATAAAGGAATTGCACAAGGTCACAGAAGTTGATCTGCAGAAGAACAGGAGTTGTATTGCACCTCCTGAGCCTGTGATGAACCAACCACAGCATTCCCTGTCCTCCCCTGCTGTGTCAAACAATGCCCAGTTGCTGCCCAAACACACAGCACGCTGACCCATCCTGTTGTGGGGAGACACTGCCACAGAAATGTTCGGGTGTCTGGAGAACAGCAGAAACAAAGCCTTCATGCCCTTTCATCCTGCCAAGGTTAAAACAGTAACTTCTTTTCTGCATTTTTGCAGTTCTAGTGACCTCAGCTAATGTCACTGCTAATGTCAGTGTACGAAGATGCCTCAGTGCCTGCTGCACTGCCAGGACTGGGACTGCAAGGGAATTAATGTGCCACAGTCTCAAAGGGATCAGTGCTGTCAGGCACTTGTGAAGGACAAGGAATAATTTGCACTTTGCATTTGAGCCTTTCCTTGGCTTGCAAAAGGCTGCCTAACTGGAATAAGATGCACACCGTGAGCTCAACACTTCTTTCAAATTCCAAACATACTTCACTAATTCCACTTATTATGAAAATCATGATTTTTATCACTCAAGAGCACTAACAAATCAGCAGAGAAGAATGTGAGAAAGTTCTGCTGCTGAGATCCTGGCCTTGCTGTTCATAAGAACTTAAAATCAAGCTATTCCAAGCAGAGCAGAGATGCTTAGAAGTCTTTGTGTGCTTGTAAAGAAAATATATTTTATTTGTCAGTTAGATCAAAAGAGCAGTTCTAAATGATTTTTGAGACATAACACTAATCTCTCCCTTTGCACCTAAATGTTATGACCATTGAGTGCTAACATTACTAGTGGAAAATGGCAGGAATTTTGTACAACAAAATCTATTAAATCTATTAAATCTATATCTTGACAGTCTCTAGTATATCCAGCTGTAATGAAACACACTGGTCTGCTGCTGGCAGCTAAATTATGGACACACAAACAACATAGAGAAGAGAAATTGAAGCCTTGTCCACAAGGTGTAAAGAAAGGACACCTGACCTGCAAACACAATGCTGAAATAATTAGCTCATGGTCTATATTAAATTGCTTATTTTGGTGGTTGAGAGTGGCTCAATGCTTAATACCACACGAAATCTCAAGCAAAAAATGTAAAATTCAGATCAGCTCCTCTCCATGGCTGGGGACCCATTTCTTTGTGATGCAATTGAGGAAAGGAGTAAGGATTTTACTCTCGGTGTGTGCAGACGACAGTGTGTTTATAGTTCTTGCATCTTTGCTAATTTGCAGATGAGGGGGTCACCAAAACACCATTTATTTTTGTGTTAGATTAATGATCTAAGGTTGCCCTGTCCTGAGGACTTTCAGATGGATGAACCAACTCTTTTGAAAATTACAGTATTGTTTTTATTGCTCACCTTACTGGGATCGCAGTGGAAGATGTGTTTTCAGGTGACATATATGTACAGTTAATTTCTGTTCTCATTTTTCAACACTGCAGATAAGTTTATGATAACTGTGTTTGGGCATCATTAGGGGAAGATCCTTGTTGCACTCATCACAAGTGACTGCTCAGTCCTGGTCAATGCCAATGCAGAGGAGTGTCTATTTTTGCACATATAGAATATATAATTTTCAAGAGTGTCGTTTAATTTGGCCTACAAAGAGGGTATAACTTCTAAGCCTCTTTGTTTACTTCCTCTGCCCAAGAATGTCAGAGGAAAAATGGGTGTTAGTTCCACTGCTAGGGCAGAGTTGGCTCTTTGGAAAGTTCTGCTGTGTGAGATCACTTTGGTTCCCTTTAATGCTTCTTATTTGTTTTGTGAGGTATTTAGGTATTTAGAAAGCCTTGGCAGGTACGCTGCATATAAATAAAACATGGTCTTTTATAACTATTTGTAGTAGGAGCAATTAGCTGGTGACTGAGTATTCTTAGGGAACGAATTTATCTCTTTGAAACTCTTCACTTATGTGTTACTGCATTTAACCTGCAACTCTCTGCCAACTTTATGGCACCACAGGAACTGCCCAGGGCGTGTTATCGCAGTGGTGATGGGGTCATGCTGGATAATGCCTCAGGTGCACTTGCAGCTTGTGGCAGCCCCTCTCCCAGAGCTGCAGCACTCCAGCCAGAAACACGGCTTTTACTGAGATCAATAAATCATGTCAGCCTCCTAAATGCAGTTTTTCAAGAGGGTAAAATAATGATTTGTGTTCTGCGTGTTTATCTTGCTCTTGATGATGCTTTCCCAAAGCCTTTCCTTGAAAGGGAGTAGAAGGTGGCAAATGATTTTTTGCCATAATTAGAACTAATTGACTGCTAAAGGGGTTTTGGACTTGTGTCAGGTCTAATCCTGCACGACTCAGAATTAGTGAGACTGAGCCTGAACTCAGTGACACGAATATAAATCAGAGAAAACGTGCTGGTTTTGAGAGCTGGCTCAGCTATGCCATGGCTGTGCTGCAGACTGGAAGGAGTTAAACCCAACTCATCATGACTGCAGCAGAGTGTGAGCTCTCCCTTGGAGCAGCCAGGGCCCGCAGCAGGCTCCTGATTTCCTACCCTGAACCCTGCATCAGATGAGCAAAACCAAGTGACAGGGACAGGAAGGGGATGCTGACACCCAGGCTGTTCTCTTGACCCCTGGGTGTGGACAAAGGCACTGGAGGGGATGAGGGCTCCTGAGTCCACTCCTAGAGCCAATGGTACCCAACGCATCTTGACCAGCAGGATGGTCACCTCTCTGTGCCCCTCTGCAACCGAACAGCAGATGTGAGCCCTGAATGCTCCTCCTGTGCTCTGCAGAGTGGCAGTGTGGCCTCTGCTGTCCCCCGGGCTGGGCTGCAAGGTCTGAAGTTTGCAGAGAAACATGCTGCGTCAGGCACAGCCGGGCTGGCCCCACAGAAAGTCAATACTTGTATGAAAACAAATAAAATCTTAGAGTACGAGGCAGAGGCTAAAGAATGCCTTCACCTCTTTCCTTCAAGCAACTATTTTGTTAACTCGAAAGACTGCACGGGTGATCTTACTCCATTCTTTCTCTACAGGTCAAATACTTGTCATAGGAGACACCCTAGTTAATATTAAACTAAAAATTAATAGATTAGATAACTATTACATGCTTTTAGTGCCAATTAATTTAATAGCTGGGTTTTTTTTTTTTAACAAGGTAGGTGAATATAGAAGCACGGTTTACTGTGCCTGTGTGAGCTCTCAGATAGGTCTTTTGTGATACAATTACCAGCAATTGATTGGGCTGACACGTGTAATCCCCTCCGGATCGCCCAGCGATATGATGTCAGTAAGAAGTCCTTCAAACAGGGCTATTAAAAAGCACATTAAACAGGTCCTTATTGTAAGCTTTATGCTAGCTTATGCTAGAATAACAGTGATACGGTGGTATTTGTTTGAAAATGAAAGGATTATATGGTCTTTGTAAAATGAGGAATTTAGTATTCGGGAGGGGCAGTGGGATGGTGATTTATTTTTTGTTTATGTTTCTCTGAATCCTTTGATATGTCAACTTCTGTCACTAACCATTAGGCCACTTGCAATTCCTTGTATCAACGAAGATGAAATACATACTATCTCAAATAATTTATGTCAAATGTTGAAGGGCATAGGAGGCAGTGCATATTGTGAGATTATAATGAGAATTGAATTGGGGTCTTCAGAAATCCATCAGTAATTTATTGTTAAAGAGCAGTCATGAATCATTCTAGCCTTTAATTGTCATGTGGATGCACTTTGCTTTCATCTAGTGCAGGAAACAAATTGTGAAAATAGAGTGATACCCTCAGAAGAGAGGTTTCACCATGACACTTGCTACTGATTAATATTTCTCCAAGAGTGTCATGTCTTCTCTTGGGTCAGATTCTGGTGTGGAATTGAAAGGGATGCTTGAAAACTTGAGCTTTTATATATGCATAAATATATGTATATATATGTGTGTGTGTTTATACACACACACCCACACACCTTACAAGTACAGCATAAGAGTCAATAAGATTTGTATTACTTACAAAACTGCAGAATAAAGGACACCAGAAGACTTTACAGCATGATTTAAATGTCAGCTCTGAAATGAAATCAGGCATTCTGGAGATTTGTTTGTAAAGCACCAACCTCCCCATCATTCCTCTTCACTCTGCTCTCTTTTATCTTACAATGCCAAGGTAAGCCTCTGAAATGGCTAAGCAATTTCTGTGTATGTGTTACACAGACATGCTTTGTTAGCTCATGCAGCTTCACACAGAGGGAAATTTCACTGTTAGCTTGTATCTAGTTGTAGAATATCTTCTTCAGAAAATCAAAGCTACCTTCAAGATGATATAAATTATTTGCAGGGTCTGGTTTTCCTTCTGCTTTTATATCATGTAATCAAAGGACAGATTACTCAAAATTGCTCATCTTGAGTGCTTTAGCGTAGTCATCACAGCACTCCTCTGTGACTACTTCACAATTTCTCATAATGCAAGAATTAGGGGGAATGCAGTGAAAGTATGAAGAAGCAAGCTTAAGATATACAAACAGAAGGGTTTTTTTTTCAGGAAACATGATTAAATTTTGGTACACCCTGACAGTGAAATTTGTGGAAGTTTACAATTTACACTTTTTTGAAAAAAGTATAAATTGTAAGAGAATTTAATACATTTATGAAGAATAGTTGCTCTGGTGACTATTAATCCATTTCAAGGAGCCCATAAGTCAGAATGACTCGGAGGATGAATTATGCCAAGGAAGAGCTCTATATTTGATCTATCCATACAATATTTACCTGCTGGCCAGCATCAGAGGCAGGATCCTGGGCTAGACTGGTTTAATATTGTATGGTTATTCTTATGTCCCATGTAAAACAGAAAACTAGCAAAGATTTGTTATTATGAATAATGAAGTGTGCCATCTGTATGACTACTAATACTAAAATACCACACCACCTTACATACAATGCTTAGTATGTTACATAACACTGTGTATTACTTAAATGCTTTAGGTGCACTCTGCTCTTATGCTCCTTTCCTCTGACTCACACAAAGATGTTCAATCAGTTGCCTAAATCCAAAAACTGAAGCCCAAGAACACTGCACTGCTACTGCATAAGGTGCAACCAATTGAAAGCAGCAGCCACCTCAAGTTCCACTTCTGGGAATATCAGAATCACTCTGGTGTTAATAATGACATCCACCAAGACACCTTATTTATACGTGGTCACAAGCCCACCCTCACAGCAAAGCTCAGCTCTGGAAGACATGCTCTGAACATGCCCACTTCATGGAGAGTCATCCAGGGCACAGCCCACCTAAAGGAAGAAATAGCACTGACCTTATTCTAAACCTTGGGGGCTCAGAGGCTCACTTAGAGCATGAGAAAATACAAAGTGCAAATTGCACTTTTAAGGCACAAGTCCCTTTGGAGTCGTAAAGGTGATGAGTTGAAACAGGAAACAGAAATGGTGGTTGGGAGGAAACTCTGGGGGTCTCTCATCCAGCCTCCCATGAGAAGTGGGACTGTTGCCAGCTGGGAATGAGTTCAGCCATGACTTTAATAGTCTTAAAAGTGCCGAGGGCGGAGTTTTCACAACCTCTCCAAGCACCTGTTCCTGTGCTGCACCTCCCTTCAAGTGCACTATTTCCATAATGTCCAACTTGAACATGCCAAGCTCCAGCCCGTGTCCATTGTTCCCTGTCATGTTGTCTACCACCATTGAGAGGAATTTGGCTCTGTCATTTTTGTAACTCCCTGTCAAGTAGATGTCGACTGCTATTATTCTGCCCCTTATCCTCCTTGCCAGACTAAACAAACCCAGCTCCTTTAGCCTCTCCCTCTGAGTCATGTTCTCTTGGCCCTTGACCATGTTGTCAGCCTTCTGCAAGGCTTTCTCCAGGTTTCCCACCTCTTTTCTGAGTTGTCCCCATGCTCTTGCTTCCATAGCAATGTGCAAATGGTGCTGCCCAGGGCATGGTTGGGGAGTGTTTTGTGCTTTTTGCACAGGCCTGTGCCATGTTAGAGGAACTCATAACTGTTATTGAGAACCCCGTGTTTACTAGTGATTAAAAGAGCAAAAATTAGAGCTTGGGAAAGCATCTGTCTAAATCCAAAAGGAAACTGCCTAGGATGCAATATTTAAGAGTGATGACACTGGTGATGATAAAGCTGACTTTTCCTGCCCTTGGTAAAATATGTTGCTGTGGTGCATAATGCTGAGGAGTCACCTTTGCTATCACAGGCTTTATGTCCATAATACTTTATGATTTTAGTCTTTAAAACACTTACCTTTTGGCAGGGTACCTAAGCTACACAAGTAGCTGTTATTCCAAGACCTGACACATTTGCTGACTGAGCCAACAGTTGCACGACACTGATGAAGTACAAAAAGGCAAAATAAGCACCTGTGGACGCTGCTCTGTTTCGGTCTTGGCAAATCAATGCATCAGGGTCCTTCACTGGTATTTGTAGGTGGTGTTACAAAGCTGTTCTTGTGCCATTATACTGAAACAGCTTACGGAGATTTACTCACTGATGTGTTAGGGTTGGCTTTTGAAGATGTGCTATTTGCAGCAGAAACTGATGTGAGTTTTCCTGTGATTAACAGAACAGAGTAGGCACTCACTATCCTGTAGCTATTTGTAGTGACAATAGTCTATAAAAAGCTACTCTGGGTTGTAGAAGCATAGAAGAGTAGAATTGTTTAGGCTGGAAAAGCCCTCTAAAATCATCAAATCCAACCATTTACTCAGCACTGCCAACTCTACCTCTAAACCATGTCCCTAAGTGCCACATCTACATATCTTTTAAATACCTCCAAGGGTGGTGACTCCCTGGGCAACTTGTTCCAATGTCTGACCACCCTTTCAGAGGAGATATACTTCCTAATACCCAATATAAACCTCCCCTGCTGCAACCTGGGGCCATTTCCTCTTGTCCTTGTTACTCAGAAGAAGAAATCCCTCCCCATCTTGCTACAACTTCCCTTCAGCTGGTTGTAGAGAGTGGTAAGGTCCCCCCAAGCCTCCTTTTCTCCAGATCCAACACTCTCAGCTCCTTCAGCTGCTCCTCATAAGACTTGTTTTATAAATAAAATACCTTTACAATTCTTATATTTGTGTCACAGACACGATAACTTATTGCATTCTAATGTAATAAAGTCCCTGTTGAAAAACCATTCCTACTACTTAAATAGGCTTAATGAAGTGACGAAGATCTTCCCCATAGTTTTTGCTGTCTTGTGTGTTCACAGCCTACCCAATTCTCCACAGCCAAAGGTGTAACTGGCCTTTCTGGGAGCACAAGGGACGCCTGTGTGCCCATGCTGCTATAGCAGCCATGTCACCATGGTGTGTATCTGTAGCTAAAAGTAAGATTTTCAGGAGATCAAGATGATGGCTGAAATGTCTTCAGAGCGTTTGTCATCATCACTCTTCTTTCAGAGACCTGAGGGTCTTCTAACAAAGGTGAGAAAGGAACACCTTTCACAAATGGAAAGCCAGTTCTGTCGTCACCAGATCCCCAAACTGCAGCTGGCACAGACAGAAATAAAATTTTGTCCCTTGCTAAAGCCCCATGGCATTGAATGCTGAGTTGTCCTGTGCTGCCTGTGTGTGATTCACATGGTAATTATTGCTCTGCATCTGTCCAGAGCCAGACAGAGGGCTGCAGGGATGCACTGAGCTGCCTCAGCTCCCTCCAAAGCTTGTGGGAGCTGGGGCTGAGCTCAGCTCCTCCTGGACACAGAAAGGGGTAAAACATCTCTCCTGCCAGCCCTGTGCACTGAGACAGACAGTGCAGTGTCCATGGAAGAAAGGGTGCTTGGAGTGAGACAATTAAACTCCATGATTTAATGCAGACCGGAGAAAACAACAACAAAAAAAGGAAAATGCTTAAAATAGAGAACTGGAAATTGCTTATGGGCAGCATGGGAGCAATTCAGGTGCCAAAACACAAGCAGAGAACATAATTTTCAATGCCTGAGGCCACCTGAGACATCCACACAGGGCTGGCAGATATGACACTTGATCTATGGAGGACCTGCTCCCTTCTGGAGCAGCAGCGGGGGGCCAGCTGCGATGCCCTAAGGCATCAAAAATGGCACCAGACACGTATGTTTAGGCAGCTGAATCCCACCCTGTGCTTCCAGACTTCTGATGAATAAACCTCTTTTTCATTGTCTCGGCCTCAAATCCCAGGTTCTTGAGGTGCTTTCCCGAGGGCTCAGCAGTGTGTGGTAGCAGCAAATTTCATTGGTTTAACTTGGATAGAGTTGTTACAGCCCTTTGTTATGTATTTTGAAAATTGCTTTTAGGCTATAAAGTCATGAAGCGGTTTCTGCTTTCACAGTCTCTGCGCATAATTCAGGTGAGACCAAAGGTTTTTCCTCACCACAAGATGTTGATGTGATTACTCCAAATCCCGTCTCCTTTGAATACCTATTCTATCACAGCTCCCCATTAGAGGCCTGTTGTCAAATAGCCAGATTTATCCTGAATGATATTGGAGGAGATATCCCTGCTGCAGTTGTTCTGTCAGATAGTTAAACAGAAGCTTAGAACTTGTAGGGATATTATTTTTTAAAATTGAACTTCATGGATCTTAATATCCCTTAGCATTTTTCAAGGGTATTTGGTGAGGAAGAGATTTGGCAACAGCTAACATCACACCGGGGGTAAAGAAGAAGAGGAACTGAATTTCTTGTATGTGTCAGCCTGATGTGTGAGGAGGGAAACATTGCTCCCGTTTGGATTATATGGTATCTTTTTATAGAAATGTTTTTTAAAAATCCACCAGAAAAGGAAAGTTTTCCAGGAAGGGCATATTTTCACTGCATACCTCTGAATGTGAAGATTCTGGCTGTCTTCCAATGTGATTGCACAGTGCTGACAGCTCCTGAAAATAATACAGGTTTTAGGGGTGAGACAGGGACTAAAATATTTACATGTTTCCAGCCTGATACCTTAACATATATGTAGACAGAAAGTTATACTATTAACTTTTTCTGACTCTTCCTGGGCCACTTTTTTAATAATAATGTAAAGAAAAGCTGAATGGGGATAACTTGTAACATGATGTTGGCTGTTATACCAGGCTTTGTCCTTGTCTCAGCTTTTAGAGGGAAGGTCAGGAAGATGACTTGGGACTGGAGAAGCAAGAAGGGAACAGAGATGGGAGAAGAATTTGAGAAAAACATTTAAGGTTCAAAGAACAGGTCTCAGCTGCCTGCCAGTCACAGGTATGGAGAGATAAAGACATTGGCCATAGGCTGTGTTGCATTGCAGGAAAAGACTAATTAACAGTCACGAGTTTTGGAATCTAATTTTTACTAAGTGTGTACAATAGTCAGAGGGTATGAGAGAGCTGAAACACCTACAGTGCCCTCACTGTCTGCTTTTCCCTGCACTGTCTTTCTGATAAGCACAGTCTGAACTGTGGGTCATGCATGGGGTTAAATCTCAAGGTTGTTGCATGTGAAATCCCTGTTATAGCTGCTAATACCTGCTGCTGAGAGGCTTTAGAGAGAGCAGCAGACAACTGAGAGAGAGCAAATATTTAGTACATCCCCAACAGTATTTCCAAACAGTTCTAGGAAAGCTTTGTGTTAACCTACTGAACAAATGAAAATAGAAAGCAGTAAATGCAATGACACCCTTTCAGAATGATTTTATGTTTTTATATTCTTTAGTATCCATTCCCACCTGAGCTGATTGCAGAGGTTGTTCACACATCACAGAAGCTTTCTCCAGAGCCTAAGGAAAACAAAAATCTAGATGCCTCCAAGCTTCCTCAAGGAAGTTATAGTTCAGGAGCCCTTGTGGCCAGCTGCATTTGCAGCTGCTGAACCCACAGCCAATGACCCCCTTGGTTTTGAGTGAAACAGGGAATGTGAAGTTTAACATGAAATTGGCACTCAGACACAGCCCTCACATGTGCAACTGCTTTCCTACTCAGGCAGTGGACTGACGGACTGCTTCCAGCTCCTGTATATCACCACCTCTCTGAGTGATTTGAGAGGTCAGCTCTCAAGGCTGGCAATACGTACGTGGTTGCTTGTCCTCAGTGAGCAGAGTTACAGAGAGAATTACAGCACAAGTTCCCTTCAGACAAAACTCCTGCCTCAGGGGTCTGTAGGGCTAATGAAGACAAGCTGTGGTTTCATCACTGCTTTAAGTAGAACTCCGTGCAGGCAGCTGCTGAAAGGTGCAGTTTTGTCTTTTTCTTTCCCCAAATATGAATTCCTACTGCTTCCTCCTTTGTGCCCATACTCATGCAAACCCCAATGAGGGTTGAATATTGCCCTGCTTCCCCAATTGCTTTTAGGGAACTCATCCATCTCAACACTTGGATGCATGGATGATGGTCCTGGCTCTGTGGCAGCACTCAGCAGGAGGGGAAGGAAGGAAGGAAGGAAGGAAGGAAGGAAGGAAGGAAGGAAGGAAGGAAGGAAAGAAAGAAGGGACCACGGCACACTGATCTCCATGCACTTGCTGACCCTGTGTCTGGTACAGCACAGATAGGGAGGGTGGAAAGAACCAGGCCACTCAATTCTGTGGTGTGTTCAACATCACATCTTTATTTCATCCTTCCTGAGGCCATTCCAGTCCCTGTTGGTGGCAACAGAACACAAGTGGTCCGGATGGAATCACCAGTTCAGGACTGGCATTGGAAACTGGAGGCTAAACTGAGAAAAGTTGCTGTTTACCCTCTAAGCCCTCACGTTTACCTATAATATGTAGTGCTGTTTTGGGGTTGCTGGAAACCTGGGCTGCCCTGCAGAGCAGTTATGATAGTTTTACAGCTTCTCAGTTACCGAAACTTTTCTTTTTACCAGACCTATTAGTAGGCTGGAGCTTCAGTGGTTTTAATTGCTTGACCTTTTGGCACATTATCTGCAAATGTGACCTTTACAATCACACAGGAAGGCAATTTCAGCTCTACGAATGTTCTGAATACTCTGCTTTATTCTCTCTTCATTAAGATTTGACATACTCCTGATTGATCCCCATATAACCAAAAGAATATGAAACTCATTATAACTGCAAAGTTTTAGCTGTGGGCTGCTGAACAAGTTCCTTTTTTTTGTTTTTTCTTTAGTGATGCCTTGTATACATTGCCTATCTAAGGGGATGTTTTGTCTGCAATCTGTCTTGTTAACAGCAGATCTATTAATAGCAGATCTAATAAGCACAGAGAGGGTCGGTTCAGAGCACGTGTCACTTTGGGATCAGCCACTGAACAGAGCGGTGTTAACTGGCTTTTCTTCCTAAGATGATGAGTGCCTTAACAGCAGCCAGGAGTGCCATTGTCACACCATCCATCAACTGCCTTCCGTCCCTCTTAGCTGAACCCATGAATTAAGCAACTGTGGTTAAAAAGCAATAAAATTAAAAGTTGTAATGGGGAGACATTGACAAAAGGGTTACAATGCGCTGGCCATATATCTTTTAACTAGCTAAATATAACCATAGGTTTCCATAAGTTCAAAGAGTGGTGGCCTGGAGATGAATACAACTGTTCCAACTGAGTTCTGGGCTAGGAGCCAGAAGTTTGTTAAAACACCTTAGAACATGCTTATTCCCTCTTAGAACATTTTTTGGTACTTGCTCTATTAGTATGAATTTTATTTCCCCACCAAACGAGTTCTCTGCCTTTGAACCATAAACAATAATGGCACATCTGTCTCTAGGCTGCTGTACTTTGAAAACCAATGCTAAGGACACAGAGGGGTAGATTTTCAAAGCATTGCGTGGGAGTTTGTACCAGGAGTCTAGCCAAATATTTTTCACTCATACTCATCCCTGAGCCTAACCTTTCCTCACTCATTAGAATGGCTCTGTTTGCTCTGCCCACATGAGGACATTTCAGACAGCTTTTACCTCCAGGGACAGAGCTTCAGCTGGTCAGAAAAGCCTATAAATAGGGTTTTACTGATGACCTTTTAAATCTAGTGATAGAACTTCCCTCTGATCTTTTTTATTTTACTTTTCTGGCTTTGTCTGTGTTTGCCTGTGATTCTCAGTTTCTGCTGAATTATTTACCATTAGGCCACGATGCAACTAAAAATTCCTGACAACACTGAGACAGGTGGTGTGAAGAGATTGCTGCCTAAAAGTGATTGCAGCTCAAAACTGCATCAACGCTCATTGCGCCCACCTGTTTTCTGTGCTGGGGAGTTTGATGGCAGCCTCGTGGGAACCAGACCATTTTGTGCTGCTTTTGTATGGCTGCTGTGATAAAGCAGCAGAAAAAACAATGAATTAAAAAGGCCTCCTTATGTCCTTCTTTTCCTGTATAAACCAGCATTGCTCTGTCCTGGATTCCTTAGAGCAAGTGATCGAGCTCTGAGGATGCTTCCCCACTGGCTGAGAAGGAAAAAGCATAACATTGCAAAAACATAATGAGCCATTACACAGGGACACAGTCAACTTTCAGTTGTAAAAATTGGCCGAGCTGCTGGGAGTGGCTTTGTTTTTTAGGTTTTCTCTTTCTTTTTTATTAATTATCTCTGCTAAGAGGAATGTATACCTTAATAGACTTTTGTCATATTCCAGGTGGCTTGGCTTACCATTCAGTAGAAACAATTTGAGCCATACTGCTCTCTACTTTGGAAGGACTTTACACTGTGGTGGAAATTTGCCCCTTTAAAGACTCTCTCACAGTGTTTCTTTGCAGATGCAGCACATGGATGTTTGCTGTATCACAACAAACTCCCCTTCTAGTTACTACTGTTCCAAGCCTTATTTGATTTTGATGCACTACTTGCCATGGGGGTGTTATCATTTTTCACAGTTGAGAATCCCCTTTGATGAAATCAGCTCAAAGTTCTGTCTCTGGGTGGTTTCCCAGGAAAAACCTTTTGGCTACTAGCAATCTTCCATTTAGAAATGTTTGCCCGTTGAATTCAATTAGTGTCCTTGGAAACTTCTTGTCTTTAAAGATACCATCATTCCAGGGTTTTCACTGCTGGATCTCAGGCATCTTTTTGTGTTATCGAAGGTCGAGGCCAATAGAAACCACTTATTGAACTCCTGTTCCTTTTTCACAGAGGCACTATGGTGTAAGGAAAGAAAAACTCACAGATCAACAAGCTAGTCAGGGTGGAAATGACTGAATACTTGAAAGGTGTTTACATGCCAAAGGAAAGCTCTGGATTTGTAAACTGTGTGGCACGCCAGAGGTGTGACTTCGTAAAGCTGGATCATGCTTCTGCAAACCTTCTACTGAGGAAACAAATGCTTTTGTGAATAGTGTTTGTCATGAATTAAAAAAAAAAAAAAAAATGGAATCCAAACACTTGCAAAGTTCACTTGTGAGCTCCTAGTTCCTGGACGGGAAAGGATGTGATTGCTTTGATTGCTGTATACACTCACACAACCTGCATTCACCTCCCTGGGATCACAGAAACAACTCTTCAGCCCTGTCCCATTTCAATCTTTGTGTTGCATCCCCGTATGCTCAGAGGTTTTCACATAAGTGTCCCATATGTGTGGTAGATGACGTAAAGTGGTTTAAGAATTGCTCCAATCATTTAGTCTCAAACTTTTCCAAATAGATCCTCTACTTTTTTGAGTAATAGACACATCTGTCATTAAAATGTAAGAATGGATAATGAGCAGACCTTAAAATGCATGAAACCCTCAATTTTTTGATGAGAGAACTCATTATATCTCCCTGTTATTAAATAAGTTCCATAACAATATTTTAATATGATTAAAGATGCTGCACCTCATTTGTTAAGAACTCGGGAAACTAATCTGGGCAGGGCATTAATGTAGTGGGGAAGGAAGGCATGTGAATATATTTTTTTATTATTATTAGTTTCTTTCTTTGCTACTGGTTGTATCAGGGCCTTATCAGTTAAGTGCAGGAGCTTAACAATGGGTTCTCTCAGCAAAGCCCTCTTTTTTTGCTGGGTGAGGTTAAAGAACAAACACATTGTCGTGAGCTTTTAAAAGCTTGATTTCAATTACATGGTAGTAGGGCAAAGCTCTCAAACACACAAAACTTTGACTTTGTAAAGATTGTGACCTCCCAGGTACACGTGCTTTAAAGGAGAAAAAATGTACTTGACATGTCCCACTGCTGTTTCCACGCAGCAGGAACTGTGTGTATCGGGAAGAGGGGAGGGCAGGAGGGAGGTGTTCGATGTGGGATGGAGGGAAATCATTCCTCTGGGAAAGCAAAGCTCTTCTGTTTGACCAGAAAGAATTTAAAAGATAAATATATCCCTTATCATGGAATGATAAACAACGAAGTCCAGGAAAGACTCTGTGAATAATTGAGTCTGATCTCCTCCATTTTGCAAGACTATTTGACTTTGCATTCCTATTAACATCTTATGGGACTTTGTCTTTCCTTGTGTTTGTTTGTGACAGTGCCCCCAATGTTCCAGGCACTTTCTAGGCTTTCAGGAAGGGTTGGTGCTTTCAGCCTCTGGATGGACAGGGAGACAAACAGACAGAGGTCATGGCAAAGGAACAACAAAAGCACATTTCTGTGCAAACTGAGACCCGCTGTAGCTGGTATGGATTTCATAAAGGGGTTCAAGGAGGCTGTTGTCCCTTATCCCACTTTGCCCTTCAATTGCCTGGAAGTGGTGCCCACGTCTACCACTGCAGCCGCACAGTTCTGCAGTGTTCACACTGAGCTGCCCCTGGCCCCAGCCAGGCTGGAACTGGCTAAAAGAGGGGTGTAAAACTGAGCTTGGGAGACTGCAAAATGTGCATGCCTGCCCAACAAGTTTTCCACCTATAGGGAGATATTTTATAAATCTATTTTGGAGAGATAAGGTGTCCACTGAAAGCCAACAGTAGCTGGATTCCTACCCATCCTTTGAAAATCCATCCTGTATTTTAACACAGAGAAACTTATAAGGCTACAGCACTGATGGTGCCCATGGCACTATCAGTGCTTAAAAAGAAAAAAACCTGAATCACAAAGCAGTGCAAAGCATTAAAATGAACTGTTTTTTTCCACGCTGAAATTCAGTTTTCCTTCTCAAGCCTTGTATAAGACTTTGCCTCTAAGTATGTTGAAGGGAAATTAAATAGCATTCCTAAACATAAAGCAAAATGCCTAATCCCCTGGCCTTTCATAGCTCACCCTGTTATTCAATACATCAGCCACTCTGGAAGTTGTATCGGAGACATAAATGCAGCCTATGCTGTTTTGGATGTAAAAGTAAAGTGAAAGATGCCCACAAAACTAAATCAAACCACTTGAAAAAGTGTTTTAACTGCTAGGAATCACAGCAAGGCTCAGACCAGCTGGAACAATACAGAAGCCCCATAGAACAGCCCCAGAAAATGATGCAGGTTGATCCCTAATGGGTTTGCAGTTCTGGTTTCACATCCGTGTGCTGGTGGTGCAAGGGTCAGACCCCTGCCCACCCTCCCTGCCCTGCAGCCCCTCTGGGGTGGCTCAACAGCCCTAGACTGGGCTGCTCAGCACCACATAATTTGTGGGGTCAGTGGGTGCCTGCATCATGTTGGATGTCTCTCTTTATGGTTTTTCACCTGCCTGTAGCAGCCCTGAGGTAACTTGGTGTGGCGCATGACAGGGGAGTGGAAAGAGTTAAAAATCTTTCTCTTATTAATGCTAGGTCCACTATTTGTGTGAGCAGGAGCTCTCTATCAGGGCTGGGCTATGTAATGTATTCCATCTATTGATAAGGAGGCAAAATAACATTTCTAAATTGTTCAGGGTGTTTGCAGAATGCCAAGGCACTCCAGTGGCCTTCCATACAGAGCCCCACTGATGATAAATCATAAGAGATATTCTAGAAATGCCTATTTGCTTGTGGAAATATCTGAAATACTGGAAAGCTCACAGATTTCCCAAGGCAGGTGAAGAGGCCATTCAGCAAATTTTCCCTCTACTTGAAATGCAGTTTTCAAATCATTTAAATCCTAAGTACCTAATGAAAATACACCATAGTCCCCATGGCTTCCTGCAGCGATACGCTCCAGTCTCAGGCTCATGCAGCCGAGAAAATAACCCCCATATATTATTTTGCACTAGGTGATTTCAGTCTGCAGCACATTCTGTTTGAACCATACGCCTGTAAATGCCTTCAAAGGAGGGCAGGAGCCTGCCCACTGAGGAATAAATGCAGGAACAGAACCTCCTGTGCAAATATTAGTGTTCAGCATCTAGTGTAGCCCTGGCGAATATGTTCCTAACACATGTACAATTCAAATGGAAAGGTTACGTGCAGTACATGGACGTGTACTGACATGGCCCATGTCTTTCATGTGGAAGCACATTCACTGTCCTAAAGTAAATTTTGTCATCAAAAAACCAGCTCATTTTCCTAATATTATTAATGCAAAGGACAGACAGGAAAAAAAAATCAGATTTATCTGGAAAATGAAAAAAGGTTCACCTAATTCTTGTGGAGCTTATTCCAAAGTGTTTTTCTAAGTTTCTATGCTGGGAGGCAGCTATGTCAATAAATTACTTAGAAGCATAAGTCTCACTGCAAGGAGTCAACACTGTGGTTTGTATGTTCCTGTGCAAGAGAAAAATGAGAATGCTGCAAAAAGTATCTGTAAGATAATGTATCAAAAAAGAAAACCTTCCCTAAGTCACACTGCAGGTTTGCTTAAAGCCCTGAAGCTTAAAGGTTCTGTCCCTTCCAAAATACTTAAAGTGAAATCTATCTTCCAGTGATGTTAGTAGCAAATTGGTCATTATTTCCAATAGTCCTAGAATGCCATAATTACCCTTTCCCTACCTTTTTCTTCATCACACTATAGCTGTGTTCACTATTCAAATGCGGAGACATTTTAAATTATATTTATTTATCTAACTGATTGTATTTAATGTATCACTGGCAGAGCAGCCACCACTGTGTGAAGCACTGGGATGCTGAATAAAAGGCAGCAGAGATCCTGTGAGACTGCAGCATGCTGTCTGTTTACATATGAAAGCAGGTTCAATATGCACTACATTGTGGCAGCCCCATGATGCCTCTCTTCGTCGCTTGTTAGTCCAAGAGCCTCCTTACTTTCTCAGAGCTACTCCTTATGCATATGCATAACTCCTCATAATAATGCCATAAGGCTGCTAATCTATTCTCCTTCAAACCCCTCCTCAAAACTCACTTTTTCTGTGGTGGCTGGAAAACATCTGACAATAGCCCAGCAGCTGGTGCGCTGCTACTTATTCCACTGAAGAAGATAAATACGCTGTTATATCCCGACTGCTTTATTTCCCTCTTCGTTATATCCACCTGTTGTTTTCATCCCATGCTAAAATGGTGAGGTTTTTAGAGGAAATTTTAATAAATACACATGTGTCACCTACCATGGCAGGGGTCTCTGAGTAGCGTCTCTCCTTACGACCACAATATGAATAATTACGGACATATTGTCTAAGCAATTTTATACTCTTTCACAAATAAGACATCCCTCATTCCCTCCAAATATGTTTGCAATAAGTTTTCCTTCCTGGTACATTTCCATCAGTATCTGCTCTGCCCATTGCAAAACAGCCATGAAAGCAAAAAATATCAGTCTTTGGAAGGAAAGCAAGATATTATCTTTGTATACAGTGAGGTACATCAAGTGTTGCTGTAAATTTGGGATCAGTGGCACCTTTGCAATCCCTTCTCCCCTTCCCTTTCCTTGTGTCCAGCCCCATTCCCTCCCTCTGCCCCATGTCTCGAAGCATTTCCACCCTGGCTGCAAGGCAGGAGCTGCAAGTGCCCTGCAAGGCAGAGCCTCTCCCTTCCCCAGCACTCGGATGAGTGGCACAGAAGCGGTTCCTCCAACACAAAGCCTGCTCTCTTTGCCAAGAGGCCCACGGCAAATTCAGTTTGAAGCAGCATCAAGGCACATGTTCTGTGGAACGTTTTATTTGTGTTTGGCACCTTGTGCCCTGGAGGAGAAGTGGCTGGGTAGTCCCTCTGCTGCCAAGGTCCAACCGGCACGCAGACCTAATTCCTCTTCAAGTCTTGTCAACCCCTGTTAGATAATATTTTCTACCCTCCTGCAGAGTGGATATTTATTTTAGGGTTGTCACCATTTTGATACTGACTTGTTTTTGAAATTTCTACATCATGGTGTTATAATATTATGTGAGGCTCTCAGCTCTCAGTTATTCACAAAAGCACTTTCTAGTCTACTTCTTTGCAGAGGAGAGTTTGAAGCTTCCACTTCTGAGAGAAGACAGCAAATACAAGAAACAGCATGCTATTATTATATTTGTTAAAACTGAGTTATCTTTGGCCTGTTTCATATTTCATATGACAATCTAAATATACTCTTGTGCTTGAAAAGGTTAGAAGAGTGAAATATCATTTTTATTTTCTCATTTCTACAATTTCTTGTAGAAAATCTGAAATTTTCCTTAGCCTATTAAAACAAAAATATGGTATATATCTGGCACTTTTTGGGTAACAGCTGTTACAGCAACTAGTTATAACTAAGCAATTTGGAAATAAGTTCATTTGCAGTCTAAAGTGGACAATTGTCTTGTAGAGATTTTTGTGAAAAGCCAACTATAAAATCTGTTTTAATATTGAAGATGTGGGTGCTTTTGCATTTATCCAATCTGGAATTTGAAACTGCACAGATCGTGTGACTTTCATGACTAGTTACAAAGGAACAAAATAACCCAACAAAACCATCCGGACAATCCAAGGATAAACAGATATTTTTTAATCTGAAGGATGAATAATCATGAGAAAACTGCAACTGGAGGTTGAAAACATTAACTAGATAACTTATAAATCACTTACTCATCATAGGATGACATCTATAAGATTGATGATACATTTGCAAAATGTCCAAAGATAAAAAGAAAAGCTCACCTTTTGCAGTCTTTTAGGCTTTTCCTAAGTAAGGAGAAAGCCTTTGGAGTGCTCTGTTAAGATCTGCCCCAACACAGGCTGCAGTTAAAACAGGCCCTCCCATTTAATCCACAAGGCATAGGAGCAAGGCTGCTGAGAAGCTCGTTGAGGCTTTAACAACATTGACTTAACATAGAAGATGGAGGTAAATTTAATGGATAGGAAATCCTGGACTAACAATGTCCACTGGTGGTTCTGTACGTCAGTAGTGAAACAGGATCACCTTCTCTGGGTGTCAGTTCTGTGGCTGATCTGCCAAGGTCCATGGTACCCCCAGGGTCTGAGCACAACATCTCTGCGTTTGTGTTGGAGCCTGCAGCTCACATGGATGGCACTCAGAGTAGAAATGAATCCTTCAGCTCAGCCTTATCTTCTAAGACTTTCCCTGTGAACCCTGTGGATGCCTGCCTCCACATCCAGCCAAGATGGGGGAAGAAGCTCTAGATCAGTGCTTGGCAGTGCTGTTTGAACAGGCATTACCACCTTCTTTTCCCATTTTAATTTTTCCTAGTTACCTCTACCTTGGCTCGCTTCCCACCATTCCGTAAATTCCTGTCTCTTTCCTGACCCCCACCCTACTGCTCCACCTTGACTTGCCCTCTCCTCATCTTTGTAATAAGACCATCTCCCAACAGCAGTGGCTGTGGCATGACCTGACAGACCTCACTGAAGTTTTTTTTCCCCTCCCTACCCCTTCCTGCTACTCAGGATGTGCTTGGGTGAGAAAGCTGACCACTCACATTTCAGTAAGCGGGAAGTGACTCAAAGTGACCTAGAAATGCTCTGTGCTTCCTTGGATAATTTGCACTACACACATGCTTAATAGCCTGCAAAATAGGCAGAGTAGCCGGAAGACCAAAGAGGGAACTTGAGTGATTATTATGGAGTCACTGGAACCATTAAATTCAAATGTAACATGTTAATAGCCTTACCAAAAAGAATTTGTAGTGGATTTGTAAGCCAGCAAGGAAGAGCAGGTATAAGGTTGTGTACATGCATGCAAATAATTCTCATTGCTCTCAGGGGTATTTATTTTGCACCAATAGGCACCAAGACAACCATTACCATTGACGGGCAGCCCTGTGTAAGTACGGAGGCATGAAATAGCTGGTGGTCAAGGTAAAGGAAATGGCACTTACCAAAGCAGAACAGACTGTTATCTGTTGTATGATAATGACCTCTGGGTTCTTGGAGCTTCACACAAAGTCAGAAAGGGAGTGACATTCTGGAGTTCACAAAGTCTGGGCTGGCCAAGGGACAGAAGCCAGTTGGGAGATGAAGGTTGCAAAAAGCAATTTCTGCAGTGGCTGGTTCACTTCTTGGTGTGCATAATAGGTCAGTAATGAATGGATGGCTGTTTGGAGGTGTGTGCCTCTGTTGGGAGGTTGTGGGATGCAGAGAATAATGTACTTTTCAAAGGAAGTTTTGGAAGACTTACCAAGACAGTCTTGGTGGGGCTGCTATGCCAGGGCCAGGCCAAGTGAAGTTTCAGGACTGTTAGCAGTGGTACTGACAATTACTGTTGCTTGAAGGAAGAATGGGGGATGGTAAGACATCTAGATTTCAAAGAATTTATGATACAATGTCCTTTTTTTGTGCTTTGCCAGAATCACAATCAGGCCATCCACTTCAAAAGAATAGTTTGTCTGAGTTTAAATTATGTGTTTAAATTGCACAGCTCTAAGTAGCACAATGCCATATTATATGCAAATGCTTGTGTCTTTAGAAATACAAAGGAAATTCTATAGATTAAAATCCAGCAAACTAAAAAAGTTATTCAATTAATCAACAGCACTTCTTCTAGAAAGCCCCATGCTGAAACTAGAGGCATGTAAACCCTACCTTGTACTTAGATGCTGTTCAAATCATTTACCTTGTTTTTTTTGAAAGAAAAGAGAGAAAAAAGCAAAACAATCTTGTGCCAGTAAGATGAAAAAAAAAGCTTTCTGTCAGCTGTGGCACGTTTAAACACCCTAAATATTTCATCAGACACCGCACTTACTTCAGTGTTTTAAATAAGATTTAATAAATAGGTGCATGTCCAGACTTGTACAGCCCTACTTTTGTCTGTAGTTGGCAATGTGCTGCTGTATGTGTTTGACTGCGCAGTTAAGAATTTTAATTACTTACCTGTTCCATACAGACACTCATTCTCTTTTAACTGTTTATTAAAAAATAATACCGTAGCCATTGTGCAAAAAATCTTCCACACACCGTACAGCTGCACTGTTGTCCAGAGTAGGACCCTATTGTTTGAATGTACCCCCGCATTCCCCTTGTCTTCTACTCCCAATGTCCAGCCTCTGGAATTCCCACAGACCTGAGATGTTTGTGTAACTTTGAATGTCTTTGCTCTTAATTTTACAGAGATGTCCGAGATTGTGCCATCTGCATACCCAAATGGATGGCGCAAGGAGAGTGTGCCTTATTCTCAGGAAAACACAGCTGGAGCTGGTGGTCTTCCACCTGTTTTTGTTTGTTTGTTTGCTTTGTTTCCAACTTTGAGACCCATTTGGTAAAATAAATACTGAGGAGAATTGAACAAACTTTTCAAAATTTGAGTTAAGAGCCAACAGTAAGTTGTCTCATCATATTTTTCTGATGGACTCCCTTTAGCAATGACATCCAAAAAGAAATATGCCAAGATGAAAATATTCCTTCATTTTAAGTTGGTGGTCAGTGAATGAGGCACAGTTGGAGCTTCACACCTCAAGAAGTTCATTCTCTGCTATAAAAGCAGCCTGTCTTAAACTAGATCCTTAATTTCTAGATACCTCAAATTACATGAGATGAATGTGATTCTAAGGGTACATTGACAAAGATGGCTATAGACAGATACCAATTCTTATGTTTTCACTCCAGGCTGAGCAGGACTGAAGGAGCTCTGCAACCTATACCACATGAGGCACGTTTGGAATCAATGTATTTTGCAATTTAGCAGCAGAAGGGTGAAGCAGAGAGTAGAAAGGTTTCTGACCTTTTTCCATGAAGATGCTAATGTAAGACAGCCAGAAATAGTGGCTGTCCTTAAACAATGGATGTTTATAAACCGCTGTATATAGATAAATACACGGATAGGCATTTGTTTTCCAAATAACATCCTATTTGTTTCTTCATAGTTCAGAATGTGTTCTGAATACAACAATGGAGAAACATCTTAAAGGGTGATTGATTACATAATTTCGTTTCTAAACCTTGAGTGCAAATGAAGTAGATGCATGGATTTGAGCCAAAAATATTACAGGTTGTCTGTTAAATGTGTCTTTTGATAGTAGTATAGTCACTATTGGATTTCTGGGTACATCAAAAGCATTGGAAAGGACCTTTAGGGGCTGAAGTCTGGCAGTTTCAGAAGCTCTTTAGTTTCTCTAGCATCCACACATGTTCATCTGTGGATGCTCTGCTGACACGTCCTTTGGTCAGATGAGGTCGGTGGCCCAGACTTTGTGCAGTTGTGTAGCATCTCTTCTGCGCTTGTTGCTCTTTGACTTGAGGAGGGCAGTAGACCATCCTCTTTTGTTTTCAGAGGATTGCTTCTATTTCTTGTAACTTCCTACTGAAAACGAGAGGCTGCTTTGCTGAAAGGGAGAGTGGGAGGAAATGTCCTTATTTGCATCCTTTGTTGTTTCTTTCATTTGAGTGTTTTCTCCTCCTTCGTCTTGCTTTTCTCACATTTACTGCCTACCTTTACACTTGTTCACTTGTCAGAGAAAGATGTTGATATCCTGTTGGCCCGTTAGCTCTTTTTTTGCTTGATTTGCCAGACTACTTCAATATGCTTTAACATGGTTAGGAAATATAGCCTTTTTTCTGATTTTTTAAAAAATGGATGCATTCTGTTTTTCATACTGAAGCTCTAACAGGAAAAACAGTGTAAATAATTCAATTAATAAGTAGCCAATGTTACCTTTGTTCCTAAACTCCAGGAAGCTGGTGAACGCTTCTGCTTTACTTTCTGCTTTTTTCTTTTTTCTTTTTTCATTTTTCTTTTTTCTTTTTTCTTTTTTCTTTTTTCTTTTTTCTTTTTTCTTTTTTCTTTTTTCTTTTTTCTTTTCTTTTTTTTCTTTTTTTAATACAAGAAGAACAGAGGGAGCAGGGCAAAATCCTTGGGGAGAAAGAAGAAATCTCTTGTTGATGATTCTTCTGGAGTGAGCATAGGCACTGGGAGCATCCTTGCCCCTTCCTTCGTCCTCCATCAATTCGAATGCAGCAGATGGTCACATCAAGCCATGCTGGAACAGAAGTATGAGGTGGTTTAAACTAGACATATCAGAAAATCTATTCATTCGTTTATTTAATGTCAGTGGTGTCCTGATAAAGAGAAGTATTTATCATGAATGAGATGGAGAGAACAAAATATGGAAAGAAAGACGTAGCCTCAATTTAAAATTTTTTCATGAGTACTGTGAGATCTTGCCGTCATTAAATCTATTTTCCCTAATAGGGCATAAGACTTAAAACGAAGAAGAAAAAAAAATGTAATTTTTGATAATTTTTCTAGCACCTCTTTGCAATCTAAAGACAGCATTTGAGCATTGCTCAGAAAAAAACCCTAGATTTCAATGATGTTACTTTATCTGTCCACAAATTAGGTATCTCAGATTATTTGGCTCCTTCATTGGCTAAAGGGAAGGGACAGGTGACATCCACTTTCAGGATCCTTGACTACTTTGAGTAAGGGATTAATTGCCCTTTGGGGATGTTGCCTTTTCCTTGGCTATAAAAGAGGTCTAAAGAGTTGTTTTCTACAATAACTTGTGTCCTCAAGGGAAATTCCTGCGGGTGGCCTTTGTCCACTTTATCTCCCAGCTCAGGTACTTAACACAAGGGATACACAGAAGAATTCCCACCATGTATCCAGACTAAATGTGCTGAGTACATATGACATAAATACCATGTTGTAGGGCTGTCTTACTTCTCTGGCCACGGTGACTTCACAGCTGAAAGTTGTTACTTATATCTTTTCTCCCTTTGCTGACAATTTTGTTGATATGATTGGAAACCACCTGCAGCAAAAGTTCAGGGGGCAAGTGTCAGAAAACTGAAACAAAATGGGATATTTTGCCAGATATCCTACATGATAGCTTTGCTGCAGAAAAGTCCTTGTGACAGTCTTTTTGAATAGTACTTCCCAGAATGAAGTGATCACAGAATCACAGGATGGCTTGGGGTGGTAAGGACCTTAAAGATCATCTAGTTTCAACCATCCTGCTCATGGAAGGAGCAACTCCCACCAGATCAGACCCTGAGTCACAAGAATGGAAATATTATATGATATCATTGCACTTTTAAAGTGATCCTTCAAAACATTTTGCCTCTTTCACTTAAAAATGATGTACTGCTACTACACACGGTTTGCTAACTGAAAGTGCAATCTAAATGCTAATTATTCTTGTTCCCTGACTTTGGAAAGTAGACTTTCCTCAAACAGTCCATCTGGGAGAGTTTATTGTCTGTGAATGTGCCTTATAATCCTGGACCACTCACAGCAGAAAAATGAAATCAGGTCTAAATCAAATTCATTCTTCTCAATTTATTTTTCTTTTCTGTGAAGTAGCTGAAGGATAAATATCATAGTTGGCCCACTTGTCTTATCTGATCTATGCCTCTTCCATCTCCAGTCAGGTTAAGTCAGAACTATACTGGCATGCAGTGAATTGTACTTTGATTTTTATCTGTGGCTCCCATAACTCCTTTGTTTTGCAGTGCATGTCATTGTATGGCATTATGAAGCTTCTCAACATGCAGCAGTCAGTGCTTTCAGGGAGTTGGATCTGTAGGGTTTGTCCATGGAGCAGGTGGATGGCTGTGGATCCACCTCCTGAAGAGAATGTGTCCCATGAAGGGGTCATCCTTCTCTGAGTTAACAATGCCCAATTCAATTTCTGTGAATGTTTAACTCTTCAGTTATCAAAACCAGAACACGTTGCAAAATTAATAAGAAAAATGGCTTATTTAAAAGTGCTGAAACACTCTGGTCTTACTTTGTTTTGGTCACATTCAACCCAACTTTACCACTGGTTGCAGATCTCTGTAAATTGTGTGGATGACCACAGTTGTATTAACCTGAAAACCATGTTCCAGTTTACCCTTCCCTTCCCAATGTCCCTACCCAGTGAAGGACAGAGGTACCCCGTGACCAGACCAGTTTGTAGCTCTCCACTCTGATATATGCAACTCAGCAGCCTCTATCCCTAATCATTATATCTCAGTGAAAATATTCTTCTATGACATTTCCATCTTGTTAGTAAAATACGATTTTACTAAAGCACTTGGTGATTGCTTTATAGTGGACTTTCAAATAAAAATTGGTTTATCTCTTATGAATGAATATGTGATATGAAATGCCAATGCCCAGGTTTTATTTTCAACTTTAGTTGTTATACCATCTGCTTTAAGAGGCCTAACATTGGGGTGTCAGAGATATTTCTTCACTTTGCCCTTCTCTTCCAGGATATTAAAGGGCACTTTCAAGTTAAACCCATCACGAGACTATGTGAAAATGAGAGTGTCTGATGTCTGTTGTAGGTGAGTTGACCAAAGAGATTGTGAGGCTTCAAATTTATCTTTTTGTTCTGAAAGAGCAGAAGTCAGATCTGGCAATTAGAGTGAATTATGGTTCTGTTCCCAAACCATCTTTTCACCAGATACACAAAACCCCCTATGTTTATGTTTGCCACTGCTGTTTGGTGGAGACGAATGTTTCTTTAGTCTTTGTTTGCTTATGGGAAGCTTAAGGCTTATGCAAAGATTGGCACCTAAGTATAAAATAGTTTTCTGCACTGCAATAGCTCAAGGTTTTGAAGAGAGGTCAGCTTTTAGGCTTTACTTTAATTGTTGCTCTTGTAATCCCGAGATGCTGAATGTTTTTTTTAATGCAGACATGGGCTGAGTAGACAAAACTTATAAAACCCCCAGCTAAGCACGGTGCTAAGCTTCTGAATGTTTTCACAAGGCACCTCAGGGAATGTGGAGTTACAGTAGCTTTTAGCCACTTCATTTTGTGAAAATTTGGTATTGTAAAACCCTTCTCCTTCTATTGAGGCTGAGGAACTCATTTTTGGGAATTAGTGTGACAATGGAGCAGGGTTACCCTTGGGATCCTAAAAAGCAGTATCTGTTCTAAGGAAAACTCAGAGCAGAGTTCCTTGAACTAGAGAGAGGAATGCAGGTTTGAAATATTGGCTCTGAAGACAAAAAAAACAATTAGTAGAAAGTTCTAGTTAATGTTAAATTTTAACTAATTGATTTCTTGTTTTCCAGCCTGCCTTTTTTTCTGAAACAAATGCCAGAGATACAAAGACCTCCCTTCTCTCCTATTGTGTTGTCTCTGTTAGAAATGTAGAACTTTGTTCTAAGCTTTACTGAAACTGTAACTTCACCCTTTAGAAGAAATACGGACAAAATAATAACAATACAATAATTTAAGTATGATTCTCAACGTACAGTTGGCTTGTTAAAAGGGGATCTTTAGCAGCTATCTCAACATCTCCCTCCTCCCTTTCTCTTTGGACCCAAATTGCTTCAGTAGCAGCTAAATTCAGCTGAAAAGCTGGTTACCAGGCTGGTTGGTTTTCCTTTATCATCACAGTATCTTGCTGCAGATCTCAGCACACAGCACTCTGCACACTCTATTGCTCCATTACAGCAGTGAATCAAACCAATTTATTCATATTTTTTCTAATAAACTTTATTCCTGGTTGATAACATCCCCTCTCTTCTGAAACTCTTGCCATCATTCTTGACTTGGGCTAGACTTTGACCATTGTCATTTGCTTGTTTATTTTTTGCTGTCAGAAGAAAGCACAAATATTCACATTTTTAGCAGCAACTTAATGTATGAGATCCTTATCTAGTGTTTGCCCACAGGAAAGTCTCAGGAAAGCTGGCCATTATATCTGCCTTTCATTTTCAACTCCTCTGCATTTCAGGAATCAGATCGTGGTCTTGTCTGACTGAAGAGAATAAAAAACCTTCTCAGCTCCCTGGTCTGAGGTTTGGGTTTGGTCCTGATCTCAGCTACGGCAATCAAGGATCAAATACCTCAGGAGAAGGCCTCTGCCTTTATTCTCTGGCCAAGGCTGCTGTCAAGAGATGTAAGAATTAAACCGAGTTCTTTCTTCAAGGGAGACGGTAACTTCCGTCTGCAAATAAACCTTCAGATACGATGAGCTACAGGTTATTGTTGAGCCCCTAGGGTCTAACCCTGAACTGGCTACACTATTTCTCTTTTAACTCCTGATATTTTATTCTGCTCATAAGGGTGAGCTGTCTGAAGCAAGGCAATAGTATGGGTTTGGAAAGGAATGGGATACAAGTGAATAAACCCACTGTGCCCTGCTGGGCTCTATGTGTGCCCTGAGTGGTCTTATGGGTCAGTTACCAGAAAAAATAATGCACTAAACATCAGGTTATTACCTCAAAATGGGGAAATAGGCAGCTGGACTTACCTGAGTGTTTGGCTGCCTGATTTAGGCACTTACCAAGGGCTCAGCTTTTAGAAAATAGTGTTCCTCCTGGACACACACCCACAGCTTGGAACATCCAGTAGCCTTCTAACCTTTGAGGCTTCATGCTCTTAAATCATCATATGACTTTAGGTACAATGCAGGCAGGTATTTTCATGCCTGTATTGTCTTGCTGCTTCCAGGAAATGAAAACATGGAGTTCCTGGTTATGGCACATGAACACTCCAAGTGAACCCAAATATCTTTGCAAATGTACAGATCCTCTGCAAATCTCACTACAACCTCAGGAATACAGTCAGCATTTCAAACACATTTGCTATCCTACTATTCAAACTAGTACAAAATTAACAGATATGAACTTAGAGAAGGGTATCTAGATCAGGTTTATATTAGAAATTACATATCTGACGCTGCCTAGAAGTAGCTCATCAGAGGGTTATGAATAATGTATGACAGTTTTTGCTGTTGGAGAGCCAGTGATAGCTGAATTAATCCACTCTATTTCTATATATACATAAAAAGCCTTAGCTTCTTTTCAGCCTTTATTCTTGCTGTAGTGTAGCAGGTATTTGAGTAAAGTCAGTGATTTTTCTTCCTGTCTACTTTAGAAAACAATACTCGTAGGCTCTTTCTTTGACTTAAACACAGTCATTCTTCCTAAAGCTTTTAAAAGAAGCAGAGCTTTCAAGATCAAAGATGTTAATACAACACCTGTACTAACACTATATTCAGTCGTTATTGACCATTCTTTGTGATATTGTTTTATGCAGGTGCCTTTCCAGTGTGCTCTTTTGAATGTGAGGGAATACAGAAAATAAGCATCTGTGTGTCTTTTTATCACACTTTAAAAAGCAAGGCTTGTTGACAAATGGGGGGGGGGGGGGGGGAAGCACATAAATATAATCACTTCACTCTGCTCCTTGCAATCCAGGGTTGTAGAGAATCTTCAGATGGTTGCCCACATGATCATGAAATCACTGTTTATTCTGTAGAATTCATGGATATGAGCCAGGAATGAATATTTACAGGTGGTGGCAAAGCGTGTCACTTGATAATAATTTTTTATTACCTCTTTTTAAATAATGGAAATTGTCTTGCTGGGGAGCAGAAATAATTCCACATGTCTTGGATTACCTATCCAATTCAGCTTGGAGAATGTCCGGTGAATACTTACAGGGAGCAAGTAAGGGAGAACTTGTAGAGTTTAATTAATTCTCAAAAAGTACTTTGCAAACACTTGAAAGTATCATGCCAGAAATAGATGTGAGTTCTCCAGTGATCAGAAAACAAACTAAAGGGAAAATGGGAGAGGGATAACATACAATAATTGTTCCACACAGACAGGAATCAAACTACTGTTATTGGCAGCTCTGTTACATTAAGAGACCTCTTGTTCTGCTATATTTCTCTTTTAACACTTACCAGACCCGAACTGGGCATATTTAAAGACTCAAGAACAGAAATAGGTACACACATTAAAAAATGCCTGTACTGAAATAAAGGATAGCTGAACCCAATGACAATTATGTACTTTTTGGATCAAAACTTAAAGAATATTTTCTTGTGCAAATGAATTTACATTTATATGTTTCTCAAAAAGAAAATTTTTATTTCCTTTCAGGACAGGATGTAAAGGCGGCTTTTTATGATTTTAATCTGAAGCAGTTGATTGTAGTGCAATGTCTTTGAGCTTGACTAGTAAATCTCTGTTTTCTCCTTTAACAGTGATGTTAAAGAAAAGGGAGACAACAGAATAATTTAGTCCCAGAATGAGACCCCATAGATTTGAGAACTACATCTTCATAACCACGTGCTTGAAGGCAAACAGACTGCATATCAGTTAGAGAAAATGCTGATCAGAAACTTTTGTGATGCAGCTTCCTCTGCGCTGATAGGCTTCTGAACAGGTAATTCACAAACTGAAACAAACAGAATATATTTCGGCTTCTGTAAAAAAATATTAATTTAATTTAATTTAATTTAATTTAATTTAATTTAATTTTATTTTATTTTATTTTATTTTATTTTTTTCTTTTGTCTGCTTGCAATGTGTCCCTGTGTGAAGCTGTGACATTTTATGGGAACTTTGAGTTATCAGTAGCTGAAGTCCCTAAGAAATCAGTGTAAATGAAACCTGGTGCAGTTCCTGAAGTCAGTGATGACAGCTCTGGGGAGCACAAGGAGATGAGAGTGGTGTTCCCACAGCATCAAACCTGGGGTTCTACTCCCAGCCCTGAGCACCTGAAGAACTCAGATATTAGAGATGCATGAATTCTTCCAAAAGAGGGCAGAAGCAGCATTTACAGAGTCCCCTTGACAAATCTGTTCCTTTCACCCAACTGCAGTCTTCTGTCTCCCGGTGTTTCAGAATACAAACCTTTGGCTCTGCAAAACAAACAGTAAGAACCAGCCAGGAAACCCCACAAACATTGCAACACCTACGCAGCACTGCAGATTTTAAAATACATCAAAATCCTAAATGCTCTCTTCCTGACAGCAAACCCCAGTAGGGAAAGTACAGACTGCAAAATGGGTGGAATGACAAAGGTTGTTTTCAGCCCCTAATATTCATACTTTTTCATTCTGTTTTCAGTTTGAATGGTTTAAAAAGAGTTTAATAAGAAGTCTGAGGAGTGTGTGAGCTTGTGTACAGCACTTAGGTAAAAGAAAGGGGAATAAAGCAGTGGTTGACAGAAAGGTATGATGTTATGCACCCACATGTAACTGATGTAAAATTTTTGGACATTCCAGGCTCAAGATCAGACCCAATGTGTCACCTTCGCCCAAGGCAGTAAAATCATTAAATGAAAGGCTGAGAAGGACCACAAGAGGTAATTTAGTCCAGCTCCCTGCCCTAAGGCAGGATCACGTCTACCTGCGTCATTTCTGACAGATGTTTGTCCAACCTACTCTAAAAAACTTGCACATGGTCGTGTCTGCCAGGTACGCAGGCAGACTTCTTGCATGTTTGGCAATGCTTGGGTAGCCTGTCAAACCAACAAAGTCTCATTGAATGGACAGTTGAAGGTAGTAAGAGACAAAAAAAAAATTATATTTATATATATATTTATATATATTTTTATATATGTATATATATCTTTACAGTACAAGAGAAATAGTATTTGATTTTACATTACTGTCTCACTGGGAAATATTTTATTCTAGTTATTTGGATTCTTTTTAATGGAGTGTTTAGGTAAACCATGCATGGTGGGGCCTGCAGGCCATCAAAACTGGGCTATGGCAAGAACATACAGACATCAATGTACATGTATATGGGACAATTTTGTAGGCAATATTAAAAATGGAAGACGGAATTAGATATATGAATCCCTAAGAAAACCTTCACTGTCCAGGCTCATGTTAAAATTGCATCCTATTAATAGCTCCTGAACATTCAGAAAGTTACTCTTCTGGAAGCGACCAGCTGCTACGTTTTATTCTGAATTCCAAGCTTTTCATCCTGTATCCTTGCATGGTTCCTACAGTATGTTTAATCTTATATGTATATGTGACAGGTTTGAAAGAAAATAGGTCAACAGTACTTAGGATAAGTAATACTTTAATCAATTTTAACATAACTTCTGATGGATAGTGACTGAGGATAACATACTGCCTTCACTAATTCCATTTAAAGTATCAGGGACATAAAAAAAATCATATTGTTTAAATTGCTTGGGGAACACAAATTATCTGCTTTATATTCCCATAGAAGCTATAATATTCAACAGGATACTGTGAAGGACATGCAATAACTTTAGTATCTACTGTGAGTGTTATTGATATACAATGTACATGTAGATTCACCCTTCTTCAGTTCTGTTTGGAGGGATCATTAATGTGTAATGGATCTGATGACACAGTAGACCTTGATGATAAGTTGTAACTGGACTTTTACTCTTTTTATGCTTAATAGATTTTTACTTAAAAGAGATATCCACTCCTCTACAGCTTTCAAAAGGTGTTCGTATGTGGTTGAGGGCAAAGCATGTGAAGTGTAGTTGTTGGAAACTCAATATTTAAAAATTTAAAATTAGTATCATGATGCTGTTTGAAAAATAGAGTATGCACGTTACTTTTTAATGCAGATCATCCTTTGAAAGACACAAGCATTAAAAATGACCTGGTTTTCTTGGCAGAAATACCAGTATTCCCTATTAGAATATCAGAACCACATCTCTAGCATGTATCTCTCAGAGTAGCTCCCCTGATGTCTATAGCACTATGTCATTTTTTATAGGCTTGAATTATTGAATCATAGAATGATTTGGGTTGGAAGGGTCCTTAAAGATCATCTGGTTCCCATCCCTCTGCCATGGACAGGGGTGCCACCCCCTAGACCAGATTGCTCAGGGCCCCACCCAGTCTGCCCTTGAACACTTCCAGGGATGGGGCCCCACAACTTCTCTGGGTCACCTGTTGAAGGACTGACATGAAGGAAATGATGACTTGACTATCTGTTTGGTCTTAGGACCTTTCTTGGAAGTGTGAAACTCTAGTGGAAAAAATAAGTCTCATTCTCAAGATGGTGGAAGAATATGAATAGTACCAAGCTATCAACAGAATATGATGAACATGCAGAGAAAAGCACAAGTGCAGTTCTGGAAGTCCACAGAAGCAGACGAAGATCAAGTTAGAGTGCAGATGAATTTTTAGGTCTTTGCATGGTTAACATAATGTACAATCTTGTACCAAAGTAACACAATCTAGAAATATTTAGATGAATTTATAGTGGCTGACAAAATGTATGAGATCTTACCTGTTGACCCAAAGGTCATGCACCAGCTAATTCTTAAAGGAAGTGAAAAACATGAAACCCAACACAAGCAGTGATCTCAAACTATGGCGGAGGAAAGAAAAGACCTTTGGGAAAGGGAGTTATACAGAGCTGCTGTGAGGTGTGGTGAGGGAAGGTCTCCTTTCCCTAACACCTTTCTTAAAGTTCCTTCCAGCCATCCCTCCCAGGGACTTGCTGCTTGAAGTGCCATGCCCAGGGTTCTTCTTGTCCTCTTTTGGTGTCCCCTCAGAGGGATGCATGGTTTGAGTGTCCCTCAGGCCACCCTGTCAGCAGCTCTAGCAGACAGCTGTTAGATTTTCCTTGTCTGTTCCAGGAGCCACCCAAAGATATTCTGAATTACCAATTCTCCATCAGATAGGAGGCATAAGGAAGGTGAACTAGCACAGGCACCACAGGGAATGTGAACACTTTCATAAAATTTATACCTTTATTTCAGTGGGTTCTTGAGTCAATTCTTTGATATCATATCATCATGAGGCTGCCTGTCATCCATTTTAGTCAAGCTGGAGCAGACCTGCTTCCCTCTAGGATCAGGATGCCTTAGAAAAGCAGGTAATCGCAGAGTTTCTGTTGCATACCCCTCCTGAAGCAGTAGAGTCCCACTGGACTGAGTGCAACTGCAGAGACTTGCAGGAGCCAGAGGTGCAACAGGGATGTGAGGGGCAGGGCATGGAGGAACAGGGGTTTGCAGATGGTGCAAAGTGGTGGGACTCCAGTGGAAACTGCTCACTTTCTTCCATTTATTTCATTATAAACACAGATTTGGCCTAGATTGATCCTTCTGATTTGACAAACTTTCCAAAATCATAGAAAGAGATGTTGTTTGCTCTAATGTGGTCACAGTTCTCAACGCTGCCCAAATCTGCCGTGCAGGTGGAGGGGTGTGGGATAGGACTCTACACAGAGGCACAGCACTGGCACAGCATTGCAGGTCCAGTCTGTCCCTGCACAAATCATTTAGGATAACAACTTCAGTGCCAAATCCTCTTGCAGCAACAAAAGAGGCTTTGCCATTCATTCACAGGCATAAGGAGGGGAGGTAAAGCAGAGTTTTTCCTCCAGCACAGACAGCCCCCTAAGTAACTTCTGAAGATTCAGGTAACATAATGCTTTAATGAGATCTTTTTAAAGAAATTGTGGTTTTAAAATGAAATAACTATTTCATTTGCAGATGAGGATGGCTGCTGCAAAATGTAACTTCTGTGACATTTTCTTGTGATACTTTTCTTACTCTCTGTTCCAAACAAAATATGTGGTACAGTGAGGCAATAAACTCCATGCAAATTTTAAAAACTCTTCACCCAGCTTTATTTCAACCTATTTTTTACAATATTTAGCAATGATATTTGTGTTCCCCTTTGTGCATAAGAATGATGCCTCACTTTTCAAAATAAAAGGTGTAACTTTATGGAGGCAGAGGTTGAATATAAATCATGATGTCTTAAAAAAAAGGAGAATGATTCTGTAAAGCTCACCTAATAGTTTAAAATTTGTGATCAGGGTCTGTTTCACAGAGATCTTTAAATACCCATAAATAGTGACAAAATACGTAGAAATGCCCTACTGTGATTTCTGGCTTGTGTTCCTGTTAATAGATAGCTCTGCACAGCAACCTTCCAGAAGCAAGCTCTTTTTCTGCGCTTGACTGTCTTTCACTGACTCAGTGCAATGGTTTGTGTGTTTATAGTCACACAGGTGCTTAAGCACTTCCCTTAATCAGTGCCTCGGGCAACTAGGATGAAGAGAAATCTACTGCCCCAGAGGGACCAGCCTGTTTTCTGTGACAAAGGCAGAAAATTTCACTTAGATGATGAAAAAGAAAAAAACCCCAACAACATAAATCCCGATATGCAGGGATGACTATAATCAGGATATCTTCAGAAACTCCCTCTTTTGGCCTAGAAATGGCTACAAAAGGGTGATGGATGGATCTTTGACATACTGGCACTGGGAATGGACTATGTGGGATGTCCATCCACGTGCAGAACACGCACAGGAGATCTCTGATGGGAATACAGCAGCACCATACAGTATCCAGGAGAACCTGTGACCCCTGCTGTCCTCCTCTTTGGCTGGACCTTCAGATTTTAAACTGTTAATCAGTTTATAAATGTGGAGCTCTCATCATTCAATTTCTTGTCCCTCATTTCCCTTTTTCAGGAGGGGACTGGCCTTTGACTTTACCTTGCTTTGAAGCTTCCTTGCAAGAGCACAAGAGGATTTGGATGCATACCATCCATAGCTTATCTGAGGTGTGGTCCAGAGACATCTCGAGGAAGAGTCTGTACACAGCAGGGTCCAAATGAGGTCCCTGCCCAGCACTGATGCTTTCTTTCACAGCACCACCCGTATCTTCTGTTCTAGAGTCTTCCCAGCAAATAGAAAATTGCAATTGTTTTTATCTGAAGCAGGATTTATCACTAAATTCATCCAAACAGAACCTCACAGATCACTGCTTCCCTGTGTAATACTAGCCAGTGCAAGGCCATGTTAGGTGTTTTGTAACTAATCTGTGCAACCATTTCATCATGTTTTTTATGTAAGGATAGTGATGAGTGTACATGATGGTTTGGAAGAAATTGTAAAGCTCTGTGAAACATGTAGGCATTACTGATGCACAGGAAAGATGTATGGACAGATAAAAGCTACTTTGTTATCAAGATGTCCCTTTTAAAATGTTTTTGCTAGATTTAGGCTAGTCCCATCTAGAAATCTGCTGTTAAAAACAGCATTGCAAAATTAATGAATGTTTATAGTATTGACTTGCAGTGACAACTCTCTTAGACCTCAACTAATGTACTTAATAAGAAGGTGATGAATTAACCCATTTTAATTCAGTGGAGTTGTCTCAAAGATAACTTTGACTCCATTGCCTTTTATCCATTTGACCCATCAAAATTTTCTTTCATTGTCAGAGAACCATGTCTTTACAGAAAGTGTTTTTTAAAATCAAATGAGGGAAAACTTCGGGATACTGTTTATATACATAACTATTTCTTTCTTAAACATGAAGCACCCTCATTTGTAAACCATTCAAAGTAACAATTGGAAATTTATGAATTTATGTTTTTGTATTTTACTAACTCATGAAATTAAGTTTTTGGCATAAATGATAGTTTTGGCACAGTGCAGTGATACTGTATATGTCCCACCACCCATCACCCCATCCTCACCCCCATGCTGGTCTCCAGACTTTGAGGCTGTTTTAGTTTAAGGTAAGCTAAGAACCTTTTTCCATTGATCTTTTTATTCCACATCCACAAAAGAAAATGCTAAGACGTTGCTACTGATTTTTTCCCCCCAATATGTGGTCATTATAAGCAAAAAAGAAGCTCACACTTCTACCTTTTAATTGGGCATTTAGCAGGACAATGTTTGAAAGCAATTAATGGGAAAAACATTTTTGTCCTGTTTTATCAATTGGTCTCCAAGAAAAATGCTGTCCAAAGTAACTATTATGTGCAAGCCAGGAAACTGTTGTCCTTTTCAGTTTTTCCCATGTCACAATTTATTCATTTAATTCAGTTTCTCAAAATTACTGCAGTGCCAATTATCTCTCTCTGTGTAGAAAATGAGTTTGGCCTACTTCAGCTCCCTTCATTTTATGCCTGTTTTCGGCTATTCTTCAATGAGTGAGTAATGTGCAATGTGAAAAAAGGAAGGATCTTCAAAAATATGTGAAGTGTCTAGAGTGGCTTTTTGGTACCTGTGAAGAGGCCCCTTGAAGAAGCTTAAAGGACAATAGAATATTGCGGCTAGCAGTGGTTTATTTTGTCCACATGACTCATTTCACACGCACCCAGGCAACTGATGAATGGAGGATTAACACAAGTTTTCACCTTATTGAAATGAGTGATTCAAAGCAAACAAATAGGACTAACTAGTTTGGAATATGAAATTAAAGTTTCTCCGAGTCCTTTTGTTGTGCATCACTTTCAAACTTAATTAGAAATATGATGGCTTTGGAATTACTTTTAACCAACTTTGTTAAATAACAGTAGTTTGATGTTTGTTATTGTCACATAGTCCACTTGTCTGAAATCTAAAGACTCCCAGGGACTGTTCAAACACATTATCAAAAAGTCGTTTTAAAACAAAATGAAAAAATGCCATGTATATACACATATATTCTCTCTTTTTGGGGGACATGTTTATAAATACACAACAAAAGAGTATTAGATGCATTTTTTATTGTTGGTTGCATTATATAGATCTATAAATGTTGACGGATGGGTGGAAACTATAGAAAAAGCACTATGGAAAAAGTGCTTTAGATGCTATCTTCATGGTAACTTACTCAACCCATTCAAGTCCTTCAGCTTTGTAATTGCATTCGAAACAGGATGGGGTTACCCATGCACACCGTTCAACCCTCTGTGACTTTATATGGTTGTTAAGTTGTGACACCTCGCAGTCATAGAAGTAATAAGGTCCCAGTTTACAAGTTTCTCTTGAGGAAGGATAATTTAGCAACTTTCCATGGCATAGTCAATGTCCAGGGCACACTTGTACTTTCAAAGCAGAATGTCTCCCTTCCATTCCTTCTAAGGATGCAACAAATTGATATTAATGCCCTTTCTGGGGAGCAGGTAGGCAAACACACCTTGCTGGCTGTACAGTCAAGGGGTCATGTGTGCTTTTCCGTGTTTTTTGGGATAATGCTCTCCAGTGCCTCTGTAAGGTCATGGAAGTCCCCTGCAGCTGAGTGGGCTTCTGTGGAACAGCTCCATTAAACCCTGCACACAGTTACACAAAAGTTCAGGATGCCATTGAGCCACAGATTTGTCATTATTCCCCAAGATTGCGATTGTGACGTTCCCTAAGTAACTTCTGCAGAAGTGTACTGAATTGAATGCAAGAATTCTGGTTTAGTGAGTGGCAGTACAGGGGAAAAGAAGACTTCAACGCACCATCTAACCTGTGTCTAATCCTTTTTGAAAATTTGTAGAAGTGTAGGGGAGAGAAGGACCAGAGGCCTAATTTGTTTCTATTTCCCACACAATCAGCAACACTATGGGATAGCTCTAGTGAGATCCATTTTTGTCATGGCATTGCTATTCCAGCTGCAGAGGGATGGCAGAGATGGGATTCAGCATGGAGAGGTACTGTGATCACGGGGCCACCAGGATAAGTTGGGATATGGGATGACCTTTTAACATTTCCACTGAGAACAGCAAACCCTGGCCACATTCTGATAATGCATCCAAAGTTCTGTTGCTGGTTTGTGAGAGGGGTTTTGGTTTGGGTTGGCATCTGCTCATTGCTCAACAAGACAGGCAGGGGGTTTGACAAATTCGGCTGCCAAAGTTTAATGTGTGTCCATAGAACATATTCAGTCTTTAATTTTCCCTTGTCCAGAGTCTTTTACATTCATTGATTCCAGGACTTTCCCATAAATCAATCTTTTTTGACAATTTTAAAAGCCTCAATAGCAGCATGGAAATGTAAGATCTTCTCAGAAAAATGTCTACAGATATTTTCTTTTCAAAGGAAAAAAAAAGATACGTTTTTCTTCTCTTAATCTTAGAAAGCAATTACATTTTTGTTGTTGCTGCTGTTCAGACTGGTTTCAATTTGAGGCAGGCTTTTGATGTTGAAAACTTTTTCACATCTCTCATCATAGTGAGTGACTGAGTTTGGGCTCTGTATAGAGGCATGGAAAACTTTTAGCAAATATAATTAAAGTTTCCCAATATGTAGAATTCTATCTTTTTGGGCAATTGCAACACTTTCAATTTTGCTTTGATTAAAATATTTTTAAATTTGTTTTTGTTGTGGAGCCTCACATACATATTTTAAATATTTAATGAAAAATAGTTCTGTAATCTTGCTTCATTTGGAAGAATGAAATTATTTTTGACCATGTCAAAGAGATTAGCACATTTAAAATCTGATACCTGTATACACATTGCACTGAAGAGCATTTCAATATAATGCCAAAGCAAGATGAGAATAAAACAAATTTTTTTCTCATCAAGATGAAAAAGTCAGATTAGTCATTGTGGAACATTTCATTGTAGAGTTATTGTCTAAACCATTTGTCTATCCTACGAAAAATATCGTTCCTCCAGAGAAAATTTTCTATTTTGGTGAGAGAAGATTTCATCTAATTCATAAATGGATGGTTGTAAACCCTGTTGAATCCATAATACCCAGTGAATATTTCAGTCTTCCACAGAAATTTTTCCAAAAGGGTAGACAGAGAAAATCTTGTCCTAGAATGCTTTCTGCCTCAGAAGATAAATGGAAGTGGAGCATTCAGATGGAAGTGAAGGTAGAAATAATTGAAAGCAGATAAAGGTGTTACACCACAACCTACACTGAAACCAAGATTGCAGTCTCAGAGTGAGTCGAACAACGTTGTCAGGCTTTGTTGGATGAATTCTAAACAACTCTGTGCTGTAACAATATCTCTTCCAGTCAAGATTTTGATATGCAAAGTCAGTGGTTTTATTTTCAATCAAATCTTGGACTGGAAAAGTTCTATGGACCATTGGTCTTGCACTTAGGATCATGATGGATGTGATAAAGACAACACTACCTGAAGCAGGAAGAAGTGCTGATACTGTTCAACGATAGAGACTTATTTCTAACATGACAAATGTAAATAAATGTTCCCATATTAATTCTTGTTCACTGGAGCTGTTCCACCTGAAGATGATCATCACGTGAATGCAATGTCATAGCTGCATACCCACATCAGTGAAATCCATGTGTAAAAAGTGCATAATGTAAGCTCTAGTATTTTAACTCTGATAGCAAACACTTTTATACTTCTCCCCACACATCACAGTAGGTCTTTCTCTCATACCCATTCCATGCAATTCTGAAACCTAAGGATAACTTTTTTTCCATCATTTTCTAGGGTGGAAGGCAGCTTCCCTGATACCTGACCTAGAGGAAAGGTGATTATATTGAAACATGCAGAAATTTTCCCATCCCCAGAACCTCGGAGCTCTGTCCCCGGGTGGGCCACTTTTTCTGGAGGCAGTTCCAGTGTGGGCAACCCAGCTGCACAATGACAGGACTCTGTCTCCAGACACAGCCTCTGCACTCCGTGTTGAAACCATGTTTATGGCACAGGGCATAAGCAGTTTTTCGGAGAAGCACAACTCATACAGTTGGGTGATACTGGCTTCTTCTGTGTTTGACCAGGAGGGACACAAGCGTGTTTTGCAAGAGAATGAAAACAAAAGAGCATGGCAGCTTTCAAACTTTATTAAATTATGTCAGGGACTATGACCTGAAAGGCCATCCTGTGTTTTTTCCAGAACTGCCATCGATGGGATTTCATACAGCTTTGGTTGGGGTCCATTTCACAAGCCAGTGATGTGAAGCTTCCAGCTTGTCTTTCTTCACTTTGAAGACTTGCTTTTCTTTTTATTTTTTTTCTCTGTCCTTTGGTTTTTAATTTTTCAGCTTGCACAAGGAAAGAGCAAGTGTCATGGTCATAGTGGTGGTGTTAAATTTAAGAAGCAGAACTGCAAGAGAGAAACAGCTCAGAAACACACAATAAAATCAGTAGGATTGGCAACCAAAATTGTAAGTGAACTTAAAAAAAATTAAATAACAATTTCCCTCTTACCAACTCAAGGGTTTTATATTACTAATCCCAGCAACCAAAGCAGAATGAGCTCTGCACTCTACTCATTAACAGAGGGAAAGAGCATTAAAAAAAAAAAGGAAAAAACTACATTATTCTCCACTAAACACACTGATGTGGAAGTGTTGTTAGAAAACTCGCTATATTAATTCCTATCCCTTATTCCATTAACTCAAAAGTCCCAGGGAGGGCACCACCCAATCCCACTCATCCTCCTTTGAAACCTTCCCCAAATGCACTCGTCAAAACCACTGTCCAATCCAAGGAGTCACACCCAGCCTGGTTTATTTTCTCCTGCCGTACCACTGGAAGCTGCAGTGAGTCCTGCTGCCTGTCCAGAGCTGCTGGAGATGCTGCTGTGGGCTGTGAACCTGCTGCGCTGCAGACTGGCAATGACAGCTTACCAGGAGGGAGTTAACGCGATTCCTCTCTCTGTAATTTGTAAAGTGCTTTGGGGTTCCACTCAGTGCAGCCTGCTCTCTGAATGTGTTATTGCTGCATCTGAAAGGTTACACAGCGGAGCTCTGCGGGCTCCCAGTGCTTCTGGTATTTCTGATTCCCCTTCTCGGGGAAGGGCATCTGCGAATGCCTGGCTGTGTCTAAAGACTGGAAGTGGGGNGTAGGGTTGCCTAGGAATAAAATAAGGAGAGATTTGTTTGCTTAAGGGGAGAAAGGAGGTAGCTCTGGTTTATTGAAAGTTGGAGCCATGATTCATCCTGAATCTTCATGGATGCCATCTCTGACTCTGCTGAGCAGCCCTGATTCACAATCATCTCCCCCCACCACAGTCCCCATCCCTCCCCTCAGTTCAAATTGGGAAGGGGGTGAGAATTTGTCTCGCTCCAGCCCTCACCAGGGCCACGAGTGTCAGCTGCTCTGTCTGATGACTGGCGCACTGATTATGCACCTATCCAGACACATGGAAACTCCACAGGGAAAAGCTTCCCAATACACACACATTTGTAATCTCTTGTGAATAGAGTCCTAAGTGCCCATTAACTATTGCTCAATTACACGGGAACTCTGCAGAAGTAAATATGGCATGCACATGAATATCAATTAACGCCATTATGATCAGTGTGGTCGTGAGTCAGGAGGGAAATGTGCATAATCTTGGCAGAATTATGAAGACACGCTTCATTTTACTTGTGTAGATTGGAATAGTATGTTAAGCTAATAAAAGCTTTTGCATTTTTAAAAATAGTTTAACAAGCCCAGAATAGTTTTGAATCATATCCGCCACAGATTTCAGCTGTTAAAGGCAGCTTTGAAGACCTTTCTTAACAAAGAGGGAAAAACCTCTACTCCTCAGCCTGTAATTTCTCAATTTCCCTTGCCTCCTTCAACTGTCCAGCATTCACACAGCCCTATCCTACCTAGCATCCCACAGGTACAACCAAAAATACGACATTTGCACCAAAAAAGATTGATAGCTATTAAAACAAATGCAGAGCACTGGTGGGCTGATTTCACTGTTGGGACTACCCCAACAGTTCTGGCTTCATTTCTACCCTGATGGAATCTTCAATGCACTGCTACAAACTTTCCATATGGTTTTGTTTCCCTGAGCCAAGATATCCTAGCATCCTCTCTCAGGTGCCATTGAATTTTGGAAGCCAATTGTCCCACAGGAGACTACAAAGCCTCCTCAAGCCAAAGTGGCCAAAATGTGGTGTTCTGTGTGCCATCTCTCATAGACCGCTGTCCAAGAAGCCTGAAACCAATTTTGGCAACACACAGGTGCTTATTGTTTGAAATGGCTTCAAACGGTTTTAGAAAACAAACTGGGACAGTTCTGTTTTGTTAGGTTTTTTTAGAATTATTATACTAGAAAAATGCTTAAAGCTTTTAATAAAATTATTTTAATTTTTATCTTGTTGAGGGAACAGCTGGAAGATTTTAGAGCTGTGGGTACATTTAGAATGTCTAATTCATATGGTTGTATCTACGGGTAAAAAGAAATCTATATAGTTCAGCAAATACAGTCAAAAAAAGGAAACATGAGTAAGTAAATATTATGAAGGCTGAACAAATGTCAGCTGGTCAAAAGGATGAAAGCGTGGCTGTATGAGATAGAATACTGAGGAACTATGATTTCAGCCCAAACCTCAGTCTGTTTGCAGAAATTCATTTTTGTGTAAGTTTCTAGACTGGGACTCATCCATTGATATTCATTGTGAGGCAATGTGCTCTCTGTCATTTATTGGGGCTGTATGCCACGGCCAGCAGTGTGCCAAGCCCAAATCTTGGGCACAGAATATTCAGGATAAATGTCAACCAAAGAAAACACTCAGATTTTTTTTTTCTGGACTGGGGCCTCATTGTCTGAAAACCAAAACCTCTTGGTAGCAATTTTTAACAAACTTGCATGGTCCTGTTCTGCAAGTGCCCAGTGGAACCATTTGGGTCTGTCATTAGTTTCCACTTCAGGCAGGGATGAACCTGAGACACCTGAGATACCTGAGAACATCTTGTAAGTCAGTGCAGAACTTTGGCTGTCACTGATTTCACCTGGCTTTGGGGGTGAAAATATTCAAACCTCACTTACCTAATCAACAAAGCCTTCATAATGACCCCCTTGCAGGAATGGGTTAAGTTTAATTAGTTAATATTGAAAAACACTCTGGAGATGAAAAGTGCTCTGCTACGTAAGTACTGGCCATTAGCCATTATTAGGTCCTCTCTTGTTTTTCATACATTAGCCCAACTCAAAAACTTTTTCATTATATGCAGGGCAACTTAAACCAGCAGATTTAAAGTACATTTAACAAGTCAGATTGGTATATTTCTAATGGCCCATAGCAGGTTTGTGGCAAAAGTGGCAGAAAGTTAATTTCTGTCTCCGCTTCTTTAAATTAATAGGACGTCATTTGTAGCGAGGGACAAAGTTTCCTAAGGAAATCATTGTGTTGGCAAGGCTGGTTAAATAAAGCGTCCTACAGGACTAGGTAATAAATAAAACCCCTGCCTTTACAGGGCTTTGTCATTGTCTGGAAAGTGGAGAGAGAGAGACTAAAATAATTAAAGGTGCTTATTCTAGTGTAGTAGCTCAGTAAATGAAGTATGCTTGGATTTTCCCTTCGCAGGAGCTAAATCTGTGACCTTCTGTACCAGAGGAAAGAGTCCTTTGTGTTCTGAGCTCTAATAGCCTTACCATGGTTTCATTTCTACCAGGGTCCATGAAACACTTAAATTTATTTTCATTACTCTCATTTTTTCTCTCACAGTGAGCCGTTAATTCAGTCTTTAAGGAAAGTGTAGATTGCTTTTGTTTTTTCTCCCTTGATGGGCTGTATGCCTCTATATCTTTGGTTTATCTCCTGTGTTCCGGAATGTTTCTTTTACCTTGTGGAATACTGTTAGAAGTCTCTGTACAAAAGCAAAAGCTGTGGTTGCTATAGCAATAACCAATCTGATGAAGCTGTGACCTAAATCATGACTGAGAAAAATAGTACCTTTTCTATATCACTGCAGTTACTGCTTCCTTGGATTATGCTACCGTTATGCAGGATTTATTACCTAAAGTGAACTCTTTGACTCCAGGATACAAGAAAAAGTAAAGAGATATTTCTATAACTACAGAGTTGGGCAGGGATATGAACAACTTGTATCTGCTGAAATTTATAGGTGAAAAGGTGTTCTGCTCTTGGTAGCACACATGTAGCTAAACCTTAGTGCAGCACAATCTATTTCTTGAAAATCTAGGGAGCTTTGATGGCTGGAAGATACTTAAATCAACATAATGCTTGGCTCAGATTTATTGGGCATTGCAGAACCAAGAACTTGATCCGCTTCCGGAAGTCTTTGCTATTGCCATGACATGTAATTACAGAATGGGAAAGGAGCAAAACATTCTCCAGGAGCTGCTGCTTCCTTGCTCACTGAAAATTTGGTGAGGGAATTGGTGCAGGTATCCAAAGACTGTTACCTAAAATACGAAACTGTTCCCCATTACTTGGCTATGACCATCAATGGTCCCTCACAAGCAGGAGCTACAGATGAGGTAGTTTCTGCATGTACTTTTATTTCACAGCTGACAGGAGATTGTAACATGGGAACTAATATTATGAAAGATTGTATGCAGTAGGATTTATCCTACTGTGTTTCTGAAAATTAGGGTTTAAATCTATGTTTATCATCTAGGCTCCCTCTATAGTCAATGGAGGGCAGACACAAATTTTTTCCTCTCCTAAAGCAGGCATATGGGATAGATTGGGCAAAAATTCAGAAGAGCATTTCTGTCTCTCTGTGGACTACAGAGAGAGCATGGACAGCTAAATTCAGGTGCTAAATTCAGCACCTGAATTTTAGGCGTCTGTAGTTACATGAGCTGAACTCCATTAAGCAGCAAATCAGTATGGATAACCATTGCTGCTAAAACAATGGGGTGGGAGTGAAGTGGTCAGATTTTCAGTTTTAACAGCAGTGTGTTGCCCTGAGCTCTATCAGAATTGAGAATAAGAAATGAGTGAGCTGCAAGAAGGTGTGAGTAAAGGCAATATTGAAATTATATGTATTGGAGAGAATGAGGAGTGGGAAGTTGGCAGAGTTAACTAAATCAGCTTTGCTGGAACAGCAGAAGCAGGTTGGCAATTGTGACTGCATTTGTCTGACAAATAGCTAAGAGGTACTTGTGCTGTTACTGCCCTCCCTGCCAGTCCCTCATATGTTCTTCTGCTATAAACCCAAGTGGATAAACCCTGAGGATCAAGAGACAATCAAATGTGTTTGATGATGCTCTTTGGGAAATCAAAGTTTCTGTCTTTGCTGTCAGAGATTTGGACTGGAGATGCACAAACAGTGAAGAAGCCTGGCTGCTGAACTATTTGGAGAGATCTAAAATTACCCATTTCTTATGGCCACCTGGTCTCTTCAACATCTGCTGCATACTTGGCTCAGAGGCTGCCTGCTCTCTGAAATCACACCACACATGACATAATGTGTCACAAGCAGTGTGACACAGCAGAGGCATTTAAAGGGACACAAATCAGGCCATCAGCTCTTCTAAAATGTATTCTCTAGAGCTTTCAGTTTCAGTTGGCTGCAAAATACAAATTAGACTATTTGTGACCATTTTCAATTGTCCTGGGGTAGGATAAGCGTGGACAAGCCTTTGTTTCATAAGTGGTCACATAAAAACAAGAGTTACTTGTAGTGCAAGGACTTAAAAATCCTTTTAATTTTGCAAAAGCTGTTTCACACCCTCAGCACTCATATCTGATGGATGATGGTGCATTTATGAACTGGAAATTATATGGCTATTGGCCAATATGCAATATGATAAAATACTACAGTGCAGAGACTTAATATTTCACAGCTAAGGAAGTTGAGAACTGACTCTTGCTGGAAATAGCACCCACATACAGCCCTAGCTAAGAATGATAATCCAAGTGACAAAATAACAAAGGTCAGGGGTGGAGCACCATTAGGTTGGACTGCAGGACTGATAATAATCACATCCTGGACTGCATCAGCAACAGTGTGGGCAGCAGGGCAAGGGAGGGGGTTCTGTCCCTCTGCTCCACTGTGGTGAGACCCCACCTGCAGTGCTGCATCAGCTCTGGGGTCCCCAGCACAGGAGAGACATTGACCTGCTGGAGTGAATCCAAAGGATGACCACCAAGATGATCAGAGGGATGGAGCGCTTCTCCTGCAAGGAAAGACTAAATGAATTGGGATTGTTCAGCCTGGAATAAAGGAGGCTTCAGGGTGACCTAATTGAGGCCTCCCAGTACCTTAAAAGTGAGCCCGCAAGAAAGATGGAGAAAGACTCCTTACAAGGGCCTGGGGTGACAGAACAAGAGGGAATGGCTTCAAACTGAATGAGAGTGGAGTTTGATTAAATACAGAAAGATATTCTTTACTATGAGGGTAGTGAGGCACTGGAACAGGTTGCCCAGGCAAATGGAAGATTCCCCATCTCTGGATCTGTTCCAGGATATGTTGGGTGGGGAGCTGAGCAACATGGACTGGTGAAAGGTGTCACTGCCCATGGTAAGGGGTTTGTAACTAGATGACCTTTGAGGTCCCTTCCAACCCATTCTGTCCTTCTATGATCCTAATGCCAAAATATTCAGCTCCTCCTGTGGCTGCTTGTGGCACTGTTGTCTTTAGGTGCCTTTTGACTGCTTCTTCAAATCCTTTTAAAGCAGATGCTTCTCATAATCCTTTGCTTTGTTTTACTTCACATGTCCCCACCCTCTTCCTTCTCCACCTTGCCTGCCTTCAACAACCTCCTGTTTAACTACGGCAAAAGACAAAAATTTTGCATATCTGTCCCACAGGAAAAAGCTTGGAGACATCAGGAATGTCGTCCATATTTTATTTTTATTTCTCTGGAAAAGCAGGGTCTAGTTAAGTGGATTGCCCATTTGATCCTTGGAAGTATATTTTTGTTATAGCTGGATCTGTTAGATCAATTCTTGTGTTCCTGGGATGAGGGTTTTCTGGTTGTAAAATGGGCTCAATAACATTTTTAAAAACAGCTTCAGCCTCCACCTAAGACCCCTGCTCAGTTAAATCAGGTAATGTTAGCCATTTCAAACCACTGACCTTCCCTTTGCTTTCTTCATGTGTTGCTTCTTTTTGCTCCCTTTTGAAGACATTCTTTTAAAAGCATTTTGTAGTATTTTGAAGTATTACATATTTGGAAAGTATTTAAAAGTATTCCCACCCCAAAGCCCACTTTGATGGTTTTTGGAGGGAGCCTGAGTTTACAAATCCTCAGACATTTTCTAATCCACCTGCATTCATATTCTCCCTTCCCAGAGCAGAGCAAATAGGTGCAAAGATTCACCTGCTCTTGTGATCACCACCCCCTTTGGTGATCCTTAATAGTCAAATGTTCATATGTGTGAATACAGAACGAGATGTCTTCCTCCAAGAGCTGGGACTCTCCATTTTTATCCACTGTCTGTCAGAAACTGAATTTCCTTCACTGCTCAACCTCTTTCTTTATATTGTGGCTGCAATACGCCATTTCAGAAGTGTCATCACCTTTATCTTTTTACATTCTGATGTAGTCTGTAATCAACACTAGCTTCAGCGACTCTCATTACTAGCTCTTGAAGTGATTCTTCAGACTCAGCAAGAACAACATCATCATCAGATTACAGCATCTGCTTCCTCCAATTTCAGCCCTGCCACCGTAGCCAACAACAACGACACACATTTGCATTTCAGTGCACAGACAGAGCTGATGCTGAGCCACTGTGCAGTCCTGACGGACTTTCTTCCTGCCCATCAACCACTGTGCAATGTCCTTTGTTGGATCTTTCTTTTCACACGTGTCTGGTCACATACAGCACAATAAATTACATAAATCTCTACGAAAGCCCCCACAGATAATGAGAGCTGCACGTAGCATTCAACTGCTTCTTTCTGTTCTACAGCACAGGTCTTTTTGCACCAGTTTTTCCTGTGATTTCTTTCCCCCAACGTTGTTCTAAAGGCTGGTTTAAAACATTTTCAGTAGTAAATTAGCCTGTGTTTTGCTCTTTCTGTACTCGATTTTGCTTTCATATTTTTTTCATCTCCTTTCTCCAAACACTAAGCTCATTTTTTCTCCATGTGTTTGAATAGCAAGTGGAATTATTTGGCAATGTGCACATCCTCTCAGACTCCCCTTCTCTGAGCACAGAATGAGTTTAGTGTCTCTCATTAAGTCCCTTAGCCACTGCCCTGTTTTTTCACAGAAGTTTGCAGATCTTATGGGAAATCTTAATACCAATCTAGCGTTAGAGTGTTCTCTTCAGGTACACAAAGCAGGCAGGCATGAGAATATTTGAAGCATGTAATAATGGCTGTTTGAGTTAAGGACCTCTCTGTCTTCCTGAAAGAATAATTCAGATAAAAGATAAGCGGTTCTGATGCTGAAATCGTGTTCTGATACACGAGGAGACATAATCTGGGCTTTTCGTTTATTTGTTTGATAGTAATGCATGCACTGATTTAATTTCCTTTATCTCTGCAGTGCTAAACAGGAAAGAACCTTTATAAAACAGTGAAGAGGAATTACAAGCCTTGAATGCAGGGTCCAGCCCAGAGCCTGAGAGTGTCCTGCTGCCACTCTCAATGTGTGCATTGCAGCTCTGCTGTGTCTTGAAGGGGCAGCTGTTCCTCCTGCAGCTCACCTGAGATTCACAGGTGGTTCTCCACATCCCTGCTGCACCACACTCCCTGGCAGAGGCTTGTGGATTTAATGCTGCTCAGCAACAGGGTTGCCTAGTCTTAAGCAAATTAGCTGAAATTCCCTTCTGTACCTGTATGGAGAGCCTAGGAAAAAAATGTGTCAGCACAGCTACGCTAAATCATTTAAAGGCCAAGTTTGAGAGCCTTGGTGCTCCTTCAAGAATAGACACACCCTCTGTGTGACTTCTGGGAGGGAGAAGAAACCCTTCCAAGCTCAGCAAGTTAAAAAACTTGGGGCAAGATGGAATATTGTTTCCTAATTTTGAGGTTCATAACCAAGCAGGACAGAATTATTATTAAAGCACTAAACAGAGCTTTAGACTTGCTCCAAGGCTGCCAGTGGAATCACTACAAGCAGTTTCAGTTCTAGGTAATGTCATTGAAGATCTCCTCTTGTAGAAATCAAATTATTGGATCCTTTGACTCTTCATTTGGGGAGCCCACTGGGAGCACTCAGTCCCAGTTCTCGTGCAATGCAGGTTGATGACTTTTGACAGGGTCCATTTTCAATTTTCTTTTATTCGTGCTAAACCATTTAATTTTCTACTGAAACACTGAAAAAGTTCAAACCTCACTGAATATTTCTGTTAGTTTACCTGCATTTTGTCACTTTTGTTTTGTTTCCAGAGGTAGCAACATTGAGAACTTCCATTATAGTGCAATTCGGTCATAGCAGTTGAGCTTTTGTGAAACCAGAACGTTAAAGTAAAATTTTTATGATTAGACAATGAACGTTATTGCTTTGCACTTCTTCACATGCCCAGCCAAATTAAAAGCAAAGTTAAGCCACCCTGCAGCTTGACTCCTGGAAAAAAAAGGGAAAAAATTGGAAATACAGGTAGTGAGCTCTAACATTTTACTTTTCTTATCAAGTTTGTATTAAAGGCTGACAGTGCTTCCAAGTGCAGCCCTGGTTCGTTCCCAGCAGTAAAGTATGCTAGAGGCATATTGGTACAAGTGTTAATAAAGTATTAATAAATCCTCACTACATGGGAGTAGTATTTCAGGGTAGGCACTGATGGAGAGTGTCCGGTCACTCACAAGGGCTGGCTGGGATCCATGTGCTCACCTGTCATCTTTGGGTGACAGCTAAGAAATAGGTGCCAAACTTTCACATTTTTAGCATAGTTCTTATCGTGAACATCAATTCTTCATGCATTGCTCCAAATATTCTTCTCATGTAAACATCACTTTGTTTTGCAATATTTGTGAGAAGCCAATTTACCCATCAGAAGAACAAGTCTAAATAAATAAAGAAATAAAGAATACTAAAAAAACCCAACAAAACCCCACATAAAAGCAGGAAGAAGAAATAATACAAGCAGATGACTGAAGGGAGAAATTTTCATATGCAGCAACATATAGAACTTTGATTACAAGATGAGGACACCCAAGGATTTTAGTCTTCACCCTATCTTCTTCTGATATTCTGTTACTTTAAAACTCATGCCTGAATGCAATATACAAAATGCCTCAAGCTTCCATTTGTTGTATTTGTCATAAAATATTTTTTTAAAAAGTGCTTTTTGATGTATTTCTGGCCTGACTCAGGTAGCTCATGGAGATTTGAGTGAGGTTTAGATAAGAAACCTTTACTTTGTCAGTCTTGTGGGGTATGTTACCTTCCCAGGGTTAGAATCAATGTTACTGGAAGCTAAATTCCTGAAAAGCACTGCAGCTACATTGAGGATAGAAGAACATAATTAATAAAAAATTAACAAAAACCCCCAAACCTGTCCACAACAACACAAGGTGACAAAGAAAGGTGGGTTCTTTGTGTTGGGTTAAAAGCAGTATACTTTGGTGATCTCCTGGCCCTCCTCAGGACCTTAGACTTTCTCTCTGAAATACCCCGGCCTCGCTTTTCCAGGGTTTGCCTCTAGGTTCATCCCGCCGCAGTGAATTGGGTTATACTGGCACAGGATTAAAAGGATGGAAAAAAACCCAGCAGCTTTGATACACAGTTGCAACAGAAGAATGGGGTGTTATAAAGGAAAGAACTTTCATGGTCTTAAAGCCAAATGCAAAGTGTAAACCTGATTAATTAAAAATTCTTCTGATTTAGAGCCCAAGAAGAAATGTACGGCTATGAGGTCTTTGTCAGTTCGTATCAATATTTTGTTTTGCCTGTTGAGGATAATTTAATTTTTATCCATTGCCAAAATTAAATGCATTGATACAGCGTTGGGCAGAAAGTGTAAAAATATAAATTTGTATATCACTATGCTTGACAGTTGCAGTTAAGGGCAGGATACATAGACGGGTGCAAAAGCAATTAAACATCAGGTTGTCAGTAGGCAGAGAATTAGAGAGTTCTTCACATGGCAGGGACAAGAAGAGGAGGTCATTAAGGCACATGCTATTTATTTTAATATTATCCATGATCTGCATTGTACTAAAATTATAAATAGGCTAAGTGTGAGTGACCCAGAAGAGTTTGGCTTCTGTCCTAGCTGGATTTAATCGCAGTTCACATTGTCCTCCTTCCTACTCATTTTCTGCCTTCAGCACAGCACTGCCAACATCTGAGATTTCTTTCTCTCCCGAGGCTTGCATCAAACCTTTTGCTTCAATGTTTAACATTAGCTCTTGGAGTCATGTGCTTTTCATGACACGTGAGGTTTCAGGGGTGTTTAAGTAGCATCTTGTTTTGCCAAAAAATCCTCCCAGCAGTATTTCATGCCAGTAGGTATAAACACAATTGTACTGGTGTAACTACCCTGGGACAGTGACTCCACTACACGGTGGCATTTGGGCTACTTTTTGGAGTTAAGTTATAACTTTGTCTAAGCTAGGTCCCAGTGTGAGTGACCAGCTGGAAGAAAGAGTTATGCTGGTCTAACAATACCTTCTTAAATTTACATGTTAGATTATTACAAAAAATATAATCCCGTGTAGGCAAGACCTACATTTTTGTTCGTTAGGGCTGTGGAGAAAACATGACTCAAGTGAATTGCAAAGGCTTACATACCAGAAGGCAAATAAAAATAAACTCAGTTATTATCAAAAATTTTTTCCAGTTTCATTATTTTTGTGCCAACCTCAAGGTTTTAGGGACCTGAACTCTGAAATCACAAACCCTAGGGACAGCAGAAATATTGACTATAATTAGATAGTATAATCTCTGGGACAGGGACTGCCTATTTATGTGTTCAGACAGAACTCAGCACCAGGGGCTGCTAACCAGAAACAGCTTTCTAGTCCTAGCACAGTGCAAACAAATAATTAATACGAATACAACACATCCATCCCACTTCTGGGTGCACATCAGCTACACATCCATAATCCCTGCCCATATTCCCTATTCAGACTAAAGTACATCCTCCCACAGTTCAGTTCTATTTTGAGAGAAGCCCTTACCTTGGCTTTTTATGACTGTGTCACCCTAAACTCTTTTGGGCCACAGACTGTCTGTACCTTTCTCTGAGCCACGTATGGATGTTTTGACAGGGGTCTTTACACACAGCCTGCTGCAGGCTTACTTAGGAAATTACAAGAGAAAATTAATCATGTTAAGTCTTAGTCAAGGAAAAGGGCGAAAACCCCAAATCTTGCCACCTGCCTAAATATACCTTTTGTTATTTGCTATGGGATGAACGTTACCCTTGTGCAGGTGGTTCACATAAACCCCTGCACATTCTGAAATCACAGTTATCCAATTAACATGTGGCTTTGGATCTGTCTTCAAGGTCCCTTCCAACCCAAACCATTCAATGATTCCATGATGTTGCAGCCCCATGTTTCTGTAGTAATGAATCATTAGATTGATTCAATGTAAGGAGCTGGATCCTTTCTCCCAGGACTCTATAAAAACACTCTGAGATAGAGGTCCAGGGTTTGATGGTGCTGCTGTGATGTAGCTCACTTTATTACAATGGATCCTGTGGAACCCTATTTCCTACTACAATTTCCAAACATTAGACACCCAGTATCTCACACTTTCTCCAAGAAATGCATATGGGCTTTCCTAAGAGCCGTGTATTTTGTTTCAGGGCCACTTATTTATAGAGCAAAGTGCACAACCACCCTTATGACCCTTGAGGAGAGCCTACCGAGTTGCTGAGCTGAAGTAAATTTCCTCTAAGTGCTCTGCACCTGTATGTAAGTGTGTCCTGGAATTAAGTACCAGAGCTGTACTCAAAAAATACTCCCTCACTAAACAGAGCTGTTTCACAGCAGTTGTCAATGGAGAAATTAATATTGTTAAATTATTTCAGTCTGTGTTTGGTAGACAGATTGAACAAAATTTCATCCCTTTTCATGAGTCAGAAAAAACAAAAATTAAAGGTAAACACTTATTGCAGTTCTCTATCAGTGTATAATCAGGTTGTAATTCGATCTAATAGCAATCTTTCAATGTCTTATTTTTATTATATACTCTTTATAAACATTAAAAGGTGCAAAACTGTCAATTCAGGTGTTTTAGTATTGTAGGACAGATCCCAGCAATTCAAGTGTGTTTAGGACACTTTAAACCCACATATTTTGTGCCAGACTGAGTGGGCATAGTTAGTATAAAGAACATCATGAACTGAATTAAGGCTTTGATGAAGTCAGCACCTTTATCTCTTCCTGAACTCCCTTGTTTTTCATCTATACTGAGAAACAGCATAGAAGTTTGTTTCAACGACCTCATTTTTAAAATAGCCCCTTAATAAAGTTTGTAGAAAAGGATCAAAACACAGTCCATTAGAGAGCAAATGCAGGCAAAGACATATGTAGAAGTTTCTCACATCATTGCATTATCAGCAGTAGTGCATTTTTTTTGTCTAGCAGCATCTAAGGAAAATCTTATGTGTTGCACTTTATAATCACTGTCTTTATATTGACTGGGGAAGGCCATTGGGTTTTGCTGAGAGTGATTTCTTCAGCAGTAATAAAAGGTGGTATTAAAAAATGTCACTGCAATCATTTCAATGGTTGTTTTCTAGTAAATGGATGGTGTGTGGATTTTGCAGTCCTTAGCTGTTAATAATCACTTAACTTGTTCTGTTGATGATCAAGTTAAAATGGCATTTTGACAATAATTCTCCATTATCAACCAACATTTGCCTTCTGTTCACTTTGTGTAATTATCACGATCTCTAAATCTAGTCTGGGGGTTCTGCAAAGGTTATAGCAGAGGACCAAGCTTCTCAAAGACTAGGAAATATTCTTTTTTTTCCTTTTCAGGAGGAAGTTCCTCTGCTGCTCTGGCAGTGCATTTTCCTCGGGAATGGTTTAACACCTGCAACTCAGGTGCCTTATCCCCAGCACCAGGGGCCACATGCTGTGCTGGCAGGTGCACAGGTCTGCCAGTGGGGAGGCTGCATGAAGCTCAGTCTGAGCCTTGTGCAGGGCAGCCTGTGAGCCACCATGGTCTGTGAACCTGGGGGTGCACCTGCTATTTTGACAGGTGGAGTGTGTGAGTGCGCGCATGTGTAACACCAACTATATCGCGTCAATCTCAGATATCTCACCCTAATTCTGCAAAAGTGGGATGTGCTCTGCTTCTGTGAGATGCCAACCTGCTCAAAGGAAGCAGAGCTGAGTGACTCTGACCCACAAATCCGACACTTAGGAATCTGCTGAAAGAGTAATCAGAGAGGTGTGGAAAGACTGGTGAGCCCAGAAAACCTGATGGGCTGTGAGAAAAGTCCTGACTCCTCATGGCCATGTTTATGTGCCCAAAAGGAGCAGTGAGAAGCTCTTGCTGATGTTTATCCTGATCCACTGAAGACCTGGAGAGATCACTCTCCAACACGCATGTGGCATGGCAAATCTGTCTGGGGAGCCTGGTGACTACCAGCACCTCTAAGAGTGCTCGGATAGCTCTGCTCATGACTGGATGATCATCATCGTGCTCTTAATGCCAGCACATGCCCTGGGGCAACAGACCAAGTGCTGGGGTTTGTGTGCCAAAATGAGGAAAGTTAATTCAACACCCTTGATAACAACAATAGCACTTTGTGCTTTTGATCTTCAAAGCACTTTACAAACATTAGCTAATTAATTAATCCTTACAATACTCTTTTGCTATTATCCCCATTTAGCAGATGGGGAAATTGAGTCAGAGGAGTTAAATGACTTGCCCAGGGCTATGTAGGAGTTGGCATCCAGGCTGTGATGGGGAATTCCTGGCTCCTCCTTTCAAATCTCCAAAACAGCTGTGACTGCTGTTACAGACCTGAGACTGGCTTAACTGCAGAGGCTGGGGCGAGCAGCTTGGCAGGAGCACTGATTCTGAGGTGTCCACTAGACATGGACAGGTCCAAGTGCCACCTTCAGACTTGCACTGTGGTGCCAATCTCGAAGAATGTTGGGATTTGTTAACAATTTATTGTGCTCCCCTGTCTACCGAGCTTCTGGAAAGGAGTTGACTCGTGTGTCCAGCCTGACCCTGAGCATGCATCTCTCTGCGCAAATATCCATACTCACCCCTCACATGAGGGTCTCCCAAAAATACTGCCTCCAGTAGGGATAGATAGGGAAATACTAATCCTGCTTTGTAGTCAGAAGACAGGGAGATGGAGGCAGAGGTGGGGAGACCTGAATATAGGACTATAAATCTTTATTTTACAAAGTCCCCACATAAGGAATGAACCAAGAGGTTCATGGATGTGGACAGTGTGCTGAGGAAATAATGAAAACTCTTAATTTTTACGCACCCAGGTATTTCTGTATCTGATAGAGTACCAATATAATAATTTCTTCTACTGCTTAAGGATAGGGTTGCTCAAGATCTATTACAAAATCAGGATAATTACTTAATATCAAAGGAACCACCATCCTATTTTGGCTCCAGGTAATCTAGAAGACTAGTCAATACTACTAGATTACAGTTATGCATTAGTCAAATAGGCCTAGGAAAAGTAATTGTGGTTAAAAAAATTATATTGTTATTTGCAGTGCACATTTTGCAATGGATACAGCGTGGGTTTTCACACAGTGGCACAAAAATATGCTGCAGAATAAAATAAAGTGAAAAAATTAATAAGGAGAATCTTTCCCTTCTACATAACTGTGAGAAATTTGGGAAATTGGGAAAGGATGACCCTCCTTGATAGGCTGGTAATGTTGCTCCTAGTTCAGCCCAGAATGCTGTTGGTCTTTTTGGCAAGAGCCCGTTGCTGGTCATCTTCAACTCGTTCACCAGAAACCTCAGGTCCTTTTCTGCAATGCTGTCTTCAGCTGATCAGCCCCAGCCTGTGCTGGGGTGTGGGGCTGTGCCTTCCCAAGGGCTGCACTTGGTGTTTGCCTTTGCTGATCTTCATGAGGCTTCTGTTGGTCCATTTCTCCAGCCATCCAGGTCCCCCTGAATGGCCACACAACCGTCCGGTGCATCGGCCACTGCTCCTGGCTTTGTGCCATCTGCAGACTTGTTGAATGTGCACTCTGGCCATTTGTCCAGGCCATTAATGGAGATGTGAACCCATATTGGCCCCAGAACCAGCTCCTGGGGTGCACAGTCAGTAGCTGGTTTCCAGATTAACTTCTTACCACTGATTAACCCTTCGAATCCAACAGGTCAGGCACTCACTTTTCAACTCACGACACATCATTTCAGCATGGAGGTTGTTTCAGTGTGTTTTCCCCTTCCCACATCCATCCTCACTTCTCCCCACTTTATGGTTTCCGGGATTAGGGTTTCCAGAAGCACTTCTTTTATTGAGTTAGATGTTCTGTTGCCTGCCAGCCATGAGTTTAAAATGTGCCAACTGTGGAAAAAAGAAGGCAAGCGTGTTGTTTAAATGAAAATAAGGGGATATATTTCTCAGGACCAATGCTTAGCTGACATATTTAAACTTAAAACTGTACAGTCTGCACAACCCTTGATCTATAGCTTGAGCTGACCACTGAGAATGTGGAAAGGGGGCAGATTTCCCAAAACAGGAAGGGTCAGTGTCTCAAGCACCCGTGCTTGCACAGTGTACAGGAAGCTTTGGGCAGGCTGTGTCCTAACTGGGCTCTTTGCTTCCTCAAGGGAGCCATCATCACTTGGCACAGGATGGAAATGCCTGCAGGCTAACATCACTTTTGTGAAAGACACTGCAAAACCAGACCAGAGCCAAGGTGACACAAACATCTCACTTGCAGGGCTGATCAGTGATTATCAACCATGCATGAGAACACCCAGGGACGTGAATAACTCCAGACATTTCCATGTGGCCAGAAGGGCACATTTCAGAGTGACATTGCTCTTGGGTGTGCTCAGCAAGGGGGCAGAAGGCAATGAACACAGATTGCAATGGGGGAAATTCTGACTAGATAGTAGGTAAAAAATACTGAGAGTAAGGACAGAGAATATTCCATTCAAACTCTAGAAGAGGGCTCAGGGGAGTTGTGGGATCTCCACCTTTGGATATATTCACAACTTGACTGGACACGGCCCTGAGCAACCTGATCTAACTGAAATTGAAGCAGGAGGTTGGATTATTTAACTTGCAAATATCCCTTCAAACCTCAACAGTTCTGTGAGTCTATGAAATTTGCATTAAAACTCCACCCAGCATTGGGGGAGGAGCGTAGCACAAACAGGAATGTAGAACACAGTGCTCATCTGTTAATATTTCTCAGCCCAAAGGGAAGGAAAAATACCCTATCATTACCTAAAAGATGGACAGGCCAAATCCAGAATAAATGTATCACTGGGGTTACTCCTTATATTACCAGTTCATCTGGTTCAGTAATAAAACTACTTACACCAGTCACTTCTGGCATCACAGAAATGGAAGACTTGATATTAAATAATTACAACAAATCTAAATATAGTGGGAGGCAAATAAAGTACAAGGGAAGTTAAGAGCTCTGCAAGAGATATGAAGTGTGGCCATTATGAAGAGCTTTCTGAATTGAATTTGTAATGGTATATTCATGTTAAAAGGAGTTCAGTATGTTTTAGTGGGAAAAAATAGCTCTTGGTACAGATAAAAATAGATTGTCTTGGGATTTTCCTTTGTTAGAAATTAAAGTATCTCACAAAATTATTAATAGCTGTGTGTCTTCATGATGCTAGTGAATTTTTCTGTGGAGGGGTAATGTGGTAGAAGGTTCTGATGTTTCTTCTTCAGCATTCTGACAAGAAAACACTGACTTCTTCACTATTTATTGTTTTAGCAAGAAAGAGTAATGCTCAGCTGCTTCACCTCAGAGGTGTCTGATGGCACTTTCCACAATCAGCACTGACAGTTCAAGGATGAAAGGTATGGTGTACATTCTAGTTACTCAAGGGTTAAAGAAGGTCCCATAAATAAATTATGGATGCATTTTTAGAGCACTTTGGTAAGAACAAGAATGGCAGAAAATATCACAAGGCTGTCAAATCAGATTAAAGCCCATGTTCTCTGAGTAATCTGTGGGGAAAACTAACAAACTGTATGTTTGTCATGTATTAAAGATATTTTCTTAAAAAGCTGATTGGCTGAATGAATGTAGAAATCCACCCTTGCTTTTTCCTATCTCTCATGGTTTGTCTCATGCTTAGTTTTAAGTAAAACTTACAAAATAAGTGCAGCCAGAAACGCATCCCAGGTGAGCAGAGACTCCATCAAGAATAAGGCTGTGGAATTGAGCATACACATTAATGCCTGTATACGGATAAAAATCCATACTATGTCTACAAATTTTCTCAGCAAGCTTTTCTAAACCCAGTCACTTGGGTGTCTTGAAAGATTAGACTTACAACTTCTGCTGTTTCATAGCACATAGGCAGAAGGTTTGTTCTTGAACTACTCATGCCAGATTTGGAGGAATTCACATAAATCCCTCAGAAGGACAGAGCTACCGCTGTAGCAGTTTGCCAGCTGTTAATCCATTATCCTAATGATCTAGAAAATGAGTTGTGCAACAGAACAGAATCTTATTCAGGAATTGTGCTAAGAGGGATGCAAGAGTTCTGGTAGAAAAGGTGGGCACTAGCCCTGAACTTCTAGAGCTGACCCAGTTGGCTTTTATTCTGGATGCATGTTCTGGGTACCACTAGACTGCCTGCTGGACTGACACCCTGGCACATCCCTCTGCATCCTCTAGGTCTATTTACTGTAGGAAAAAAGCCAGTCAACAAAAAGGATCAATGGTGTGGCTTGGCCAGGCTTTTGTTTGGGAAATGGAGTGCTTAGGTGTATATCAGACTCCCTAAGCCCAGCTGTGTCCACGTGAACTATAGGCATAGCAACTTGTGTATCATTTCAGCCACCCAAGGAACAATTCATTTTTCCTGCATCAGTTTTAGGGATAAGAGACCTTCATTGGGCCATAAAACAATATTTCAGTCTCTCATGCTATTGGACTCAGTTGGACTCAGAGGCAAGTCAAAGTAAAAAAAACCAAAAAAACCTTCAATTAGATAGATGAAAAAAATCAGCAGAAAAAGGACAAAAGGAATAACTGAAACACTCTCAGTGAGTGACACCTTAGGAGATGGCCCCTTGTAGATGTGTAATGTGTTAAACACCTGAGGCAGAACCTAAGGAGGTAATTAAATGCCTTGTAATTAGAGCAAGTAATATGATGCTGTTAAACCACGGGTAAGAAAAGGCTGTTCAAGTCAACCTTGAGTTATCTCTCTATTGGACAACATTGGAGACGTATGTGAGATTTGGACCAGATCCCAAAGATTTTTCATGGCTTTATTTTTCTAGGAATGTCTGGGTTGGCATTTTTCTCCAGGTGCCTGATGGAAGTCCAGGATACTGGTTATTATGAGGGAAAGTCCAAGCACAAGTGTATCAGTAAATAGAGAAAACTCAGGAAATTTTATAATTATAGTAGTATGATTCTTTTCATCTGGAGGAGATTTGAATCCCAGTGCAGTCTCACAGGATGGTTTTCTTCATGTTTTGTTTGGGGTTTTAAAATGTTTTATTTACTATAGGTATTCTTTAATATTATCTCAACATTCAATATTGTCTTCCATTTTTCACTGTGGGTTGGCCCAGCTCCAAAGCCCAAGATCTTCTCGTGTGAGTGTAGTTTGTGTACCAGAAGGTAAATAGTTTGTAAAACTTAAGGCATTCTGTACAGCTGTACATTTGCTGTATAAATGTTTTTTTTGTTCTATATATTCTATAATTTCTGTGCTGTGGATCAGTACAATGAAACTCTTTATTTTATAAAGCACTGTCAAGGTAGAGACTTCTGAAAAACCAAAGCTAATCTACCAAAGAGAGATACACATACAGATTAGCCTTGGGTGATTTAAAACTCCCCCAAAGGATTAATGAACATTTCTCTCTGAATTCCCATTCACTTCAATGGGATAAGATTTCTCCCAGTAGTGTTTACGCATATAAACATTTGTAGGATTGGGCCATGTTTATGACCCAAAGAACATATTGGAGCTGGAGTCACCCACTGTGGAAAATACCACTCAGAACCCACGGGATTCCTGTTTCATTGCAGCTGAATTTAAATCTCAGTAAAACCTGTGGAACAAAATGATGTTATAAAATCTTAACTACAAAAGTTGCCACACATATAACCAGATGCCTAAAATGTCAAAAATAAGAGAACTAATGCAGACAGGGGAAAGAATTGATAGATTTTAAATCAATAATTCTTCAGTGAATGACAACCTGGAAATAGTCAGCACTATGAAAGACAAACAGGAATAATTACTTTTTTTTAAACAATGGAAAAAACACTGTAAGTGACAGATTTGATCACTTTGGTTGACAGTTCCCAGGATATTTAAGATAAATTCAAATCACAGGAATGTATTCTTGAAGTAATTTCAAGGACAGTCTTTTTAGAAATAAATAACCATTCTCAATCTCATAATAATTGCTTGACTCCAGGAAAAAAAGAAAAATACATTGACATAGTCAGCCAAAGTCAATTAGAGGAGATGGGATAAATTCATTATGCCCACTATGTTGAATGCTTTGTGGAAAGGAATACTGTGAATATTGTAAGGGCAAACGGTACAAATGCAAAAGAACTATCACTTTACCAGAAAAAGTTTTTAGGGAAGGAAATTGCCTAGCAGAGGAGTACAGGTGCTCATGCTGATGGAGAGGACACAAATCCCTAGGATATTCAGTCTGAAGCCAGCAGGTTTGGATCTGCCGCACCATTCCTGTTTAGGAAGGAAAGCTCCTAAAACCAGGCAGCATGGCTGCAGCTCCCATCCTGCATGAGGATGCTCTGTTAACGTCTTTTGCTTACTGTGCTTCCAGGAGGGCACATTATACACGAGAAGGAACATCTGCGTGTTTCGGGAGCAATGGCACTGCGGGAGCTCTCTGCATTCCCGGTTTGGTTGCATAACTCTGCTGGTATCACTGTACCACCCTAACTAGGCCACTAAAACTCCCAGGGTTTGTTTGTGCACTGTATTATGCAATTTCATGCAGTGACACCCAAATCAGACTAAATGATTCTCTCTATTCAAGGCAGTCAAGCTGTGCCATCACATCGTGCTGCCTTATGTGTTTTTAATCTTTTACAGGCTTACTGAAAGCCAGCTGGGCATTCCTACATGGCACAACACTGAGCAATACCATAATTAACCTGGCATTATCCAGGCATGTTTGGCTACCTTGAGCCCTTTCTAGAAATTATCATGGTAAACAATACAGAAAAAATGCCAATACACTTGCTTCTCATAGCGGCAATTGCTAAGAGCTTCACTGCTGGGTGAAATGTATCAGTTTGCTGCATGGAATGAATTGCTGAATTTCTTTTCCCAAAGTTTGGAATTGTTCAGATTTTGGATTTTGATGCAGCATACCAACGAGTTGCAGGTTGCTATTGAAAAGTCACTCTTCATTCCTGTTCTCACTTGTGTCTAAATTTTTTATCAATTACAACTATTCAAATTTTTTCCAGCTGAAAATATTCTTCATGTGAAATTCCTCTTCCTCTCCCCAAAAATTCTCAAGGAATAATGCATTAGGAAATGTTGCCATTCCTGAAAAAGAAAGATTTTCCCTAGAAAAACAAAAATAATTATCACAAGAAATTGTCAATAGGCAAAGTTAAGCCCTTTGCTATTAAAAATATCATATGGAGGGTTAAATATAAGTACAGAATTTCTAAGAATAAGGAAAGATGCAGCAGCTGCCCTTATCAGTTTACAATTTAATTTCTGCTGGTAATGACAGAGAGTTAAGGTGCCTGGAGAGCAGAAAAAGAGGAATACACGGACCAACCTGTGTGCTGAATCCAGGCTGCCATGTGGTTTTCCTGTTGGCTTTGCACGCACAGATACAATCACACCTTAACCACCTAAAGCCACTGAAAATATTAGCCACGCCACAAAGATTAATGCTGTTAAAATGGACCAGAAAGTAATGTAGTTCAGGGCTTAAATCATCCTGGTGATTTGGATGACCACAGCCTGCAAACCCCCTACTATCCTTGCCAGCTCTGCCTTGGGAACAGAGAAATTCCCTCCCCACCCCAAATCTGCCAATGGGTTTAACAGAAGAACAGGGGGCACTGATGTGGTCCTGAGGTGAAATCAGTCAATTTTCTGTTCTCCTGTGTGGATGGCAGTGTGTTGGATAGTCTAGACCTAGATGAAAGGGTTTTATTTTTAACTCAGGGATCACCATAGGGTCTCACAGAGATTCCTCCTTCACACAATGCAGGAGATGTGAGGTGACTGGTGGCACAGTGCTGCAAAGCCAGCACAGACATTAAGGAACTTATTTTCATACATGGCAAATACACAGTGTCAACAGAGGTTACTTTCATACTAATCAGTTGAGTGGGCCTGACACAACTCTTAACTTGGGGTTCCTCTGCCATGAAGGAGCCCATATTCACACTGTTAATTCCCCTTAACCTGCAGAGTGGGGGGCCCACACAAAAAACCCTTATTGGAAACAGTTTCTGGTCCACAAACCATGCCCAGAAACTGGAAAATGTGCATTAGCTTAAGACAATACCACACCTGTTGACCTGAGCAGAGGCTGGGCAAGGTGACCACAGGGGTTCCTCCCATCATTAAGATTTCTGTGATTTGGTGGCTACTGTCAGTATGGCTCAGCAGGTTTCAGTGCTGGAAGTGTTCCTGGGTTCAGCCATGTGCTTGTGTCCACATAGTTGCTCCTGGGGACAGACAGAGGCTGTGACTGTCCTGGTGAGCACCCAGACACCCCAGCCTGGAGTCATGGACCATGCAGGAGAGCACAGCCAGTGACTCTTGTTATTTTCTGTCTCAATGGTCTGGAAAACAAAAGCCCAGTAAGGTGGGAAGACTCCTGATGCTGCAAAATCCAAGAACAGGAAAGTACAAAATGACCTGGAGTGACAGAAACAGCAAAACCAGGAAGATGCAGTTGGGGAGACTGAGAGACAAAGATGGGGTGATCAGGTTATCATGATGAAGGCAAGGATGATGTGTGGAGAAGAAAAATTCTATTAAGGTCTTTTGACGTTGTAAATCTAAACTGGTGAGCACTGGTTTTAGAAGAAGGTCCAAACACTTCTTATGCTCTTTGGGAATTCAGAAAATAGCTTTGCCTTAAACAACTTTTGAATTGTTTTCCAGTACAGAAGATTATCTTTTCTCAAAATTTCAATGCAAAATTAAAAAGGAACTCACACAAAAATATGAATGCCCAATAATTCTGTCTAAGTGCTTAGACAATACTTATTTTCCTAAATTCTAGCCATAAGTAATATATATTTTTCCTGACATAACTTTCCAAACAGCTATTTTCTACAGTCGGGACTTCTAAAACCATTCATGTCTGTAGTCTGCCCCACACCTCCCTTTTCTCTGTTCCTCTCCCTGTGTAAGTGAATGCATTAACGGAGCAGGGAGGTAATTTCAAGTTGCCACAGACACTCAGTTTCATCTGCTAAATACCAGAGCATTTTTAAAGAAGGTGGCAGCAAAGCAAACATGCTTTATAACAATTTGATGCCCAGTGGCTCAAGAGTAAAATTTAAACAAAATGTTATAACAGAAAGATTTCAATATTTAAAGGGTTTTTTTCCCCCCCTTTTTTTCTTCCCCATTCAGAACCCACTGACAGGTGTTTGGTATGAGTTATTTTAGAAGAAGGCACAAAGCTGGTGAAGCTGTAGCCAGATGTTTTGACCACATCCCCTCTATATTTTTCTCTTTGGTCTTCAAGACATGAAAGAATTGTACATGATATTTCAGAACATCATTTTCTTCAGGAATCTGCTTGGATTTCAACACCTGCTGACTTTTGGACGCATTTAATTAATTTTTTAAAGATGCTGTCACATTCAGCCATTTCCACTGAACTGATTTTGATAAAAAATATTACTTTAAAAAATGGGCAGAGTCACCTCCCTTTTTCTTATTGAGTCACGGACAGAGCACTAGGCACTCTGATGACTATTAAAATGTGAGAGGATGTAAAACTCTTCAGAAAAGACCATTTAGTTCAATTTTTTTCAATACTAATCTTTTTCCCCGAGGAAGAAAACTTAAAAAAATGTGAATAAAACAAAAAATCTTTAGATGCATTTTCAAGAAATATAAATAAATGCTGGACTGTAGCTTGATCTGAACAATAACAAGTTATATCTCCAAGTTGGGGAGAAGTAGATAAATTCTAAATCATTACTCATCCTGTCTTCTCTCTCTATACAGCATTTAGAGACCCACTTTTTTTCTTTTTTTTTAATTTTTTTTTTTTATGACAGAGCCCATGCTTTTGCTTTAGAGACATCAAAGGTCAAAGAATTTCCTAGATCCCTGTGAGAATTGAACAGGTTCCTGAATTTTTGTGTTGTTATATCCCCAGATTTTATGGCCTCTGAAGTACCTTCACTGTTCTAGGCTGTTCTCATAAGACGTACAAAAAGTTTCATAAAGAAAATAATTTCTCAAATAATTACTCAAATTACAGTATGCATTCTTCCAATGTTTGTGTGCTTATGTGGAACAGTTTTGGAAGGGAACAGTAACTAAAGCTTGATTTTGGGAAAAAAAAAAAGCAATGAAAATTCAGACATATACATATTTATATGGATTTCTGCAACTGTGTGTTATCAAGCAGAAGTTTCCAAAGGCTTCAGAGCTGTCAGGTATTAATAATGTAATGTTAAGATACATTTTAAAACTTTGTGAATCACTGCAGAATTTATATAATTTCTGGTGTTTCCATCTCCGTGAGCACAATTTTCTGTATTTCTCTGGTTGTACAAAAAGTACATGCAATATTAACTGCAGTGCAGGATGTCTTCCCATATAGGATCAGGAGAGTTCAAGAGGGACCAGGTGGGGTTAAAAGGTAATTATTGCCATATTTACAGAGCTTAAAAGCATGTGTCCTTGTCCATCCTCTGTCTAAAAACGGTATTGTGGTCATATACTTTCTATGAAAATGATTAAACAAAATGATTAACCAGAAAGCTGCCATTTTGAATTAATTACAGAACTCTTACTTGAAGGTGACAGACTCTAAAACTAATTTAGTCTTCTAAAATCCTGGAAGGAAAATAACTGAAAAGTCCGGTTTATTTGCTGTGTTTATTTTTCTTGTGTCTTAGTGAATTACCAACATAAAGTAGGTATCAGATGTGACAAATGTGATTGGGCACTGTCCCATTCTTAATGGTTGCCTGCATGTGCTTCAGAATATAAAGAAACTGTAATAAAACCCAAACGTGTCACAGTACCAACAAATAATCTGAATAAATGACCTGGATTATCACAAAAATTGCTGACTGAATTCTAGGATTTTGATCCAATGACAATGACTTACAGGGAAGAGTGGAAGAATTATGATGTCCATGCAGTACAACAGGCACATTTACCTATTGCATTCACTCAGAGATAATTCAATTAGGAAAATTACTAAGCCTTCAGAATGCTTTTACTAGTTGCAGAGGGGAAATTAAAAAACATCACAAGAGACAATTAACAAAAAAAAAAAATCTTCTGCAGAGATCTTAAAACCTTTAGCTCTATCTAGAGCATCTCTTACAATTTTTTAATTGTCCTTCCCTGCTGTAAAATTAGAGTTTGTGGAAATGATGGAGTTTATTCTCCATTATGCATTAACAATTCTTGTGTGCACTGGAGCATATTCTGAGAGCAATGTTGTGGTGTTCAAATACTGGGTCTTTTCCTCGCACGTTTTTCTGGGATAAACAGAGTTTCCTTTCCACATCCTCTCTTTTTAAAGCAGGTGATTATATTTCTTTCCTACAATGTGATCAAAAGCAGTAGGTCAGCCACATATAAGGTACTGAAATTAACCTTTCTTTAACCTCAACACTCACAGATATCTCTGTGTTGGACCATCTCAGATGACCAAACAGTGAGGTTGATTCCATAGGTCATGAATTCATTTATGTGCTGTATTTAGTCACACTGAGCTTTTCACAACGTTGATTGTAAAGGCAGCACCTAATAGGTTAATAATAATAATCATAATAATAATAAAAATTAATATTATTAATAATAATAATAGAATGACACATTACAAGTCTAAAGGTTTATACTTTCAAGTGTTATTTTCTTTTTCAGGAACTGTGAAAACCACCTTCTACATGATATTTTTGTCTGAAGTCTTAATCCGTAATTATGGAGAACTGAGGTACCAACGCCAGAGTAACAAGATTAATACCTTTTTGACAGAATTTAATAATATGGTTTTATATTTAATTCTGTTCATAAAATATCTCACAGTAGGAAACATTTTTTTTACTTACCTAAACATTATTGCCTTAAAACAATTTATTTCATATTTCCTGGCACAAAGAATTTATTATAAAGGCTTGTTGGGAACAGGTTTTTATAGGCTTGTGCAGGGATTAGCTTCAACTTAATTTGGATATTCAACCAATTTTGACAAGTATAGTCCACCATGGGCTAATAATGCAGTGCTTAATTCATTGATCCTCTCTTAAATGCTCCAAGACCTTTAAAATCATGTTATAGACATAGTCTGGATAACAAAACTCATGTTGGTTTTGATGTCTGGAGGAAATATCCAGCCATCAGCACAGCTGATGCAGTTTTTGCCTAAGTGAAATGAGAGTGAGGGCTGTTACATAATGCAGTAGCAGAGAGCATTGCTCTCACCAGCAAAAATTCAATCTGCAGTACCAAGGTTTCTACACAGCACATAGGGCAGCAGAAAGCCCTGCCTCTCTGCTCTGTACCAACAGGAAAAGCCTGCTGTTGCAAAACCCATTTCCAAGCAGCAAATGTCCCTATTCATGCCGAGCTGCTCCTCCAAACAACCCAAGAGATGCAGATATTTGGCATCATCATGAAAAGACAAGCCCGACATGTAGCTGCAGCCAGGACCTTACCCAGGTCTCAGGGTCTGGAAGCATCAGCACAACCTGTGGTGCTGGTGGGAGGTGAGTGGGGTTCATTTTTGTGACCCTCCAGAGAGGCAGATTCTGGGGAAAAAGTCCAAAATGTGGACTGTATGTAGCTGACAAGGGACAGCTTGAACAGTCTCCTGAGGGTTGTGGGTTTGGGGGACCAAAGAGTCTTTAGTCCCATTGTTAGTTGTCTATATGCATCAGTGACAGATGAAAACAATCAAATGCAACCCAAATCCTCAAATGTAACTGGGGACCTTCTCCAAACATCTCAGGTAATCACTGGGATTTTTCTCCCTTTTACCTCCAAATAGATATTAAAATGTTTCTTGCTGCAGAAGAAATAGTGTAGGTATGAAATATGGTGAAAGAAAAGCTGCAATTTCCAGAATGGAAATAACAAAAACATTAAACTTGCAAACTTCAGTGCTGCTTATCTGGAAAAATGCCAGTTTTTTCAGAGCTATAAGTTTATCCTCATTGTAACTGGGTGTCCCTAATCCTCTATGTTATTGTGACATGGCACTCCCACATAGCAAGCATCCATACTGTTTGTGTGGAATTACAGACTTCCATCAGGAGTTTGTGTGGGGGAAATGATGGCTCCAGACATGAGGAAAGTGCAAAAGGCAACACCTGAGGAGGCTTCACAGATCAGGGAAACTTTTAGCTGTACATCCAACAGATGCCCCTATGACTGATTGTGTCATTGTCCAAGGATAAAACCATGGATCCAGTCAATTCCAAACCCATCCATCTGCAGAATCCGAGATCATCTCCACTACAACATTCAATTGCAAAACTGAGACCCAAGGATATAAAACTAACATAAGGCTATGATGAAAGAGGAAAAAAATTATATATTCAGTTTAGGGGGGTTTGTAGCTCTGTGAATATAAACAGAGTCACAAAAAGAAAGGTGGAGCATGTTTAAAAGCGAGTCAGGACTTTTTGCTTCAGTATTACAAGTGATGTGGAAAATATCCCTTGCAGCTACTGTGGGATAAATTGCAGCACGGTCAGAGATGTGGATCAGATGAACACAGAAAGCTGATGAGAGTTTAAATAAACTCTGTCCGCCTTTTCCTCTGACTTTACTTTCATAGGTTTGTTCCTTCTTCTAAATCATAATGTTGTAATTGAAGGGAAAAAAAAAAATTACTCTTGTCAGAATGTGTATAGATACATTTGTCCAGAAAACGCATGCCAGTAACCTTGAGTAGGAGCTTTTTTGCCTACGCTAAGAAGAAAAAAAGAGTTTCATGGGATCATAGAATCGTTTAGGTAGGATAAAACCTTTAAGAACATCAAGTCCAATCATAAAATCTATATTAAATTTTGCATGGGAAAAGTAAATAAGAATGATTATTTGTCTTTACTGATGAAACAGAACTTGATGGACACAGAGAGGAATCAGTAATGAGAACATTCAAAGCAAATAAAATGAAGGTTTTTTTTTTTCACTTACCAGCTTGTTACACTGTGGAACTTGCTGCAGTGGGATTTTCTGGATGCAAAAAGCAGATAAAACCAAAGCCATTAGCCAAGTCCATCAAACACTGAAAAAAAGCGAAATCCTCTGTCCCAGGAATTCTCTAACCTGAAAACTGGCAGAGCCAGAAGCAGGCACTGTTCTTCTCATCTGGTTTCTGCTGGCACCTACAACCAGCTAATGATACCAGCACAGTGCTGGGCAGAACAGGAATTTTCTTTAACCCAGCAGAATGATTTTTATGTTCTTCTCCAGTACAGTTTGATCTTCACACTCCTTACTGTACTGTAATTTTTCTTCTAGCAGAAGGGATACAGGCTGTCATTTGGCATTACTGGAGTCTTCTAGCTGTCAGGAAGGGATTTTCTGCCCACAAGTGTAAAACAGCCTTGCAATTCTTGAATTGATCCTTCATAATTTTTTTATTAATGGGTCTTTAGTCATAAGTTTTGGTCATGGGTACTCTTAGTGACAATGAGAGTTTTTGATGAGCACCTGCTGCTCCATACTAATAGACCAAAAAATAATGAAGCTGTGGAATTAAGTTATTTGTAGAAAACAAAATGGAAAAGACAATGCAGCTGGATACATAATGCAGAAGAAGAAAAACATGTCATTTTAGCTGTCTAGAAAACTAGACCATTTGTGTATGTCTATGATTTTCTGAGGGATTTAAATCTTAATATAGAAAACACAGTAATGTTTTTATTAAAACCATACTCAGGCATTTCCGCAGTCCAGTATATATTTTTAATTACTGTCACTTCTATTTAAGCCCTCCATTGTATTTTAACATCTTTGCTTCTTGGCTTAGTACTGAGTAGCATGAAGGTCAGTGCTTAATGCAGGCTTGCAGTAAATTGCACTTCTCCAACAGTACTTTCGATATACCATTGTCAAAAATATTCTAGGAAAACTGCCATTCCTACTAATGACAAATTTCACATGCTGGTTGGTCTCTGTCTCACTAAGTCCCATTCACTGGTAGAATTCAGAAAATGGCTCAATTAGGAGAGAATTTGAGATGTTGCTGCAGGAGATTTGTGAGGAGAGATGCCAGCAGATAAATGTGATTCATTTTTCAGCTCAGGAGGCTTCAGCTGTGATTGCACAGACTGATTTTACTTAATTCATTTCTTTCTTTCCATGTATGTGAGGAAGACAGCAGGTGAATAGTAAAAGACAAAAACTGGAGCAAAAATGGGTTATTAAAGTGAATCAAAGTAACAACTGGATTGGCAAGTACACAGGTAGATTACCTATGATTCACGAGCCTGTATTATTTTTAAAGTGCCATTAGCCAGGCGATGACTATATGGAGATGCTAGTAAATCCCCAAAGTTTCCTCAATTTTATAGCTTTAAGTTCCTGAATTCACACAGCTCTCTGGAGGTCTGAATGCTGCAGTCACTCTTCTCTGAGCAGGGGCTGGAGCAGAGCCCTCTTCAGCTCCTGCCCAGCCTGAAAGCCTCTAGGATTAGTGTCTCCTGTTTAAAAAATACATGTTGGGTCTCTTGGGAATGAAAAAATATGCAGGAGAAAAGAACCTTAGGGATGGCTCCCACAATAAACACTGAATGTGGACACTAGAATTAAAGTGTTCCCAGACAGATCAGAATCTTGAATATATTGATCAAGAATGCATTTAACTGAGGTGATAAAAGGAATTCAAAACTGACAATGTGCAGCCTTAATTGAACTCATACTCCTGAGCCGTGAGATTTGGTCTCTAGGTGAGCACTAGAAAATGGATACCTTAAACTGTAGCATGAGTTTTATAGGAAGGAGAATGAGAAAATATTCTAAATTTTCAGGAACTGACAGGAATTCCTGATGGAAATCAAACTATATTCTTCCATTGACTTCAACAGAAAAAAGATATTTCACCTTGAGATTGCAAAGAATTGCTTTTGGGGGGAAAACTGCCAGCAGGATATTAAAGAGTGATTGAAGCTAAAACTTTCTGGATAAAAGGAGTGGAATCCACAAATGTCTTAAGTTCATAAAAAAATGATGTTTTGTTTGTTTCCAGCTGTCTAAACAATTTAGTTTAACATCACTATGTAAGAATTGAATGTCTTCTGGGTAGAAATTATGTTTTTAAAATGTAAAGATAGGCACATAATGCGGTTAATATGATGTAAGCTGGAGCCTGAATTTGCAGTAATTTAGCTCATCTGTGGTAACTGCCTGTGGGGAGACTTGTACATGGTTATAAATGTGTGGTAATTTGAGGTTGCCTATCCCTCTTCTGAATTCCCCCTCTTGGAAGTAAATGATCTTACATTTACTGATGGGTAAGAAGGTGTACAGTTATTGCTAAGTAGCCAAACACTTGTGGCAGCTTGTTTGCACGCCTTTAAGATCAGCTAATTACAGTAGGGAAAAAAAAAAAAAAAAAGAAGTTATTAGAGCCATAACAAAGCACTTGAAATTATCAAAAGAAAAATGGTTTTATTTATTGAAATTTAATCCTTTATACAACTCTAGCCATGTAAATATCCAAGACTTTTTTTGCCATTCTTCCTGATTCACTAGACATTATTCACAGGTATTATTCAAAAATTCAGTACATGTAATCTAGAAGACAAAGTGCCACTCCAGAGTAAATAATCCTTTTTTACTTCTGCTCTTTATCATAGCTGACTGAAGAGAGACTTTGTAAATTTAGACTGTAAAAACTTTTACATGATTGTGAACTCAAAGCCTTACTTTATCTTCCATTTATCTTCCTGATTGGAGACCATTTACCCTCAAGAGATGGGGGTCTACTATACCACGATCAAGAGTATCAGACTCCATTTGCAAGATATGAATATCATCATTGGTGAAGAATTAGGTTTAGTTGTCGGTTGACCAGCCCTCATCAAAAGAAGTGTTTATGATTTCAGGCAGGAAAATGTACCAGTACTGAAGTGCTCCTGGAACCTTGCAGGATTTGTGTTCAAAACAAGCAGGGAGAGATGTCGGGATCTGTTTACTGTTGATAGAACTCCAAAATTTTATATGGACTCAAGAGGACACCTGAAAATGAAAGGGCTGCCTTGCAAGCCTGGGTCTCCGATGTCTCCAAACCCCTTTCTCTCCCTTTCTGTAGATCTAACCCTAAGAACCAGAATAGAAATGAAAAACAGAAAAAGAAGGTTTGAGAATTCATAGGAATTGAAAATTTCTGATTTTAGCTTTTGCAATCAAACACCAAGCGTTACACCATTTATTTTCACAACAGCCAGAATAGAAATGAAAAACAGAAAAAGAAGGTTTGAGAATTCATAGGAATTGAAAATTTCTGATTTTAGCTTTTGCAATCAAACACCAAGCGTTACACCATTTATTTTCACAACAGCCAGAATAGAAATGAAAAACAGAAAAAGAAGGTTTGAGAATTCATAGGAATTGAAAATTTCTGATTTTAGCTTTTGCAATCAAACACCAAGCGTTACACCATTTATTTTCACAACAGCTGTTCTCTACTCTCCCTCCAGTAGCAAAAATTGTTGACTACCTTTACCGGAAATCTGCTCTAATTAAAAGTGGCCGCACAGTTAGCCTTTCATACAAACATTAAATTAGAAGTGTCCACAGGGTTGCATACAAATCAGAATTCACAGTTGCCAGCCAAACCACACGCCGTAGATGTGGCTTTGTCGGAAGAACCCAAGAATTTTCATTCCAAAACCACAGGTACCTACTCCTATCTTGCTTGGCTCCAGCAGAAATAATGCTGAAAACTTGCATGGGAGCCAGCAGCTCCATGGCCACACTCTGGAAGACATCAAATACCCCATTCCTTGGCTGGCCTTAGTGAACAGCCAACCTTGCCACACACAGCAAGACCAAGTGTCCCTTGAGGAAGTTAAAATTGCTGAAAATTTGTGTAATTCATGGGGCTGTTCTCTTTTCTTCTCTAGAAACAGCTCACATGCATTTTTCCCAGCTTTCTGTTACACTTAAGCAGAATTATAGAGAAGGGGAGAGGAAATTTAGGATGAGGTATGTCTTCATGACTTCAGGTGGCTCTTCTTTTTTCTTAGTTAAAAAAAAAGAAAAAAAGAAAAGGAATATGCGAGGCTGGAAAACAGGCAAAACTACATCTGGCATCATTTCATCTGAGCAAACTTTCCACAAGAGTGAGTGAAGTACCTCCAAAGCTGGGGAAAAAGTGCTCCACCTCCTGCACACCCACCAGGCTTATCGGATCAGTCATGCTGCAGGAACCTGCCTTGAAATTCTTGGCCTCATAAGGATCCTGAACACACACTGGTATCAGGTTCTTTCCCAGTGTTTCCAAAACACCCGGAGAGAACTGATTCCTTATTCCTTTTCAAGTTGCTCCTGAAACGGTGCAAAGCTCAGTTTGAATGTCTCACTCCCACCAGCCAAAGCAGGTGAAGGTGCCTCACATCTCCCCTGCTCTAAATGCATGGTTTTATGGATAAGCAGTGATGTCTCCTGAACATCAGAGATCACAGACAGCAGAAACAAAACAGCATGTCTTGTGGGGAAATAAACATTTCGTAATTGCTAATGTTTCCTTTTGGATAAGTGAAAAGCCTGAACACATTAAAAAAGAAAAAAAAAGAAAAAAAAAGATTTAATTTCTAGTTTAAATACAGCTGCAGTAATTCTTACACACCACACAGCTGTTCAGAGGCCTGGCAGCTGTCCATATTTTATGTGTCCTATCATGTATTTTCTAGTATTGTCCTCTTGACACATAAAGACTGTCTTTAACTGCTGGGAAGAGGCAGTAGTCCTTGAGTTAAACACATTCATGTCTCATCACCACTGGTTTTTGCACCCGCTGAGCATCTTCACTTACCTCCCTGTGACAGTGGTCTTGTTAGAGAGGAGAATCATGTGGATTTTTATTCCTTTCTTTGACATAATCCTCCATTCTGATGGCTGACCCCAAATTGTACACTTGTTTGTTAGACACAAACCAAAATCATAGCTAACACACACTTATATTGTGCAAATAACTGGGATGACAAATGTTTCGACCAAAATACCAACAGATGTGCCAGTCCCACTGCCAGTGCAGAGTGGGAAGCGTGGCTGACAAGTTTTCCTGCCAGTATGTGATGTCATTCTGAATTCATTTCTTAGAGAATAGAATTTCTGTTTTTATAGATAAAATGAGAATAAAGAACATCTTACCATGTATCATGGGTATTTTTGTAATTAAGTTTCTCAGTTTTTCTTGCTGACTTTTTTCCAAGCAAAAATAGATGTGGTCAAAATTGGCTGATGCTCAGACTGCACAGGGAAAATGTATTTATAATGTTTAGCTAAAGATGCAGCTCTGGGAAAGGTTTCCTTCGCTCTGGCTTCTGGCAGCTTCCAAAGGACAAGACAGGAAAGCCTCACAAAGTGCTTGTGCAATGAGGGCAACATTTTCCTCTTGCAACTGGGGAAACTGAGGCTGGAGACAAAAAGCTTTCCATGCTCATGCCTGGTGGATTCCCCCAATAGCTTTATAGGGACACTCCAACAACAGCACAGGTAAAGAGCACATGGCTGTGGATAACCTGTGCCTCCTTGGCCAGGATTTGACAGTCCTGGTTCAGTCTGTGGCTTGTTACTGTTCCATGGCTCTGGGTCGGTGCCAGCTCGTGTCCAGCCAGCTCAGAGCACAACCAGAGATGTCATGTTTTCACCTGTCTTTGGAAGTGCTGCCTATTTCCTCTGTTATTATGAAATATAAAAAGTACCTTAAAAGAACATTAAGGTTTAGCAACAGGCAAGCCAAGCTTTGCCTCCTTCATACACGGCACTGAATCTGTTTTTCCATTGTACTGTTGTCTTTTTTCTTTTTTAAAAACCATAGATTAGCTTCTGTATCACTTGCTAGCCCCACCTTGCCTCCTCCCATATTTGTATATTCTAGCATATCAAAGCAAGATGTTTTTACATGATAAGTTCTCTTCTCTCTATGCAGCTTGGGTAAACAGTTTTCCCAGAAATGTTTCACTCACTACTGGGTTACATACGTCACCTGTAGTTTGTAGTTGAAATGCAGTTTTTACTTGGTAACTACTGTACAAAAGGCATTCCCTGGTTCTATTTGCCCTTAATCTGGGAAACAGTAAGAGCAACCGCAAGGTACTATTCCTGTGTACCTAAAGATACAGAAAAAATATTGGTTTAGAGACAGTATGTTATCGTATTTTATAATACATGTGCCCTTTTTAGCTATTCATTGCTGGGGACAGGGAAGTTCATTTTCAACCTTAATTTTGAGTCCAATACATTTTGGAATATGAAAGTATGTAGCACTGAAGTCTGTTTACAGAGTTACTAATTTCCTGGATTTTTTTAATTTTTTTTTTTTTAATTAAAAGAAAAGAGGAGGCCCTCTGGAGCTCAGCAGGTGAGCAGCTCATTCCATGTACCAGCTCTTCACCCTCTCTCAGATGAATATTACATATTGAACAGCAAAAATACGTTTTGGACAGACTCCATACTTGGATTTTCAAATGCTAACAAGATGATAAATGGGAAGAATTTATTTCCAGAAGAAAGCTGTACACTTCTCTTAGCCAAAAGCTAACTTTAGACACTCTGAGACTTGTGAGCCCTGTTTTTCCTCAGGTCTCCCCAGGAGTTTATATAGAAAGGGAATTATGATAGCTTCTGCAAGAGCAATGGAATTGGGATTAACCTGATAGCACCTTTAAAATTCATCTTTTTAACACTAGCAAATTTGCAATTTCTTTGCTATCTTAGGGAAGATGTTTGGTTTTCTTTTTTCCTGTCTTCACAACTGAGAAGACTTTTTGGTCAGGTTTTCAAACAAGTCCACACCAAAGACAGTCACTGTCCCAAAACATGTTGCAGCAATGGTTTTGCAGTCTCCCCTAGAGGTCATTCCTTGCAGTTTCCCTCTTGAGTTTTTCCTGACAGACACCAGCAGATCCCTTGCTCCAGATTTTCCTTCATGTTACTTCATAGGCCTCTGCAACCCCCTTGTCTTTTCCCTGGTGCTCACACCCTCGACTTACTCATAGGCACTCAGCATGTCTCCCTTTAGCTATACATATTCACTTCTTTTAATCTTTTATCATAAATCAATCATTCCAGTGCTTAATCATATGTTCTCTTTCCCCTGGAACTCTCTCCTGCTCCTCTCCCTTCCTCCAATCAGTGTTATGTACCCAGAACCAAACTCATTTTTCTAATTGCATGACCAAAGAAACTGACCAAAGCAGGATGGTCATCTTTTGAGTATATATAATGAGAGTCAACTGATAGGATTGGTGCATCATCACTGCCTTTGGTAGCTGTCAGTCAGCTGATTATTTTGTGTAAGTTCTTTAAAAATAGGGATTCAAGAAAGTAGCCTGGATGGAGAAAAGGGTGGCAAATACTGGTGTTTCATTTCAGGCATGGACTGACCCATGGGACCCAAAACCTCCGAGACATTATGGGAATTCAGATCCAAATGTGTGCTCAACAGGTCACAAGATCCACTTTTATTTGAGGGATTCAGCTTTGTAGCTCTCCTAAAGAAATCAGACTCTTCCCAGCTCCCCAGTTCAATCAACTTCCCAACTCCACTAAAACTACCTGACTGATCAGGACAGAAATCACCCATAGGCATGTAGGCCACAAAGCTTTCCCTTTGAATCATAAATTAATTACTAGAAGAGGAGACATAGTAAGAGAAAAAGCATGACAGAGAATAAAGAAGGGGCTAGGGGTAAATTAGACCCTGGAAAAGCTGAAATTTTTAATCTTTTTTATTGACCTAAAGGGGACAGGGAAAGAGCTAAAAGACCCAGCCTTGATGCTAGACTTTTTCCTGGCCCTGAAGAAGAAAGTCTTCTTTTCCCATTCATATTCATCAGGACTAAAAGAGCAACTCATGAGTGCCATGGAGCCGTACAAACTTGGCCCCTGAAGGAGAACAGAAAGGACTGTGAGTCCATCAGCTCTCCTGGAGGGCTAGGGCAGGCTTTGGGGAGAGGACAGTGCTCCTGGGCACTGGTGCTGCCAGGGGAGATGCTGTCACAGGTTTAGGCACAATGTAAAGAGCGCCTTTACAATCACAGATGAGTGTGAAAAGAAGACCAGGAAGACACAGGTGAATATGAGAACAGAGTCTGACAGGGGAGCTACTCCTAGTGGCTCATGTGAGCAAAGCAATCTCACCCCCTTCAAAGGCAAATGGGAGCCAGGATACTCTGTTTATAATTTGGGGGATTTTTGAAACCATCAGTCTTTCATTATAAAATGCCTAAAGCCCTCAGTCACAGTGATCAAGCCCTGCAATATCCGGTGTCATGTAAAGAAGTACCTTCTGTATTGTAACAAACATCATCAAAGGCCTTATGTCTAAATCATGTTAGTCAGAAGAATGTACTGATGGTGTTTCCGATGAGAACATTTCCTTATCAAAAATTCTATGTTTCTTGCTTCCATAATGATCTTCAACGGTCAAACTGAAAAAAAGCATACCTAAATACAAAAGAACTCGAGTGTGTGCTTACATTTTCAGCCTGCTTGTGTCCTTGGAGCCGGCTGGTTTTACCCTCGTGCTGTGGTGGTGCTGGTCCTCAGGTGCCTCCTTGCAGTACTGGTGACAGTCATGACCACTCTTAAGGGCACCTCATTCCCCTCAAGGGTGGATTGTCACAACAGTCTACAAATGTTTGGCAGAATCAACTTTTTTTGGCAGATTCTTTTTGCAAATATACGCTAAAAATTTCCAGAAGTGTCCTGCTGGTCAACATTTTTTTATGACCAAGTACTATGGGCAGAAGAACCCCACAACATCTAAGGCCTTAGCCTTACAACATAAGATGGGTGTTGATTAATTGTTACCTTCATTTGCTTGCACACAGTGGTGAGATCCAGCCTGTTAATCTCTGATAGAGGCTGGAGGTGAGGGACAAAATCTTGTCTCATTTTGGCCATATGAATCTGTAAAAGTTTAATCCACTGGACGAACAAAACAGAGCCTGAACATTGGATGCAGCCCCCTCAAACCGGAATTTCAGGCAGAAGAAATTTTGCAATAGACTGAAAGTTCTGCACTGTCACCAGCGTCTTTTTCACGGCAAACATTGAGCTGTAACAAAACAGAAAGAAGCCACGTTTTGCTTCTGCCTGTGGTGATGCTTTAATGCAATACTAAGAGCCCAGTCTGCAGGGATGGCAAATCCTGGAATCTTGTCTTGCTCATTTCAATCTTTGAAAGACCTTCATCCTGCACACTTTGTCTACAATCAGATCTTAGAAGGCTTGACGTGGTGCTATGATTTTGTGGTCTGTTAAATTGGTTCTTCATCACACATCATGTTTCAGGGGTGCTGCACTCCACCAGATCCATCACCCCCAACAGGGCAATGTGTGGCCACCTGTAGTGACTGAAACTGAAGGGAAATGATGAGAAAAATTTAAGAGTGAAAAAAAAAAAAAGCATAAATCTGCAGCAGCCTGTTTGTCTCCTGTAAATACCAAGGAAAAAAATTGAAACTAACTTCTTGGGAGAAGAAAAAAAAGCTGAATAAAAAAAACAATCTCTGCCAATGTCTGTCACTTGACAGATGGCATCCTAAGGAATTTAACACCTACCTGTGATGTACACAGAGTTACACAGGTCTGTGAGAGAGTCTTGGATTAATATTTTCTGTTTGTTCCACTGAGATTTAGAAAGTATATTTGAGTTTACAAGACACTAGTATGCTCTGAGAATAACCTCTACAAACATTACATATTATGGGAAAGATCTGGCAGACTTTCAGGCAGTTTTCAAGATCTCTTGTATATGCAAAGGGAGCTTTGATTTCATGATTAAGATAGATTTATAGCAGCAGTAGCACCTATTTAAATATTGTGATAACAAGTGAAAAAAACCCAATTTTAGATTACATTTAACTGAAATGACAGCTCTTAAGGCTGATCAGAGCTGATTTCTCTCTTTCAGCATTTGTGGGTATTCAGGGTTTTTTTCAGATGTAATATAAATTTCAAGAATGAGAAGGAAATATATCTCACCTTTTAATGAGCCCTGTAAACATAATATCATTTTTAGACAGAAAGAAATTATATTACTTCTCTTCTAAAACCTGTCTGAACTTTTTCTCTACATATCTGCCCATTGTGTTCTTCCACAGGTGAGGACTGAAGCTTTTACTGAAGACAGGATTTTGGCAATGTAATGTTCAGCAATCCAATATATAGCCATGCTATTGTTATCAAACTGGCAGAAGAAGTCAGATCAAGCTCTAAGTAGCCATCAATTGAAACTACTTTTAAAATAGAATATTCAGTCATCCTCTGATACGATTTTCAGCTAAGTGCATGGTTGTTCGGTGTCATGATGGGTTTCTACTCACAGTAATTACTGATTTTGTATGTAAAACTGTAAAGTTTAAGGGAAAATATTGACCCGTCTTCACTGAGAGGAATAAAAGTACTTAGATACAGGAATATTCATAGGGCAGTTGTAAAAAGATGAAAGGAGTTTTGTCCTGGTATTATCTGAGATTCTGAATTTTTAAAACTTTGCCATAAAGTAAATTGCGTCAGGTATGTTGTATGTATGGCCATTAATTGTTTTCTGTAAGCAATCTTATTTAAGTAAATAAAACACACATTTGTGTAAAGTTCAAGCAAGATATGACACAGATCTTCCTTGTCTCCTCTCAGCCACTCAGATGTAATTTTCTAAATTCTCTCTTTTTCTGTCATAGTATGTGTGAGAATTAGGAAAAATTCATACTTTTTTAAAAGATTAAATGCAGTTAATATGTTAATTGAGAATTTGTGATGGAGATAATTCCCAGCAAAGCTGATGAACACCAGGTTCAATCTGATGCCCAGATGGATGAGAACTTCTCAATAGATTGTAAAGGTAAATGTTTTATGCAGAGAAGGCTCATTATCATGTTTGGGTGTTCAAAGATGCATTTTCCAGCTGCAAGGAGAATCCTTTTTAAGCTTATTAAAATTTTGTATGAAAGCTGCTTTCGAATCAAAAGTAGATTTTCAACTAAATTTTTCATGCTGAATTATTTTTTTCAGAAAGCATCAAGAGTTAAAATCTTCTATGCAAACACAGATATTTTCACTGTAGGCACATGTCTCTGGGCTAATCAGCTGCCCTCTTAGAAACATGATCTTGCACAATGTGGTGCATCTCAGCTTTGTAAATAGAGCTGGTAACTCTGAAAATGTCCATTTAATTCCATGACCAGGCAGATCACCATGATGGATATGTGGTGTACATCTCCACCAGTGGGACAATCTGCATGTAAGTTAATTAATGAAAACATCTTTCTACCAAAGTTGAAAGTTTCAGAAGTTTTTGACTTTTCTGCTAGAAAATCAACTCCTCAGAGCCTGAGTTTTATGGGCAAAAGCACAGAGAAACTGAAAGGAGAATAGACTAATGACTTACATTTTCACCACAAATGAAAATGTTTTTATCTTTAGGGAATATCCAGTTAGAATAAAACATAAATAAATATTCATAATGTTTCCCTGTGTAGATGTAGTGATGTATCACATTTTTCATTACTCCAATTTTAGATGTAAAACAAAAAACCCCTTTTGCTTTTCTTGAAACACACTCAGCCTGCTAACACTGCCAGGAAAGCAAAGTTAATAAGCCAATTTGTTTCCTTTTCAAGAAGACATCCTTGCGTTTTATCTCAAGTTGCTTTTCAAGCTGAAGAGAAAGCACCTGTAAACATGTGCTGCAGAACTACCTCATTATCCTCATTCAAACCCTTTGCAAGTACCATTAGTCAGGTACTGTTTTCAAGCAGATGCATTTCTAAAATTCATACACCTTTTCCTCTCTACATGATTCACTCTTCCAAAGTGACTCTTTTTTCATAGCTCCTGTCCAGCTTGATGCTCCTTTGTGTGCAAACTCAAAAATGGATTTGAAGTCTTAGTAAATGGAGGACAGACAGACATACAGACTGATTGCAGTATATTTCTTTCCAAAACACCTAATTTCTTCGTATCTCATGAAACTCCTGAGTTCCATTTCTTAAGGTTTTAGAGGGATTGGTGCCCAGACACAGGGACTATCAGGTGGCTTTTTTTCTTTTGATTTTCTTTACTTTCAGTGGGAAAAGTGGTCTTCAGTTCTTGGTAACCTTGTTTTGATCCATGAATCTATTGGATTTTTTACCTTTATTTCCCCAGATGATTAAAATTTCCCTGTAGGTGTAGACTGTGTGAGTCATTCAGATTTTTAAGGCAACATGTGGAACCCAAGAGTTTCCAGGATGCCCTAATGAAAACCCAAAGGTATCCTGACTTCAGGGTCTGTAATGTTGCTTAATCTTTAACTCTCCAACACTTAAAAATATTCTTTTCCACTGTATGCTGAGTAAGGCTTACAGAAAATCTATACCTTTACTTAGGCTCTTATGATTCTGTTTGTCATCATGTTTGGTCAGCTCTGTTTTCCTTTAGCAGTGGCAAGAGAAAATGACAGTCAAGCATATCTCAAAATAAAGCATAAATTAAAAATAATGGCTCAACAAATCTCTTCTTGACCACATTGTTATTCCACATAGCAAGGTGACTTTAGGCAGAGATTAAGTTATTTTATATCAGTTGAAGGTCTGTAGGTTTATATAGAAAGGAAGCCTAGGAAAGGGAATGATAGGGAAGTCTGGATGGGGAATAGACTATGAAGAACAGAGCATATAAAATATACCAAAATTCCAGTAACTTCAGTGGGCAAGCAGACATAGGGGAAATGAGGCTTAAATTCATGGCCATTCACAGCAGAATCAAACCAGTTCATTGAGGTCTCTGAGTTCTCACTATGGATGACCAGTGACAGGAAAATACTTCCCTGGCTGATAAAGCTGTGACAACAAGAGAAGAGAGACGTCACTGAAGGTTTTATGGAGCAAGGCTGCTGTAGGGACAGCTGGACAGCAAGTTACTCATCTCATTGGCTGGTGACTCTCTCCCCCATCTCAAAGAAGCAGAGTTACTCTGCATTAGTGAGATCCAATTCTGTAGACTTTAAATCAGCTGAAAAAAACTGTTCACTGCTACAAGATGACAGTTTAACAGGCAGCTCCCCTTCTTGCTTTCTATTTACTGGAAAAAGACAGGCTAAAAACATGGGACTTGCTACAGCTCAGGGCCAAGGCATGGGTCCGTCTTGGCTGCCTGGATATAAATACAGGTGAGTCACTGGATGTGCCTGTACACACCTTGAAATAAAAATACCTGAAGTGATCACTGACTGCCAGGAAACTGTGCCAAATTTTTGGCAATGTCCTTTGCTCCTCCTTGGCTCATCTTCATTCATGAGTGCTGAGCCAAGTCAGAGTCTGCCCTTTGGCTCGTTCATTGGCTGGCTCATTGCTGCATGTACACATTTTCTGATGAACAACTGTGTACACCCATGTACATACACACACAAACACAAATTTTCCACAGATTTTAGCATCATTTGTCACGAATTTAGTGGCTCTTTTTTCAGAAGGCATGTGGTGAATATTATTTATGCTAGTGACAGCATGCACAGAAGTTTCTATGTGTCTGAGGATCTTACTTCAGTGTTTGCTTACTTGCTGCATGGAAGCCTTTTTGGTATTATCTTAATTTGCTTGGATAAAAGGGAAGTCAAGCAAAGAATTTCAGTAGATCATTTAAATAAATACTTTCTTTTCAAGTGAAATTTATACTTGTGCATAAATGTGATCTAATGGTTCAATTCTGATCTATTCAATGATGTGAAAGCATTTAGTAACTCCTATTAATTCAGTGGTCTTGTTATAGATCATCATGGGCATATCTGAGAACTGAATTTGGCTTGCATACTAAAAAAATCCTAAACTTACTCTTTTTGCTGATGGTGTGCGTGGTGCACAGTAGTTTTTCAATGTAGTGGGATGAAAGATATTTTCAAAGATACTCTTGCAAAAATAAAGTGAGGGTGTTGTACAGCCAGGGTTTTACTGGGAAACACTCCACTTTAAAAAAAAATAAATTTTCCTCCTCCTCTGTTCAAGATCTTTGCCAAAGGGTGTACATGTTACTGTTGCAGCCAAAATTACTGTTATAGCCAAGGGATGTACACGTTTCTGTGTAAATGCATTGCCAAAGGGTGTGCGAGTTACAGTTCAAAGTTACAGTTGAAGGGGCATTCCTGGCTTTAACGTTTGTGATCTGCTTATCCAGTCAATTAAACGCGGTTTATTTTCAGATGGCTGAGGGGATTGCTCATGTGATGCAGACGCTATTGCTATGGGAGCCCTTAAAAACAAGTTCCCTTTTAACTTTTTGCTGTTATGCAAGGCATTACTGGTACTCATGGTATTCCCCATTCCTTGTACAATACGTGCTTCTACAAAGAATAGCTTACCTCTAATTAAAGATGGTAAAAGTGCTCCACTTTTTTCTCTAGGGGTGCCAAATAAATCGCCAGTCTACCCCAGGCCATGCATGGCTGTTTAGCAGGCTACTGTGTGCAGCTGTAGTCACATTTTGCATGGTTTTGAATTAATGGCAATTGCTCAAAAAACAGATCAGTTTGGCGGACTGAATTCTTCAGCATAAAATGTCAGTAGACAGCGGGGTCAAAGCCACAGCAAGCAAAATGCAAGAAGTGTGGAGAACAGTTCAAAAAAGTAACACAAGAGAACAGAACTGGTTGGGAATGTACGGGGAATCCTCCATATTTTCTGGCCAGTGCCATTGGAAATCTGATGGCTCTGGTCTGCCAGGCATGTGCTATCTCTCATGCAAAATTTTCTTTGCTTAACCCTTTACAGTTGTGTCAGAGCTCCTCACCACTGTCAATGGGTTGTTTCTTCCACTGTTGTGGTTGATCCTAAGCAGGTATTTCCATACTGAAACTCTGGCCATGGTTCATCTGGTCTATTTTACGTTAGGAGGAGGAGGAGAAGTTGCACTAAATCTTCTGTGGAAATTGGCCATTAGATGTCCTTTGAACCTATAGAAAGACTAGGGTGGCTTCTTCATGAAGAAGTCTTGCTCGCCTTTGCATTCAGACATTTCAAGAACTAACATTTGTCTTTAGACATCTACAGCGGTGCTAGTTGTTCAATCTATCAGAACTAAAGAAAGACTTCTAATCTTTCTGAAACAGATATGAAAAAATTGCCCTCTTGAGGTTCCTGTTTTTCTTCATAGACTAGAGAATTTGCCAGGATTAAATGAGAGTATATCAGGTCTAACTTCTACATTTTTAAGTTAGTTGAGATAAATCTCTTTGTCTCACCACTGGTTCACAGCAGAAATAAGGCAGTTCAAAGAAAGACAAATGATGATTAGGAGCAAGGAACACTTTGGTTTCACATGAGTATGATGAGAAATTAATTTAGAGGGAAAGCAGGTAAAGAATAACATGATAGGGCTGTTGACTAACAGACTGGAAGAAACAAAATTAATACAGATACCTACTGCATTCCAGTCAGAAAAAAGGGAGGATCAAATCAGATGGAACAAGCTTGAATATGGAAAAGAGAACTCCTTTCCTCCATACCACATAATCACCCCATAGCCATGACAGAGCAAGACCCAAACAGTTTCAAAGGACTTTGAAAAAGATGCCAGGTATATCAAGACAAGGAGGATACCAGCAGTAGCTTTAGTCAGTGAGAAAATGCAATTATTTCTCACACCGGGTAAAGGGTTACACTGTTCTTGTATGGTACATACAGACTGGTGCAAACTGAACTGCTGACCTTGTCATTAGTCATTATATGAGGAACCTAAAAAAGATTGTATATTTGCCCCAAGCCTATGTTTGATTTCTGGATGCGTAGCCATATTTACCTAAAGATTGTAAACAAGCCAAAACTTGCATGCATAAAAACTATATTTTTCTTTACAAATTTGTTTAGAATTTGCTCCTTATGTTGCATGTAAAAAGTAACATTGCTTTTATTTGTTGAAATGAAATCACTTCTAACTTTCTCTTTTATGTCTTCCACTTTTACAAGATGTTTCTTCTGGCAATGTCAGTCAACTTTCTTTACCTTGCTCTTTGTTCCCACATTGCCAATATTTCTGTGCTGCTGACTTCTGCACATATCCCCAGGAGTTTTTTTGATGATACTGTGAACAGGAGCCCCTGGATGTTTACCAACTCCTTACTTATTTATTATACCTGGCTCACTTCCTAGGACACAGTGAAAACAGTGTCTGTTCTTGTTGATTGCTAAACAAACCTTGTAAGGAAACAGTCCTCCAGTATGTCTAGGAACATTGCTTCTTCCCTTGGGACCCCATCACTGTCATCAGGAGCAACACCTGGAAAACAGTGGCTGGCTGAGCTTTTGTACAAACCTCGCTACCTGCACATTTATCCATGGTTTTCAGCAGTAGGCAAAGAGAGATGTCTCCTGCTTTCTTGCTGTTGAATGCGACCTGCATTGCCAAATATCATTTATTGAAACATTCTCTTCTACATTTTATCTAAATCTTAAACACACAGCTTTGACTAACTCATCAGGGTATGGAAAACTCCACGGCCAGAACAATTATTTTTGTTCCTCAAAGAATCTGTGATTCTGCTGCAGGTGAATACAGCTGCTGCTTTTTTGTCTGTAGTATGTCCAGCATTATATGGGGCTGAAATTTTCAGCACTGCCCTAGAGATTTGGATACTCATATTCCCTTAATACATCATCCTAAACATTTCCAAAAGAATTCCAAGAATGCTCACACAGATGTGAGTCTCTTGCCTCATCTCTGACTGACCTGCCATATAAGTGCTTATGAAACATTAAAATTTGCATTATTCCAAATGCATCTCCATGATGGTGCTGCCTTTAATGTTGGTCATAGTGAATCTCCAGCAACAGAAATTAGTATATTCTTTTACATCTGCTAGGAAATTTGTGGTTTTCCATATTTTTTTCTTCTGGTCTGCACTTTCTTAATGTTTCCCCCAGAACCCCTACCACTATTTTAGAAATAAACGTTTTGGCAAAGGACAGTTAATGCTTTAGTTTTGAAGAGCTTTTTAAGTAACTGGAAACCCTGGCTGTCAACTGGCAACACAGTAGTTTATATGTTTCTCCTTTGCACCAGAGTCTCTGAGGTTTGCCAGTGCAAATGTGAAACTGTCCAATCCACCAATGGAAGTCTTTTGGTGGAAACACTGCTGGCAAAGCAGAGGAAAGCAAAGAAAAAAGACAATTGAGATGAAAGATATAAAAAAATTAAATCGGCCTCTGAACTGCTGATGATATTTCTGAATGTTATTATCTTTAAATATGGGAAGTACCATTTTTCCCTGAAGGGGCTTGACTTCTCTCACTGCTTGAGTGCACAGTGTGATCAGAGAGATGACCAGAATCCCAGTTCCAGGCTTTGACTTCTTGGTCTGTATCCCACAGGGTCTCCTGCCATAGGCCCTGTTTCTGGAACCCCCAGTAAAATGTGGCAAGCTCTCCTGAGGACATTCCTGAGCAGGACAGCAGTTTCACCACACCTCTGTACCCACTTCACACCACAGCAGGAGATGCATTTCTCCTGGCTGTGCAGGAGTCCAGGGCACAGCCAGACAGAGGACCTGATGAGCCTCCTTCAGTGATTTCACACAAATCCATTCATTCCCCACTCCACATGCCTCTAGAAACCCAGAGTCTGTTTCTCAATTTTATCAGCTGACAAATTTCCAAGACTTTTCACTTCACTCAGTCTAACAGGAAAAGGAGATCACTTACACTCAAAATCCTGGGACTATGTTGCACGTCCCAAAGACTGCGGCACACGTCCCACTGTTTGATTCCCAACATGGCTGGGGAATCATGTGTAGTAGTACAGCAAGTTTGTTCTTGCACTGACCTGCAACTGCTGAGTCCATGACATGAGAGGTTGCACACAGCTTTAATAACTATAACTCTCTTGTTTTATCAGCCACACTGAGTGCATATAATGGCAAATATGGAGAGTAGATAAGCATCCATGTGTGACACAGAGGGTGAAGTCAGCCCAAGTGTGAAACAGATAATCCTGCTTACCTCACCTGTATCTGCCTAGCAGAGCATCCACATCTGCCTTCATTGCCAAGGAGCAGGAAGGCACCTCCTTGTCAGACCCTTCCAATCTGCTTTGCAAGTAGAGGTGTTGTAGCCCAACCCAAAATGCCCTAAAATAGCATGGTTGGTGAGTAGGGACTGGCATTTGCTGGATGGGATAGGGCAGGGAGACAGCTAATCCCAGGAGACCCAACCACTGTGTGTCCTGGGGATCAGAATCATTGGCATCCTCAGCGGTGATTGAGTGACTCAATCACTGATTGAGTGACTTAATTCACTGATTATCTCTGACTTCTTGATGCACTGCATGCTTGTCTTGCAATCAGAGCATCTGCTACTGACCACAAGAACATCATCCTCCTTTAATCTGAGCATTGTCGTGATGGTTTTTGTGTTCTGAATGCTCACCCTGCTTGTACAACAAAGCTGGCCCTGCCAGAAGGCTCAAAAGTAATTTCAAAACTGTTGAAAGCTTTCATATTTTGCAGGTACCCTGGGCCAAGGCATCCAACCTGACCTAACTTGTGTAAATCAATGGCCCAAAACTCAACATCCTTGGGCCTTTCCAGGCTTGTACTGGGGTTGTCACAGCCCCAGATCTACCACTGTTCAAGCAAGAACTGTGGAAAAGCAAGCTTTTGGCCTCCTTCTTTATCTTTAGAGGAAGTCAACCACAAAAGAAGTTAATTATTTATACAATACTTTGGGTTGGTCTAGAGGAAAACAAAAATCAATCACACAGCTGTTTTGGGCTGTTTTTTCTCTCTCTTGCTCTGATGCATGAATTAAGCCACTGATTAATCAAAGAATTAATTGACAAGAACCCTGATTTATGTCGAGTTAAGTTACAGCATGCAAATATTTGCATAGTGTTGGATGTAGATTTAAACACAGCCTCCATAAGTATTTTTTTTTAACCATGAACATTTCTTGAGCATAATCCAAGTGCAAAACTCAAGCTCTTCCTCCTTCCTGATGATTTGAATGGATGGATTGTGGCAAGAGTCACACCATTTGTGTTAAAACCTTAATCTGATAAATAACTCTCAGGATGATTTTTAAAAGCACAAAGGGCAGTAATGTGTCTTGCTTCCACTAACAATTCAACAGAGTTAGGCACCATGCTCTAGTTTACATTTTTAAAGATTTACCTTCTTTGTCTTGAAAGCTGTGTTGACAGCAATCTCCATTCAGGACATTCCTCTGAGAGAAGCCAACAGGCAGTCCCAGAACTTCCTGTGGATATGTGAAGAACAACTGAGTAACCAAAGAGCAGGGAAAGACACTCATGTGCTATAAGCAAGGAAGAAATAAATTTCTCAAGGTAAAATTGTCAACAGCTTGTCTGTGACAGAATCTGAAACCTCTTAAAAAAAGTAACTACACAGTGACATATATATATACATATGCACATATATATATTATATATATATATACACACACACACACAGACACTTTTATCTTATTTAGGTTGCAAAAAGATCTTGGAGAGGTAAATCCAGATCTCCATACTTTAGCATGTTGTCTCGTTCTGGCACAATGCTCTGTGTACCCTATGAAGTGATGCTGATGAAGGGTTTTAAATGTAATTTAACTAATTTTACTCAAATCTGTTATTTTAAGACTGTGTAACCCATGGATTAAAAAGATAGGCTAAATAAATAATTGAGGCTTTGCTAGAGTTTTCCAGCTGATTTGAGGAGTTGAATCTAAATCCTGGTTTGCTAAAGCAGTGCTGGGCCCTAGCAACAACTCAAGTTTTTTTATGGATTGGATGGGAAGGAGAGTACTTTTAAGTGTCTTTACAGAGGTAAGCCATACTGTTTGTAAGGTGGCATAGTCTGATTTTTACTAACACGTGGGAGCACACTGCACCTCCCTCCTTACCTTCTGCTAAATCCTGCAGCCCTCCAGGGCTCTGCCGGGCTCATCTCTGTGCTGGGTAATTCTGGCTCTCTGGGCTGGTGCTCCCGTGCAAACAAAGCTGCCGTGACACAGGAGCAATGCCTGCGAGGTTGCCCGCAAACAAAGCCATGCTTACCGAGTTTATCTGCATGAATTGGTGGAGCTTGCCCATTCCTGCCCAGTTCTTTTGGCTCAGACACCTTAATACTGACTATATCCCTCGCTATATGCTGAGTAATCTGTTGTGAAAAATGCCTCCAAAGAGGCCCCATTATGCACGCTCTCCTACCAGGCAGCATTCAAATCCTGTCTAAATGGCCTGGTGGCTGATTAAAGTCCCAGAAGTTTTTTAATGATTATTTATGCTTCTCAACCATTATCTAGTGATTGTTGAAGCACCTTGCCGGAAGCCTTCTTTGTGGTGAGTAATGAAATAATGCAAATTGATGGGACCTGGTGCCGATTTTTAAAGAGAAACAGGCTTCATTGGAGGACAGGATCAATGTAGTCTGTGTGAGCTGCTGAAAAGGTTTGTCAATGGGCACATCAGACACCCCTCGTGACAATCCACACTGGAGGGTGTCAGAGACCAAAAACCTTCCTGACCTCCCCGGCTGGGAGACCCGGGCAGTGTTTCCATGAGTATGGAAACAGAGAGGGGAAAGAAGACCCCCTGAAAGTGGAGAGAAGACATGGAAAAAATCCAAGAAATATGTAAAGATTTGGCTTTACATGGCTGTGTGTGCACAGAGTTATGGATCATCATATCACACAGATTATACATTTTGCCACCATCCCGAGGTCACAGCAAGGGATCACTGCAGCTTTCTTGGACCTCTGGCATATTCTGTGGCTAAGACCACAGAAGGACAGGAAGTTCAGGTTTAGTTTAATTTTTTTTACATAATTTAGGATTTAGCAGCTAGTCAACAGAATACACAAGAACCTATCAATCCTAGATTTACCATTTTGAACATGAATTTGACCAGCTATGGTTTAAGTTATTGTTGCCTGCATGTTGTTCCAGTTTCTGGTATTTAAAATGAACCAAGAGACAAAGTCAAGATCGAAGAACACCAGCTTCATGGAGCAACCATCTGATAAAAAAAGAGAACAAATATCAAGAGAAAAAATTGACAAAGACCCTGACCTTCTAATGTTGTATTATTTAAGTCTGATATTAGGATCAAGGCATTCAGTGGCAATGAAAATTCATTTTCAGGCATATTTCTATTACCTCCATGACTTTGAAGAAACCCCTAAACATTAATGAAAATATGCATGAGAGTAAAAAGCAGCTCTTTCGCTGTCTCAGTTTCTCTTGGAATGGAAGGTGTTCAGTGTGTACTAAAAGATTAAGGTTTTATTGGTTTCCTTTTTTGTTTGTTTTTCACTGGGCATTGTTCCTGTGAGAATGTTCTGATTTAAGGTTGCTGCATTGCAGTAGGATGTGCTCAGTCGTGAGACTCAAATCCCAAATGACAGGCCAAGTGAGATTCCTCCCAGCTAGGTTTCATCTAAACTAACTCTGGCAAAGGGCACCTTTTTATTTTGGAGACAGATTTGGAACTGAAATGTTAGAAAAATATTTTTGTTTGGATGTTTAAGTATTCTCGGTGTTTAAAGCAGTCATCCAGCCCTACTCCACTGGGGTTTTTCAGAGTTATCTTGTCCAAAACATTCAGTGTGAGCTCCTGGGAGCCCATTGTGGTACATAAAACCGAGCTGAATCTGTCTAGTTGTGTTAGTCCATTCAGCACTACTTCAGACCTTTCTTACAGGAGCCCTACCTTTGCTTGGGATCCACATGAAAACTGCAGAGTGCCCACGTTCCCACAGTGAGGTGCCCAGGTTTGTGTGGAAGTCTCCCAGTTTAGAAATTTAAGCATTTCTAATTTCCATGTTCTGGAGACCCAGCCCAGCGTTTAAAGAATGTCTAATGTGTGCAAACTCAATTTTGCCCAGTCTAAAGAAATGTAGTTGCCACCACTGCCGATTTTTGCATTGCTCTTAATTAAACACGTTTGCCTTTGCTGGTTTGCAAGAGAGGAATCAGCAGCTCCAGAGACTTGTACTAAAGAGGGTAGGGGTGTCATAATGTCCATGGAGTCACAGAACAGATTGCTGAATGTCCTTGTATTAGGAGGCACATCATGACGACACCCCAACCATCAATACATATTATATTTGTATAAAAAGAAATGAAAAGCAAAGACTCACCAACAGCTGTAGCTGTTACTTTTTTTTTTTTAAAGTGTAAATCAAATCATTCCTTGTGAATTTCCAACCAAAATTAATGTCCCTGCCCAGAACCTAGGAAAGTAATCTGTGGATACGTATTAGACTGAGGAGTTAGAGCTCCCAGCTATCGCTTCCCAAAACAGAGCCCTAACGTCATCAACAGAATATTTTGGGCCCATCTTGTAGCCAGATACACAAGAATGATGGGGCCACATGGCCAGTGAGAGGCAACCCAACTACTGTTGAGGAAGATGTTGGTTACGGACTTTATGCAGAATGTCATTTTTGTGGTTGGACTCTTTGGCATGGAGCAGCAGCTCTGACAGGAGAAACCCTCTGAGGACCCCTCTGTGTCCGTTCTGTCCGTGGAGAGCAACACACTCAGATCCAGGAAAGGACCTCGTTCACTGAGGCCTTGATTCCGCTTTTGGCCCCTGACTGATGAGGACAGTGGTGGGGAATGAAGACAATGCTGATATTGCTGATGTCCATGTGGCTCCATCAGACTCTTCAGGGACTCGAGGTGCTTTCTGTGGAATGTGGTGTTTGTTGTATAGGTTGGCATTTCTGATCTCCCTTGAATACACAGCAGCACTGGAGCCCTTCCCTGTTTGCAGGGGACTTTGATTTGCTCTCTGGCCACACGAGCCACCTCTTCCTAGCTGTACTCATGGTGCTTTATCGTGTGAAAAAAGCACTCCATCCAAACAATGTGAATTAAAGGTAAAGCAGGTCTAGAGAATTCCTTCTTTGTAATAAGTTATCCATTAAATACCACTTAAGCTTTTCTTGTTTTAAAGCATATGTCAACATAATCTCAAATACTTTTTATAAAGTACTAGTAGTAAGTCATTAAAAATGACAAAAATGTCTTTAATCTATAAAAAATATTTTAATCAACTGAGATATCTTTTTCAACATAACAAAATAAACACAACCCAGACTAGGCTATCTAATCTTCAGCTCACAGTGGGATGACTGTACAACAGAATGTCAGAATCACCAGCTAAATTCACCGAGTGCTTACTGCTCTCAGGAGCTTTCAGGTATGTTCTCCTCACTACTCTGGAATAGCCTAGTTCTTTTTAAATATTTACAGATATTGAATATTTATATATTTGCATTTCCTCAGGGGTAAATCCTTGCACTTTCTGAAAGGTGCCATGATTGAGAAATAGGAGATAACTTTTTGGTAGCCATTGATCAAAGGTAACATAACCATTCAATAACATTTGTGAGCAACCATTGAGAATTTTTATGCCCTTCATTTTATTAAAATGACCACAAATCTTGGAAAAGGCAGAGGAGTACAGAGAACAGAGGAGAAACTGGTAATTATATGAAATGGAATATAGTTTGGGATAACCATATATAGCATAACCATACAGTATTAATAATTCAAATGTAATATTTGTCCATGTAGTGCACTGCACAGTTGAGAAGCTACATTGAAAAGTGACCTGTTTTTAAATTACTCTAATTGAAGCTGATCTGTATTTTATATGGTGGGGGCATAATAAAGAGCAAGATGCAGCATAAAAGTTTATTATAATTATGGTTCACAATGTGTGCTTGATCTCCCTTCATGTTTCATATTTTATTATATGACAATTATCAAATACTTCTTTTCTGTGATCCTTATTTTCTTTCATGCTGCTTCTAATTGAAGAGAAGATATCTCCACAGAGGGATTTCTACCATTTAGTCATACAAATAGAGATGGAAATCTCTCCATGGTCTTTCCCCAAGTAAATATTTGTTGAGATTTAACAATCACATTGTCTAATGATGGAGAAATTTAACTTCAACTCAGTTTTGTAAAGTAAATTTCATAGATTTGTCTCTTCTCCACAAATTTTAAGTTATTTTGTATTTTTAATGGTTTCTAATAAATATCTGGCTGTCATAACCGGATGCACCATTTGGTATTTATGGTTGTTTCTTTGCAGTAAAGCAGTGGAAGACTCAGAGAAGCTGTTCTCTTGAACTGAGGGACTTCTCTGAAGCTCTCTCTTCATGCTCAAAGATAAGTAGGTGACATGATTTTGTCGCTTTGCTTCACGTGGTGGTTGATATCTGTGGCTCAGAGTGTTGGGAAATTTGGTCATCTGTAACCCAGGCTGGCAGGCTGTATTTTTTACTGAGGACCAAGGGCACCTGCAGATGTGGTACCTCCCAAAATACAATTACCACAGGGAGCAACACCTCCTGAGAGTTCCACCTCCTGAGAATTTGCAGTCACAAAGAGCAAATATCTTTCTTTGCCAGTGAGTGTGTGACAAGAAAATGTCTATTTCTTGACATTTGCCAGTGCTGTATCCCAATTTCTCCGTTGAAACATTAAGTACACTGTGGTTTATGTGCATGTTTCACACATTTACACAAACACAGACAGGTTTCTTCCTCAGTATAGGCAGTACAGAAGCCTTTTTACACCATTACTGTGATTAAGGGAGATGTAGTAAAGGTGAAATAAAGGTGAATCACAGCTAGAAAGAACACACTACTTTTTATTTTCTCATACACTAAGCATGCAAGGGTAGACACAAGTCAGTATCCATTGTATTTCTGAAATATTTCTTCACAATTTGTTTGCCTCTGTTTTCTTTAGAAAATGATTACCAGTAGTTTGAAATTTTTGTGATTTTTTTGCTAAAATCACGTATTTGTGTATGAGCTTTAACCATGTCTGTTCTTGGAAAGGAGCCTGCCTATTCCACAAAACAGTATTCCATTAATGCTTGTGTTTCTCACCTCTGGGCTGGAGAGACTATGAAAAGTATCTCCCTTTTTAACAAATCTTTCAAAACTGCTCAGCCCCTTAATTTCATTATAAATTGGACTTGTACAAATCCTTACAAGTATGGTTGCCCTTTGACAGTTCTTCCTGCTTTAGTCTTAGAACAGCAATGGGAACAGAACTCTTGATCACAGCAGGAATGTGTTTATGATCATGCATTACTCAAGTCTGTTTTTATTTCTCGTTTTATGTAAAATGCTGCAGTAATCCCTTTAGAATTCCCCTCAGCTTAAATCTCAGAGACTGTTCAAGACTGCCTCTTAATGTCTCAAGAGCACTTCAGCTCACATAAGCCTCATATTCAACAGGTAAAGCCCACTTTGTTCTATAGAGATGGCTGAAGTAATGTAAAATTAAAGATTTAATCTTCTGTGGTAACTCAGACTGTCCTCAGTGCAGCACAAAGACACTAAAAGTCTGTTAACTTTTAAGTAAGTAGAAAATTCTTTGATTGACAGTGGTCTGCTGTATTGATCCCAAAAACTATGCCACAACAAATTTTATTACAATTGGGTGAGAAGACTTATTGCACGCTTTGGGAATGCAAGGGGATTCATTTCACTATTAACAGGTTTTCTCCATTATAAATTTTAATTGACAGGATTTAAAGGCAATTGAAGTCGAGACTAAACATTTTGGACAAATTAAGGAAGGATTTTTTTTTGTTTTGGGTTTTTTTTGGTTTTTTTTTTTTTGTTGTTGTTTTGGGGGTTTTTAAAACTAAATTTAGATGGAAGCAGCCAAAGGAATGACTGGGCACTTGAGAGTTCAAATAACTGGTAATTATATGAAATGGAATATAGTCTGCACACTTTTATTCTCATTAGGAACTTCACACAGGAGCTTAACTGATCTGTACATTTAATGTGTTTTCTCCCAGCTATGGACAGATGCTTGCACAATGGACTCTGCCAATTAATGCAGCCTGGACTGACATTCAAAGTGGGTTAATACGGACACAGCCAAACTTAGCACATATTTCCTCAGCCACAGATCAATCAGGTACTTCCAAACCCCCTCAGTCTTACCCTCAGCAAACCAACACAAGCTGTGTTAAACTTGTCACTGCTGGTATCCCTCAAGTCTGCTAATGAGTTTCCCAAGAAGAACAAATGCAGCCCACAGACGACTCCAGAAGCAAAGCAGCAAGGCATTTTGGTTGACACATTGGAAATAAATCTGATCTTTCAGTGGTACCTTTCTAACTTGAACTGAGACCAAAAGTAGAAATGTTAATTTCTTTGTGTACTTACATGTTCTGGAAAATTTCAGTGTGCCAGGCACCTAAATGACACATTTTGTTAGAGGATAATTAGTACTAATCTGTTTCCAATGCCATGGCTCCAAATCCTCATGAGAGACATGGAAGAACAGGTAGGTCCAAAAAACAGGGCAAGCTGAACTGTTCTTTGGCCTGTATGGACTTGACTTTACATCAGAACTTTACTGACAACAGTGGAAGCTTAGACAGATTCCTCATGTGAACACATATAAACCCATATTTAGGCATCATAATATGTGACTTGAATCTTACCCAACATGATTAAACTGCTGTAGCTCTCTAATTTGCTCATGAAGACCACGGACTTTACAGTTTGTGTGATTCTTTTTAAAACGTAGCACTGGAACATTCCTGACTTGATATTCCTTCAGTATTTTAAGCTGTATCTCTCTGGGGCAAAGTCCTGAGATTTGTACATTAGATATAAAAGATTACAAATAACTGAGACTTATGGATAATTCTTTTTTCCTCTATTTGACAGCTCCCCTCTAGAAGAATTCAGTATTTTCCCTTCTCTGCCTTCTTTCATTTGCATCCTCTTGCTTTTACTTCATGTATTTTATCAGAAATGCCTGATTCAATGTAAGAGAGGCGAAATTGCTAGCAATATTCAGAGACTGTTTTCAGTGCAGCAGCTGAAAAGCCCTCCCACCCAAAAGGTGACTGGATGTAATGCAGAAAGGCCCATTCTCCCCTCTATTGTTCCATTTTCAGTAAAGCACAATCTTGTCATTGGGACCAAGACCATAAGAAACTCTCTGTCTTGTTTGTTTTGGAAGAAGTCCCAAATCTGTAGCCAGTGGACACCATGTAGAGCAGAGAGAAGAGGTTGTGTCAGCTTCTCCTTCTTCCCCAAAATTCCCTTGTAGCCTGGCAGTAAGGCATAAAAATTTTGGGGACGCTGTCATCAAAATCTGCTCTGAGCATAGATCAATCCTGACTATGGACCTTGCACAACAAAGTTGTGTTTTGCATTGGAAGTAGAAGAAAAGTAAGACTACATTTACTTTCCTTTTTCTTTCAGAATCCAAAGGTATTTATTTTCTGTTTTCAAACACCCTCAAGTGAACAAAAAAAAATAAAATTGGGTAAATGTATCTTTTGCCAAATCCTTCAACATTCCAAAGTAAAACCTCAAAATCTCACCTGGGTTTGCCCAGCACCATCCAGAATCAGGCACTCAGCTGTCTCAGAGCTGCAGTTTTAAATGGCTTGCTGAAAGTGTGCAGCCTCATAGGCAATTTCATTTTGTAAATGCAGGCTCTGTGAGGAGTGCCAGAATAAAGATAGGGCTATAATTACTTAAAGAAAAGGCAGAGGTTGCTTCTCCAGCATTCATCTCCTTACCTTGGAGCTTTAGCCCTTTGCCCATCTGAGTGCTTGCTCTGTGAAAGATCATAACCAGCTGCTGGGAAGGCTCTAAAGAAAAGGGAACACATCTGCAAAATGTCCCTTAGCTCAGCTATCGTCCCACTACTCTGTCATAGAGCTCTTTAGTCTCAAGTCAATAGTTCAAAAAGATCTTTTTGAATATACTGCAATAACACTGGGAGTGCTCCCCTACTCAAATCCAGTCAAGTGAGAAATACTGGGTCTGAAGCTCCCATTAGCCCACTTTTGCTTTAAAGTGGGGTCTCACATAAGTTTTTTGTAACTTTTCAGGCTCTCAGTTTCTTATCCTCAAAGTGAGAGCAATGCTGTAGTTCATCTAGAACCTAATAAAAAAGCCAGGAAAACCTCTGTGGCCAGGAACCAAACCTGAGGTCTCTGCAGTTCCCAGCCACTGCATTAGACTTGCCATGCCCTCCTTATTTCTCATCTCTCCCCCTCCGACATACACAGACTTGAATTTTGTATTTTTTTCTCCAGTAACAGATTGAAAAAGGAGAGGCAGAGAGTGCCCCAGTATGACCAGCTGGTGTGTACAAGGCCAGTGCCCTCTTTGGGGTCGCATGAGTTTGATCCCCTTAGGCTGAGGGACACCAGACCTGGCTGAGCTCCCCCCTGCCCAAAGACAGCCAGGACTGCATCCTGGGGAGCCTTTGCTCCACTTTTCTATGAAAACCCAGTCCCTCAGTTTCTGATGAACCTTTAGGCACTGACAATGTCACAAATACCTGCAGCCCAAACTCAGTTTAGATGCCTGGGTTTTTTCCCTGTAGCCCACAAAATCTTCATTTAAGTGCTGAAGTGTTTGTTTGGCTGTTGCTGCTTTTGACACTCTCACCTCATGCAAATCAATGTGTGTGTTACCACTGACTTCAATACAGCTGGAATTTTTCCTTAATGTCTTGGATCTAATAGCCTGTTACTTGCTACCAACTATGACAGTGCAATTTTTGATTTATCAGAGGAAATGAAATGTTCTTGATGTACCAGCTAAAATTTTTAATCAATCCAATGCAAAAATCCTCTTCTTCCTAATAGAATATTCTGTTTCTCCCCGCTCCCTGGGAAATTCCATTATCTTCTGTCATGTGTCAAAATATATCCACTGAGTATTGATATCAAGCAATTATGTGAGACAAAATCATTTGTGTATGGTAAGAAAACAGAGGCAAATGACTGCATTCTGAACTGCCTCTCTTGGTAGCAAAGTGGCAAAGGCTTCAAACCTCATATGGAAATGAGAAATGCATGTAAATTACTTTGTCTAAATGGATTTTCATTAGAAGTGAAATCCAAGCAGTTCAAAAATCACTAATGTTCACTGGCAAGAGCCAAATGGCTGAGTCAACATCACTTTTAGTCTTTAGTTCTTTTCTATAATGCTGAACCACTGAAGAAGTCTGATCAAACTTGGCATTGCATTGTGCCAGATTAGTTAAGTCATGGACTGACTCATCCTTGGGCTCTGACAAGTCCTAAATGAGCTACTGATCCTTTGCATTGCTGGGTACAGCCCACTGTGAGACTAGGACACAGACAATAGGAGACATTAATAGTGGGTGGCTCTGTCCTCATGTTTAATTATTTTTATTTATTCTGCATAGGTTCTCTTCTTCACCCTAGATGCTGATTATTTTAGCTATGATGGAAAGAAGTCCAACACTCATAACTAAAAAATTTGAAGGGTCATCAAGATTCCAACAGTCAGTTTGAGCAGGACTCAAGGTGTAGGCCTGCAATCCTAGATCTGTACATGGTACAGCCTCCAGGATATGAAGACGGAGCTGTACCATAAGCTCTAAGAAGGATTGTGCACTGAAGAGATAAGCACTGTGCTCTGCTGTGCATCCAAGAGCATCTCTGTGCTCAGAGCTGCCTAACAGAGCTGTGCCCCTCAGGCAGCCAGGATGGGGGAGCTGCTCCTGTGAAGGCAGATTCCTCAGGAAAATATCCTGAGATCCAAAATATGGATGCTGACTGATAGCCAAAACTTTTAGAGTTCAACAAGGGCTTTGTAAGTGTAGATATCCAAAGTCTGCTTGTGTGGAAGGTATCCTGATGTGCATCCATTCAGGTGCAGAACAAAGCAGCAAGAAACATGGTGGAGGGATTCCCAGCAGCCTTTTTCACTGCCTCTTTCAGGGCACACAAGTTTTCTCTGTAATTCTTTGGCTACAACTCTGTGAAAGGACTTGCAGCTTTATAGCCTTGTGCTCTGCATATGCTTTCCTTTGAGGAATTGCTTTGCATTCAGTCAACATGATATGTGAAACGGAAAACTGTGTTTCTAGGTATACCTCAAGGCAGTTTAGTTTGCACTGTTGTCCACTGGGGATATTCTTATCATGCTATTTGTGTGCAAAACTGTCATAACTAACACAGACAGGCCTGCCTCATCCTTGTTTCCCTTGACCACCATGGCACCCAACACTTTTGAATTTATATAGAACATAGGAATGCACAGTTTATTCTATTAATTAATACTATTACACTATTAATGCACTTTATACTATTAATTGGATGACAAAGTATTCAGATTTAAAAAAAAAAGGGGGATTTGAAATCTGGCTTGGTTTAGCTTTTTGCTCATTACCAGAGACTGAAACCATTCTGCCTGGATCCACCTCAGTGATGCTCCTCAGCTGCTTTTGTACATGAAATGGGAGATTTTGTCAATTTTTAAAAAATGAAACAGAAAAACATTTAACAAAAAGGAATGATCTGGAACACCTGCTCAGTTATGAATTGGAGGTCCCAGTCTGCAGCCCAAAGACAAAGCAGCTGCTCACAAGCCAAGCAGGAGGTTGCACTGAGCTAAAGTTGTCCACACTGACCTGACACTGTATACAGACGGAAGTAAACAATTACATCTGGAATGAAGAATCTGCAACAACCTCTCAACTGATTAAAGTCTTTTTAGACAGATAATGTCATCTACTGCTGCTGGTTCTCACAGCTCACACTTAAAGCTCAGGTACAAGTGCTCCTCCTCCTTTCTGAACTATTATGTGGGACAGTTTCAGCTACCTCTGAACTTGGTTTTCCAATAGAACCAAATGTTTGAAATGCCTGAGACTGGTGATACATTGGATCAGGTTGCCCGGAGAAGCTGTGGATGCCCCTGTTCAAGGCCAGGCTGGATGGGGCTCTGAGCAGCCTGCTCTAGTGGAAGTTGTCCCTGCCCAGGGCAGGGGGGGTTGGAACTGAATGAGCTATAAGGTCTCTTCCAACCCCAACCATTCTATGATTCTGTCATTTGAGAAACCTGGATCTTCTTATTGGGATGTCTTCAGGACTGTGTTCCCTGATCTTGGGCTGAGTCCTGGTTTGCAGTTCCTGCCCTTGCTGCACCAGCTTTGGTTCACATTACTGAGGTGCTGCTCCCCTCACCTGTAATTTGGCTGAATTCCTCCAGGTGTGATTTGGCTGCAGTCTCTGGGGATCTCACGAAGGGAAGTAAAAATAAACGCTGAAACTTCGTAAATTTACTGTAACTTATGCAAAGTTCATTTGGTACAGCAAAAGTACAGCAAAAACTTATGGTATCTTTTTCTATATCCTGGAGATTGTAGCAAATTGGGTCCAGTCCATGACAAGTTCTCCCAGAGTACTAGCACAAGATCTGAAGTGTACTTGCAGGCTCTTGATAGAGGTCTGAATAGCACCTCCTGGTCAGCAACAGCAATTCTTCACTACCTCAACCTTTGCCAAATTAATTCCATAAATGCTTTAGTACTAAAATATTTGTAAGCTGGAAAAATTAGATCTAGAGAATGAGGCATTGTCTTAGTCCAGTAAGGCATGCAAGCCTTTAATGAAGGCAGGTATGATAGCAAACGAATAATCACTCATTTAAAAACTGCTAAATGCTATGAAAAACTTCCCTGGGATCTGGAGAGTATAAGACAGACCCACAAAGTTAGAAACAGCTATTGCTACTGGCGGCTTGTGAAGCCATGAAATATGTTTGACGTTCACTTTCCAGGTCTGTGAGTCACACAGATACCACATCTTGCTTCAACCAGAAACAAGACCCGCTTTACCCAATAAATTGGCCAGGCAAGGCTGTTCGTTTGACCTTAATTACCCAAGTGTTCACCCAATACTATGCAGACAGACAACATCAGTTGACACATTGGTTCTGCTAATAGTGATACTTAGCACTCCCTACCATTTTTCATCTTCAAAGCACTTTCCAAATTTTACTTAATATCTTTGAAGATGCCAAACTGTTTGCTGATATTTCACTGATAGTTTCTGCTCTTTCCAGAGAAGAGGAAAAGATGCTATTTCCTAATTAGGTTTTAGTAAAGACGCTACTGACTTCCCCTTCTTCTCATCTGGTTTTCAGTATCCTTCTATTTCCAGCAATCTGACCTCCCGCCAGTCGGCACCTGGGGAATTATTGCCTTACTTGCCTTTTAAATGGCAGATAACAAATTGTTGTCAAAGTAAAACCTTTCCATTTTTCTTTCAGACAAATTTAAATGTTACATGCTTAACTCCCAGAACTTCAATCCGTTTAGTCAGTAACAAAGTAGGAGTCATTTACTTCCAAAAAGTTCTGAATAATTTTCTATATTTTAAAAAAGTTTCATAGGTATAATTTCCTGACTTTCTGCTTGTTAGAGTCTTACAAACATTTTTCAGATGTTTGAATTACAGGCCACTGTTTCAGCGGAAGCTTTGTCAGGTTGTTGAAATATGAATGTGATTCTGGACCTTTCATGTTTTCATGGAGCATCTAAAGCCATGTACAGTATATTACCTGTCATTAGCACTGTTGCATCTGTCACCATCAGAGAGGAATTGGATACTGGCAGAGTGCACTCCAAAGTCACAAACAAGCACTTGGTCTCTTCCAAGGAAGCTCACAGCTTTTACACACACCAGTGTATTTAGGAAAGAAAAAGTATCTGCAAAGGATGACTATATACTATAAAATTAATTGAGACAAGCAGATTTTCAGTAGGTGTGAGGACAGTGCATTGTTCAGACAGTTTTACAAAGTAGTTTAGGATACTGCTTCAATACCCTCTAGGCCACTCAAAAATTGTGCCTTACACTACATTACAAAATTCTCGCTTGTTGAATTTTAAATGACCTAGACATTAAGGAAGATTAATTTCCTTATAGTCCTTTTCTTTTAATTTTGTTCCAACCTCTCAACTATTTCTTCTAATTCTGCCCTAGCTATAATCATCCTTCAAATATGTATCTGTCAGACACAGTCCTGTCCATCATTTGTCACAGCTTAAACACAGACGCACACACTCACGCTGCACACTCGTGTGTGTCTGGCTGCAGTTCTTTCATCTGCAGTCCAGCAAAGAATTCAGCCTGCTTGCATTCTGTTCAACAAAGCACTTAAACATAAAAGTAAGGATCAGGCTGAAGTGAAGCACATTGCAATTAGAAATGCATTGTTTAATGAAAGGTTGAGATGAACCGTACTTGCTGATACCTTATAAAACATAGGAAGAAACCTCCTTCCACTAACTTTGTGAGAGGAAAAAAGCCTTATTTCAGAAAAATAGTGGGTACTTCTGCCAGCAGAAAATCCATCTGGCCTAACTCTAATAGGATGCTAAAAACAGTAGCAGTGAGAAACACCCAGAGCAGAAATACTTGCTAAAGATGTGATCAGCAGCCAGCGTGCCCCTCAGGGACTCACTGTTTATTCCTCTGGAAGTTTAGGGTGGGTTTTTCCAAAAGAAGAAAATCTTGATAAAAATATACTCACCCTACAGAAAAAAAAATAAAGAAAGAAAAGAAAAAAGGGATTTGGAGTAGAAAAGAGGGAAGAGAGATCTCAGGGAGAAACAATTTTATACCAATCTACTGCTTCCCCCATCACCAGCCATTCACAGAACAAAAGGCCTCTGAGAAGCTGTGGACTGAGAGCTCATAGAGGAGGTACAGGAGATAATTTGTTTAAAAGAAAGAGCTGCAAAACAAAGGTCACTTCAAAGACTGCCCAGAAATGTGGAATGCTGGCCTGCTCCTCCCTTTCACACTGCCGTGTTGCCATGATAGTGTGCTCTATCCTACTTGTGAAATTGTTTCTAACCACAGAATATTTTGGTACCATTTTCCCTGTTCTCCTCATGGTTTTCAGGATCAAACTGTTCTCAAAGCTCCATGGTTGAAAGACGATATATTTAGTTGCAAAATGAACAGTCTTGGTTGGTTTGTTTGTTTGTTTGTTTTTGACAGCTGTATTTATAATTCTTCGCAGATTGCTCAGCTGGGGTTCAAATTTCTTTAATTGTGCTTATTCTTCTGGAAGTGACCTGGTACATCCTGCACTGGTTGAAACTGGATGACAAAATTAAAGTGAAAGAAGAGCTTCACTGTCCTGTAGCAGTCAACTATGAAGCAAGCACATATGCTATGAAGAGGAAAAAGCTTTGTTAAAAAATTAAGAAACCAAAGCCAAGCTGCCTTTCATGATTCTGAGGTATTTTGATTCATTGTCATCAGTTTGAACACCTCTTCAAAGTTAATTTTTTTGTTTCTAGGCCATTCATAGTATTTTAGTTAACATTTGTCATAGCAGAACACATCTCAAGGTGAGTCTCCATTTGCTCCTGCAACTCAGATGGATGAAAACATTTTGCATGAAAACAAGGCAGTTTCCCAGGGATGTCTTTAATAGTTTCTTTCTCTGACCATTACTTTCCAAGAATTCAAGCTGACAAATATATTGCATCCATTGGGAACTTGTAAGTTTAAGTAAAAATTACACTGAAAGAGGACTGAATCCTAGTAGTATGTACAAAGCCATTCTGTTTTTGTAAATCCTGCTTCTGCTAAAATGAAGAAGTCTGAAGAAGATGCTACAGACTTTTACTTCTCTAGGACTACAGCAAGTCTGGCCCTCATTGGCCATGCTCTACAGCATTGACCTTTGGTGGCATTATAAAAATACAAAGGAAAAGATAAAGAATTCTTTGCCAGTCTCTTGCTTACCAATTCTGCAGAGTTATTTTTCTCCAGGTATATGCATTGTGACATTTTCAAAATGAAATCAGCATCTAATCCATCCATGAGTAATCTAACTTGTAGGAAACAGAGTGCAAAAAGGGTGCTTTTAGATAAATCCTAATTAATTGTACATGCAAATGTCTTGGATGGATGTGGTCATGCAATTCAATTACATGACTAATTATGTTGGAATTATAATGCCATATTTAAATAGATAAACACACATAAAAATGCCTGTCCAGGAGTTTGCATACTGGAGACTGGGAATAGAATCATTTATTGGCTCTTTAGTGCCACCTGTTGAAAACTGAAAACTCATGCAAATGAATCTGTGCGCCAATTAGACGCCCATTTAGAAGGGGAATGTCCACTTGCTTGGCTGGTGTGAAAGTCAAAACCTTCAGAAATTTAACAGCTGGGCTGGAAGTATTTGAAACACGGTTGTCACCCTACGAAGGAAATTGTAACAACATACCATTGGGGATGCTGGGAAGCAGGAGCCAAGTTCTTGGGACAAGTGGCATGTTCATAATGTCACATCTGTTCAAAAACTGAGCTGGTTTCCCTTCTCGCCAGAAAGCCATCGCAGCACACACCTCAAAATAGGCATCCTGATTACAGAAGCCTCTTCTTCCATGAGTAATTCCACAGTTGTGCTTCTCTGCTAATTAAGAGCGAGATTAGTAGTGCCTTAGTCGTGCGGGGTTTGGCTGGAACCAGACTGGCCACTTGTAGGGCAGCATGCTGTGCAACGCGAGGAGGGCAGCGTACCTGCTGTGTGTGTGGGAAGCAAGCAAGAGTGAATTCCGTGTAAATAACTCTGCCAGCACACAGTGCCCAGCCAGGACAACCCAGTGGCCAAGCTGCTGACATCACCCCTGGGGTCAAAAGAGCAGATCGGCGTAAAAAGTCTCCTAGAAGTTCAGTTTTCAGAAATATTATTTCTTGCCTGCTTTATTCATGCTCTAAAAAGCATGAGCATATTTCCCCTTTGGATTTAGTTTATAATTAAGTTCTATTAAAAATGTAAAATATGGTCAGATCTCAGGCCTGGGTTTTGCTCTTCATCAAATGTCACATGGTTTGCCAAAGATGAAATAATGTCAAATTTCTTATTAAAGAAATCAAATCTATTTCTTGTGCAAAACCACTCATTTTACCCTCTTACCAACAATCCGAAAAGCTACTCTGCTAATTGAAAAACAACAAGAGGTTGATAACAATAGGCAAGGTAAAGGTAAATCACATGACTGCTTCACAAACATCCCATGTGGCATCATAGTTTAGCCAAATGGCACTTTAGGTGAGAAAGGAACATCCTGGTTCCTTTCCTGGAGCAAGGCAAACCACAATGGAGATTTTAGCTAGTATTGAGGCATACAGGATGCTGCAGGGAAGCTAGGACAGTTTCTTTTGAGCTCCTTAGTCTCTCTCCAGCTCTGGAAAAAGTTCCATCATGGAAAGACAGTGAGAGTTTAAGGCCAATGTTTTTCATTTCACTGTGGACTTCAAGCAGTTTTAAAGTGATAAAACAGAAACACCATCTCAGTCTCTTTGCCTCCATCTCTGCTGTGCCTTAAAGCAGAATGGTTCATGCACACCATTATCTGGATGCAGAAGGAAGAGAACCTGCTCCCAGAGCTGGGCACAGGAAAGTGATCTCCTCTTTTCAGGGAGTATATTTTTCAAAATCTGGTGCCATATGGAAAAAAGCCTGCCAGGATATCAAAAGCCGTCAAGGAGAAGCTGGCAGGCCCTGGCACCACAGCTGCACACCCAGCTGCCTGCAGTAGGACCTGCATTCTTTCCCCTGGGACACCCGTGGGGTGTGTTGACATGACTGGGCAGCTGAAGGACAACACTTAAATTCTGCCAGTGACAGGTTAAAACAGGACCTTCTTCATGGATTGTCCTAATTTCTCCACCTTATCCCATTCCCACTCACGTTCGCTACATTTCTTTGAACCAGCCTGTCCCAGAGCTCTAAGCTCAACATATGATTAAATCAGAGTATTACAATTGTCTACAGCGTTTTTGACCTTTCTGGCTGACTTTCACTACCACTGACAGATTCAGCTGCCCAGATGTTTGTCCAGGTGTCACTTTCACAAAATTGCCAAATAAGGGGTGTGTCCACCCATTTGGCTGGGCTTTCTAGCATTTCTATGTAGGTATTTAAAAGGATAATAAGATACAGAAATCATCCCACCCAAATGAAAGCAAACCTTTGTCTGAAACATCAACTTTAAGATGATGAGCAACCTTAAGCACAATATTTTTGGCACAAAATACTTCCTGTTTCAATTTTAATCCTTTTTAAACATTACTCCATTCCAGTTAAACACCTGTTTTAGCCCTACAGAAGCTGATTCTATAGAATTATATTCAATACCTATTATTCTTCCAAGTGGGAAAGAATTTAATAGAGAAAAGTAGAATAGATATTATGACAGTAGCACTTCATTATGGAGTAGCTTTTGGAGAAAAAATGGTAAGTCAGTAGCTTTGACAGATAATTACGGACTCCTCTTACACAGCAGAATATCATTAAAAGTTAGAATATGCAAAATGTCTTTCACATTTCAAGTAATGTTATCTATATTTTCCTCACTTAAACGACTTACCAATTTAATAAAGCAATGTTTTTTTGAATGTAAAATGTCTGCTCTTTGAGTTTCTTTCAACATTTATGTTAAAAATACTGTGTATATTGTTTTCATGCATTATTTGGTGCTTGAGGAGAAGTGTTTGGAAATTATTTCAGACAATCTTGTTGACCTTTGTGATGCAAAATGAGGAAATATTTCACAATAAAATGCTCAACAATCCTAATATTCTACTTTTGTACTAATATGGCTTGAAAATATTCATGATTTCAGGATGAAGCACAAATATACAATGCACATAAGAGGTGCTTTGTGATTACTTGTAGTGCATTTGCATTCTGCCATCAGCCTTTATTCATCTAAGCACCCCAAAGTGAGCAGCTTCAGCCACTTGGAAAAGGCCTGATTTGAAGAAATTGAGGGACCACCTCCTTCAATGTACTAATCCTTTTTATCGCATTCCACTTTTAAGGAGTTTCAAGTTGGATACCCAAAATTCATACTTACTTTTGAAATTGGAGGTCTTCAGCTCAGCTCCTAAGAGTAAAAGAACAGGGATCAGCTGGCTGTTTTGTGCTGTCTCAGTTTCTGGGCTCCCGTAGAAGAAAATCTCAAGTTCCTTTTGTAGCCTGATAAAATGCAGACATTTATCTGTGTTAAAATGAATCCCCTTGCATGATATGTCCCATCTATTTACTCCCTGCAAATTTCCCTTGAAGAAATGTAAAATAACCAATTTCAGATCTTCATGCCTATCTTCAGGGCACTATCAGCTTTCACTGCATTGAAGAGGATTTTACCTATGCATTCAGAATACAGAGGGCTGTGTCAAAAAAGACGAGATGACATCTCCTCAGAATTGCCTTTGGCATTTGCATTTATGTTAGCTTGGGGTTTGTCAGCTGGTGAAGAGTTGGGAACAGAAGAATGACAACAGCAAGGGGATAAAACGAAGTCTCATGCCAAAAACTCAGGAGCTCTGCCAGAGACAGACACAACTTGTTCCACCAAAGAAACTAAATCAGAAGAACTATCACCTTTCTTTCTTTTCTCCAAACACAGCAGTTATTAAAAGGGCTTACTCTGAGCTTGTCCTGCTGCAGCAGCCCAGTAGGAGTGGCTGACAGCTCTAGCAAATGCAGGAGTATCTCCTGCAAGGCTTTGAGAGACAGTGAGAGAAGAGCCGGAGAGAAGTAGATGAGCACCACTTTGTAGCAGCAATTCCTCATTGTTCACTGATTTCCTACGTTTCTCCTTTTCCATTCCTTAAGGACGCATGAAGGGAGTATCAATTGAAAGATCACTTTGGATGCCATCTAAAAAGGGGCTTTTTATTGCATGCTGAGGATGCTCTGATCCCTGCCAGCAATTCAACATGCTCCATGACTGCAATCTATTCACAACAGTGGGATTTCATTGTTTCCAGTCAAAGAAAAAGTCATTATTAAACTGTATCTTCATATACTATGTACCAAAGGTACCTCACATGTTAATGGAGTGAAAAGCCTGGGAAAAAGATCGAGCCGCTGAATAACAGGAGTTCAGAGTAAACAGGTGAATTTATTCATATTTCACTTTGCCGGTACAGTGCATTTACCCAATGCTAACTTGGACCACATCTACAAATGATGGTGATAAAAAAAACACTCCTATGTTTCAGTTGATACACATCAGAGAACTCCACTACCAAACCAAAAACCACACTTAAACATGTTCCTGGGAGAAAAGTAGGCTAAAGATATTGTCTCCAGACAGGGCCTGTTCATGTGGCTGGTGAAGATAATTATCTCAGATTCGAAACTAGTAAGAATAACCTTTCCAGCTGCCTAAAAGAATATGAGTGTTCTTAAAAATATAGTAGCTATTGCCTATACGCAGCTGTTATTTTCAAAGAAGTTATTGATCTGAGAAAGATAATTTTTTCAGTTGTTTTTTTCTCCTAGTGGAACAAGTAACTTTATTAGAACAACGAAGCATAATGGCTAAGGAATAGCTTTATGTCAGAGTCATAACTATAATTGCAGCTGGAATAGCAGGGAACGTTCACCTGCAACTATGTTTTCAAAATTTTCCTTTTTGAATGTAGTGCATGATGGACCTATGCCAAATAAAGACTGTGAATCTCTTATTTACCACTGGGATCCACTTTCCTACCATAGAATTTTCTTCCCAATTAGCTCTTCTCTCAAATTCCCTTCTACCAAATCCTTTTTCCTGTACATAGTAGAAACTGGCTGAAATCTTTGTGTTCTCTATCCAGTCCTGTGACAAGCTGCTAGGACAGCTCAGTGATAGAGAAAAGCATATATAAAGTACTTGGTGTATGACTCTACCTTCTTCTGAAGCAGACAATCCACTGATTTGTGTGAACAACAGCAAAATACTGGGATTTCAACAACAACTTACTTCAAGTATTTGCTCTAGATCACATTACTGACCAGCAGTCATTGAAATAAGCAGATGTTTGTGTTAGTACATATGTTTTAGGATTCACATACAAAGGAGTTCCCCTACTAAACAAGAGGGGGTGGATTCCTGATGACAGCTCAGGTGAGGAGCAGTGCAAGGATGATGACCTGAGATGGGCAGCAGCCACAGCACAAACCTGATCCTGTGCTCACAGGACTTTAACACCATGGCTCTTCTGGATGTTAGCAGGGTTAGGTGCAACCACGACTCTGTGGTTATCTTCACCATGAACCGGCAAAGTTTTAGAATAACATCTTTTTCCTCTCCTGCCTGTTTTCTGCTTGCACCTTTTTCTTACTCCATAGATTTGCAAGGTGGCTGGCTGAGACCTTCTACTCAGTGTGGGGCTTCATTCCAGGCTCATCAATGATGCAGATTTTGCTCTCAGGGTGTTGTTTGGGCAGGGGCTTTGCCAGACACTGTGCAACTACAGAGCTAGAAAAGGTCTGTCACAATATTTTACTGAGGCCATGAACATGATTAGAGGCAGAGAAGAGAACATAGACCCCCAGAGAAGTGCCTTTAAAGATCGTGATTTCACTGTGCGTGTTTACTTGGCTGCTTACAGACTTGCAGGATGAAGAGCTTGGATTGCTTTGGTCAAGACTCAGTATGGAAGTGTCCACCACAAAGCATTCCCTCCCAAATGAATTAGATCCTAAAAACAGTTGGTTTTATACAGAACCATTGGACCTTTATCACAGATCATACACATGAAGTCCTTCTTGGCAAAAAGTACTTTCTTATTATTCCTTCTGGACCTTGTTTTAGGCCATCAATAGGACATTAAAATGCCAGGGTAACAGGACAGCAGCTTGTCTCTGCAGCAGTAGCCAATTTCCCCAAAAAGTATGAACACCTTTGCCTTAAAAGAGTTAATGGCATGTCTTGCTGCAGCTTTGTCATAGAAAACTAATCTTGCAAACTTGATGTGTTGTTTTATGTGCAGAGTGGGTGGAGCAGGGAGCACAGCTGAAACGTGAACTCTGACAAAGACAGACAAGAAAGCCTCTGCAGCCTCTCTCTGTTTGGTGCAAGGTTTTGGTTCATTATCCTCGAAATGTTTCATTAACAGAATGCTTTTGGTATGCTATAAACAAACTGTGAGGGCCTTAGCATGCAACAGCACTCTGACAAAAATCAACATGGTTTATTCCCTTTTGTAAAATATTTAGAAAGCGAACCACAAAGTTAAACAATGGTCGTATCTGTGTGATCTAAACAAAAAAGTAACAATATGGTAACAGGGACCTAAAAATACATTTGTTCACTTATAGCTCTCACAGTGCTACAGTTTTATTTCTGACTCAGAAGTACAGTTCTCTCTACCTTTTGTATCCTTTTTCCAAATGTTTTAAAAGAAGAAAAAATAGCTAAATACATACTGGTTCATTTAAGCGTTTTTTAAAATTACTTAGTGCTAAAACTTCTTTCTTCATTTGACCTGAATTAGTTCTTGCCCTTCCCTGGTCTTGTAAGTAAAGGTCAAATATTGCAATTTTTATTCTGGCAAAACTTTCAGTGAAGGCAAACATCATTTTGTGGCACGTAAGCACAACCTCCAGCAAACCAGCAAAGGATGGGTGCAGTTTTGCCAGAAAAAAAACCCCAACTTCGTGAAGAGAGATTATTTTGGATCAAATAAACAAAATGAGAAAAATATAAACAAACAAACAAACAAGAAAACCTGATTTGAATCATAGCTCTGATTTTTAATTCAACCTTCTCTGAGAGTAGAGAAAATTTTTCTCCTTATTCCAGGCTTTATGTTACTTGCTCACATATTTTGACAACACATTGTTGTGGTTCAGAGCAATGAAGAAGCCAAAAATAATCTAATACAATGAAGCCCAGTGTTCTCCTTGAAATACTTGAGCCCACGAAAATAGGCAATTTTTCTGAGTCTCTTTAGTTGCGTGCAGCAATTAAGTTAATAAAAAGTTACCAGGCAAACAAGATCTTCTAAAAGAGATTTAATAATATTTTGGAAATGTGTCCCTCTATATTGTGAATATTTTTAATGGCTTGAGTGAAATGACAGATCCTAAACAGATAATCCTGTGTATTAACCTTAAGATGTGTTGGAGCAGAGGGCATAAATCCAAGGAATTCCTAAATTACCTTGGATGAGTCAGCTGGGACTAGATCCTTTACAGGATTTATGTTTTTAGCCCCTTTTTCTGTGCAAAAGAATGAAAGAGCCTCAGCAGTGCTAAGGCAGTTAAGGAAGGTCTAACATAGGTTGAGAGTAGCTGCTGAACTCATAATTATTTTTTAGGGACACAAATGTCCCTGGTTCAACATCGTGGCTTCTTAGTGCCTCCAGGAATCTCCACTGGTGTCTCATTCCAGTGAGGCAAACAGCAGCTATTGCCTTCCAGGACCTGTGAGCATTTATCAGGGTAGGGATAGCTGTGACTCAGATGGAGTCACTCAGCAATAATTTTGGGTGCAGAACTGAGTCCTTTCCTATGAATATTTTTATTTTCCAGGAATTAATCTGTATTTTACCTAATCATACCATTTTTCCTAGGAGTAACTTCTGTTTCAGAAAACTTCAGAGGAAACAGGAATAGGGTAGGGGAGGGGGGAAAGACGGGGATTTTGGCCTTAAGTTTTTGCTAAGTAAGTCACCACATAGCACTATATTTGCATATCTAGCATTTAAAGGGTTACACGTGTAATTGTTTAACGTAACTCCAAATAAGCTGTTTGATTTTCTTTCATCATGAGCCAAACATTAGGCTTCGAAAGGAATTCCTTTAAACTTCAATAATATAAAGGCACGTGGCAATGTGAAAGTTACAACTCCAGCTTAAATGAGTCAGACATAAAAGTATTTATGACTGATATTCTCTGAATATACCAGCTTCAGACACTTTAAAGACTAGTTCTACTGTACAAGGATAGAGACAGGAATACCAGCTATTGCACATCTGCAGAACTCTTACTTTCAGGCAAAGCAGAGTCCAGTCCCTAAACTTTTTTTTTTCCCCTTCTTAAGAAGAAAACCTCAACATAACAAGCCACACCAGGCCGTCAGCACCTGAAGCAAGTAAAAGCAATTCTTTTATGAACTTCCCACCAGTTATTTGTTTTGTGAGGCTCATGGAGAAAAAGAATAAAAAAACCTAGTGAAAAAACAGTGAAAAGCATTGCACATGAAAGAGAGAAAGAAATGAACTGAATGTTGTTTTTTGTCGATGAAATAACAGATTTGATCTTAGGCTTTTTAAAAACTCCAGCACAGGTGATCATCATTTGTTCTGTCAAAAGCATTTTCAATGACACAACCAGAACAATGTGGCTGTGATTACAAGGATCAGCATGGATTGAAAGATACTCAGGGCATTTACCAAAGGGATATTTATAGCAGTGCTAAAGACATCCACTTTTTAAAACAAGCTCGCAAATTCAAGGAACAGAAGGTCTGAAATCAGGGTTGCTCCATTGGATTTTGCCTTTGCCATGCTAACCTGCACAGCCATGTCCTCTTGCAAATGAAGGCTGAACATGCTGGTTGAAATGTTATTTTCATAAAGTCAAATCCAAATGCTGAAGAGGAAAACTGAGATAGTTTTCATTGTGAGCTTTGATGTGAAGCATCACAGCTTTTGGAGGACAGCCATACCTTTGATCTTGCAGAAATTGTGAGGAATCAACCACCTTGAATCCAAATCGTTCAGCAGGTGATTTATAATGTTATAATAGGACTGAAAGGACTTTTCGAAAAGTCATGTAACCAGCAAGGAAAAAAAAAGAAATTACAAAGATTTAACAGAAATTCAAGCAATTCTGGTATCAGGCAATGTAAAGTTCACAGCATACTCTTTATTTTCTGCCAGAAACTCTGAGACATCCAAGCTTTAAAATTAACCTGCCTGACTTCTAAGAACGCTGAAATAGATAAATGCAGCCATTTGGGTGCCTCAGCCCTGAAGACAGCCACGGGGCTTGGATTCTGTGATGCAAGGAGGAGGCAGAGCCTAAGGGAAAGAGCATCTCCTGATGGCAGACTGGCTCCCCAAAGCCTGTCTTCATCAGGAGGGAGTGGAGAACAGCTGCAAGACAAAGGCTGCCAACTTTAATTCTCTCCATTAGTGGATCATTATCAAACGAGAGGGTTAACGAGAGTGGGGATTTACTGTAAAGGGCTGCCCTGCACACACCCAGGCTCCCTTCCCTGGAGGGTCAGGAAGACTTTACTGGCAGCAGTCCTCAGAAGCTGCTGTAAAATCTGGTGGCATGGCCACTGTCAGATGTGGGGAGTTCCCTCCAGGACAGACCCTTGGGGCTGACACACCCCTGAGCAGATTTTGGGAGGGCAGAGAGAAGGGTCTGCGGTTTGACATCTCCCACCTGCAGAGCCTGATGCTCCTTGTCCCCACAGCTCCAAGTGGCTCCACAGAGGGACAGTTCCCATGAACCCTCACCCAGCACATCTTGCAAATTCCCTTCACTAACAGCTTGTCAGGGCCTTTCCAAATAGCTATATTTTGCTTTTGTTAAATCCAGTGTTCCTGAAGCACATGTTGCTATTTTCCCTGAGGCCATAGCAGGGGTGATCACAATACTAGAAAATAGCAAAAAAGGTCGATTTTATATGCTCTCTCTCTCAGGATTGAAAATCTTTTGCCTCTAAGTGATTGCTCCTGTGTAAAGTAACACAAAGCTTTAGATTTGAGATACCTTGTTTTAATGATGTTCAATGAAATTAATTACACAACAGCATTTCTACTTTGATGTAAGTACAGAATTGGGTGAATAACTGTGTTTCTGTTGTGTGGTCAAACTAAAAATATAAAACCAAAGATCATGACATTAATCTAGAAGAGAGAAAGGACTCTTTTGTAATACTTTTCTTGAGCAATTAAAAAAATTCTTCCTTAAGAGCATAAGCAGTACCCATAATGAATTTTTATTTAAGGCTGAGCTGAACCATGCACTTGGGTTTCTTTTGCAGTCAGAATTATTCACTCTGTTTAACCAAAATCCATCAATAGTTTCAGACAACGCCAAACACTATTTTGTGGATACAAGACAAAAGTTACCTAGCTCTGTTAAGAATATCAGCTCCTTAAAAGCATAAGGATTATATTGTGTCTTCATAGTTTTAACTTGAACTTGAACACCAGATCTTGAATTTCCTTATGACTATTTGTTTCTTGTACTTGGAGATTTGTTATGTTTCTTGAGAACCTGTTAGTTTAAGTTTCAAAGTTTTATGATGATCTGTTCGGATAAAATTACTTCCTGTAACCTACAGCAAACAGTTTTTTATGTCATTGTTTTTTCCTTTTTATTTTTATAGATTTGTAGGATACAGGTAAAATGTAGCAACACAAAATCTCCCAGTGCTTTGAGATTCTCTTGCTGTAAATCTTCCTGCTGAAATACATGCAAAGCATGTCTTAAGAGAAATCATATACAAGAACATGACTTGATCAGCATCCCAGTGAGATACAGGGTATTTTTCAGCTAGGGAGTTAATGGATGATGATACTATATTTGGCCAGTAAAAATAATGACACACTTTCCCCTGGTCTACGAGAACTACTCCCACATTGATTTTAACTTAATATCTCCCTCATTAGGAACCTGCACAGAAGTTTGGCAGAAATACCCAAGACGCTTATTGGATCATTCGCTGGTAATAATAGATATTGCTTTTATTTTATTTTATTTTTTCTGAGAATGTACAGGCTAATCATAAAAAGGATAGCCTTGAAACAAAAGCTTTTTACAAAATACAGATTTTTATCAACTCCATCACTGTTGAGGTTTAATATTTTATGGAGCTAAATAAAACTCGGACTTCTCCACTTTCACGTTGCGGGATGCAATAAAAGCTTAAGAGCCTGATTCGCTCCGATGCCAAACGACATCCATTACGCATCAAATGCCCTTCACTTCACAGTGGACTCTGGCTCTGATATGATCAGACTCCCAGAGCCCAGGTAACCTGATATACAATTTCAAAATGGAAAAGCCCATGCCAATAGCTGGGAGTGGCTCTTCTGCGGACCTGCAGTGGTTGAAGAACTGGATCCACATCTCACCAGCAAAAATGTCATAAAAAACACTCCTTTTTTTCCTAAATTGAGCCAAGTATTCAAATATATTTCTACTTAACAAAGCATCTGCTTTAATTCCACTGTAATCTACAGGGTGTAAGCATTGATTTATGTGCTAATCTCAAGCCTTGGACATGACAAGCACCAACACAAAGTGCTGTGACCCCCTCTGAAGGGACAATGAAGGAGTCACCAGGCTCCATCCCCATCTGGAGACTGAGAGGACACTCAGCCAATTGCTCCTGTAGCTAAGAAAGCCACCAAACTATTTAATGGTGACACAACTGAGAGTAATAACTTGACTAATAACTCATTGCCTGATTGTTATTTTTAAGTGCACTCGTGAAAATTAAAGCTCTGGGTCTGTGGCATGAAACCATTATCTATACAACAGCTCACAGAGAGGGTTATCTAATAACATGAGAAATCTATTAGACTCGGTGGAAGCAAGAACTAAAAGAAATAAATCATGCAATAATGGTAAATCAGATCTCTAATTATGGCCCCACACAGGAGGCTAGAGGAGAAATATGTCCCTAGAACCGCTACATGGTATTTCTCGTCCTCTCTCTTGTTCTAGAAGCATTCAATCATATCCTCCTGCCTAAATTCCATCAATCCCACTGTAATTTCTGAACAGAACTGGTATGCTTGGGAAGAAGATGACTGACAATCACCAATGTAAGTTTTTCTAAACTGCTCACAGGCCAGGATCCTCACAAATTCTTCTCTGCCATTGGTGCTGGAAATGCCAGCACTGAAAACCTGCAGGGTCAGAGGAGCCTCAAGTCCTGTGCAATTCCTGTGTAACCAATATTCCTTTATAACCAATTCTGCCCATGATGGGGACAAACAGTGCTGGTGTCTGCTCCTACACACCATCTGGTTGTGTGTGTAGGTCCCTTCCCTGCTGCCCCAGCAATCTGAGCAGTGATCTGACCCTAAGAACAGCAGAGAGTGGGAGCAGATCCATGCGGAGCTAAAGCACATTTCACCTCCTCTCAGTTCAAAAGTAATGGAGGAAACCAGCATGTGGCAGTGGGACCCCGGAGAAGGGTATTTCATTTTTCCACTGCTCTGATGTGAGACCTCTAGCAAAGCCACTCTTTTCTCTGCTTCAGCTCCAAGGGCTTTGCCAGGTTAAGGGCGAAAGCGTGAGTTCACCTGGGCAGCAGGGATTCTGGTCCCGCTTAGGGCTCCTCATGTGGGCACGGGGTGTCCTCCTTCCCACCCCACGCCCACAGGCAGCTGTGGAGGTGTGGGACCGCCTTGTCCCCGAGATCTGGAAGCTCCATGGGTGCCCAATCTGTGTGTCCAGGGCAGCTGGGTGTACCTGCCTGTCAGATCAAGCACTGCTAGAGCAAACAGTCCCACTAGATCTTTCAATCATTTTGTTGGAACTGAGGACAGTGTGTACTTGGGAATTGTCCTGGTTGGAAAAACTTCATGCCAACCGGATGTGCTCAGAAGTGGACCTGACTCAGTAGAAATGATGCATAAAAATCATTGCAACCATCTAGATAAAAGTAAATAAGCCGCAGAGTGGCATAAATAATGGTGCTGAAAACATCATCAGACTTTTAATTTTAGCTCAAAAAAACGATTGAGAGCACAATTTACCAGGAAGCCACGATTCCCTTTGCTTTATCTTAACCACTTTTGCATGCACAACTATTTTCTTAGACACTCACTTTGGTCCAAGTCCTGTTCTAATTTCTTTCCTTGGTAATCAGCATTTCTGGCTGACAGGGGGCTGCTCTGCAGCACTGTGGTTTTCCACTCAGAGGTCAGTTCAGAGGTCTGTGTGTTTGCAGAGCTGTTCTGAGGTGGCTTCTTCCACCTGGGTGAAAGGAGAACAATGACGCAGTGGGTGCACTGCAGAGAGGAAGGGCCATTCCCCCCTCCTTGTCCTCATGTGAGGAGTAGAGTTCCTAAATGTAATCTTGAACTGTGTCTGTATGGCTAAAGAAGTGTTGAAATTCATGCTAAATGAAACAGGCCTGAGGCCAAATGACCTGGTCAAATCCGTGCTGCACAGGACTTGGTCCCGGGTTTCTTCTGGACCATATTGTGATACCAAGGGGGGCATTAAGACAGAACCATCACCTTTTGTGTCATCTTCTGTAGTTTCACAATTTTGAAATGCTGTGAGGGCTGTGACTGCCCATCAGGGTGGTGTTTTTGTAGTAGCATGAAGCCTTTGGTAAGAATTATTTGCATCACAGAATGGCACATGGGTGATTTAAGGGTATACAAATCTGCCTGGGACAGGGTTGGAGTAACTGCAAGGTGGAGGCAGTCAGAGTTTGCAGTTTGCACCCCTACTCCCAGGGAAACAGTTGTGCCTACCAGGAAATAACAGCAAAAAGGTAGATTTTGAAAGATGAAGTTTATTTTATCTGATGTGCATTTTAATGAGAAAATTATATATATATGTAAGTTTACACCGTTTCCTTGAAACAAGGCAAATTTAGCTACATCTTTGCACAGTATATCTGAAAATGGAAAAAAAATACCCTTTAATGGAAAGCTTTTCCATTTACACAGGAATGAAACAGAATGAACTCCACATTTCCACACTCACATATTACTGTAGACATAAAAATATTCCTGTGGGATCACACAGTCAGAAATCACCTACTCAAGGGGATATGAATGATGACTTCAATAGAAGATGGACATAAATTTTAATTAGTTGGTTATTTGATCTTGTGTTGTTAGTGATAGAGGATCTCAGAAGGGAATTAAGTATGCTTAAGACTGAAATTGCTTAGAACCAAAACACACTGCAAGGTAAGTTAGATACCACTAAATTAAAAGAAACTTTGCACCTATTAGAGATACAATAAAATAAAAATGGCAATTACAACCAAGCAATCAAAAATGCAATTGAGATCAAACCAGCTATGGGGATAACTAAATTTATCCTTGACTTAATCAGACCTGCTAAGTATTTTCAGCAGATTTGAGAAAAAGTATTAGCATTCTTGGGAACATTTTCTCTTGGAAGATACAATTTAGGAATAGAGAAACTAGGTCCAGGTTTTTTTTTTGCTTTAATGTGTTTTTCATTGAATTTCTCCTTCTATTTATGTATCCTAAGCAAAGCATCTCTTGCATCATTTATACACTGTGCTTGCTCTCTCCAGTATCCCAGTCTTTCACCTACTATCTGTTGGCTTATGTCAGGGATGTCTCTAAAGTTTCCACAGCTTAAAAAAAAAAAAAAAAGAAGAAAAAAGAAAGAAAATTATTTATTCTTTTATAGTTTTGCAATCAATAAAATTGTGCATGTGCAGCTTAATCCGAGTCTGGGCACGTAGGACTGCAGCCTGCTTTGGAATGGGAAGCAGGAGCAGGAGAGATGCTCCAGCCAGCGATCCCCCAATGGCTGGGATGCTGCTGGCGAGCGCGTGGCACAGTTCTGACCTCTGCCAAGTGTCTCGTTTTGCCCTGACGAGGTCTGGGCACGGTTCAGGGCTGGTGCAGACTGAGGAGCACTGCCAATAAGCAGCAGGGGATGCAGCTTCTTTTCTGGGGGGATGAAGAAAATGAAGCCGCGTGGTTTTGAGCCAGGCCAGGCCATGCCAGCTGCCCTCCAGGCCAAATGAGCTCCCACTTGTTCACCGCTGCATGTTGAGATCCTACACACAAGTGTTTAGCCTGCCTTAGCAGCAGGGAAAGAAATTAATCAGTCTTGCCTATTGCTGGCACCCATTTTCCTGATATTCTTGGTTTTCTGTGTTAGAAAATTGCCACATTCCACATTACAAAAACTTCAGTGACCCGAAATTTCTGTGCCATTGCATAGCACCACCTTGGACTCCTTATTAGCCGTCAAGTCCATGTTAGATAGATGGATGTTTAATAATGGAAAGTTGTTTATTTTTTTCATCAATTTAATGACAAAAATTTGTTGAAGACTCGGGTGAAAATTTGTACATAATTGAATCATCAGATAATGCTCATGAATGTTCTGCAATGCCAAATAAACAAACCAATGAGCCAGAATCAGAATGGACAAACAGACTCACCTTAATTAATGAGCAGAGAATATTTGTAATAACTTTCATCCTCACGTATCTTTTCCTATTCCTATTTAGAAAAAAAAAAAAGGGAAATAATTTTTCGGATCAACTTGCCACTGACCTTGCATTTTTCATCCTTTTTGCTCCATCTTACAAATCTCTGGCCACTCAACATGCAAGACCATCACAGTTTGTTGACGTGCTTCTACTGTGATCCCATATGACATTCTTCTCTGCCAGGGTGTCTGTCTGAAACTGTTTGCACAACCTAATCCTCCTTTAAATATAATTTCTATTATAGAAACAAAAAGAGCCGGTCCTCTTTTCTAATAAATAACCACAAATCCAGACGCAAAAACATGAACAGCATGAAAAAGATTCCTGTTAAATCTGAGTACCTAACACATTTTCCTTTCATCAAATCTTCAGCAGTATAGTATCAATTTACATCCTGATCCTACATGTCTAAAGCTTAAAAAAATGACAGTTCATACTTAAATTAACATTTTTCCTCCTGTTTTCATTATTAGAATTTGCTAATAATCTGACTGCTCCATTGCCTGAGGAAGGGAGAAAGAACTGACCTCTCTTCACTAGGGGAAAAGGAATCATTATCCCATTGTATGTTATATTGTTTATTTTGATGTTCTCTTCCTGTTCAAAGTAAAGCAAGTTTCTAATGACTGCAGAATTGGAGTTCTCTGGGTGCTTGCTGTAAAATACAGTAGAGAAGTTAGAAAATTAATGGACCTATATGTATTCATGCACATACATATGCAGAATAGTAATAATATGGAGAAAATTTAGTAAAAGAGTAGGAAAACAAAATGTCTTATCAAGCTTTATATTTAAAAATAGGTATAACTTCACAATTATCATTTGGTAATCAAAATGTGAGTCCCAGACAACATATTAAAGCAGCTCTTAACAGAGAAAAATATGATCCCATAGACCAAACAATAAAAAAAGCAAAGAATAAATCAGCAAATAATCCCAAATTTATCTGCACCTCATTAAAAGAGCAAATCACGCCATATGAACGGAAAAGAAAATTTTAGTTGAACTATCCATTAATGGATGATTGGATTTTAAAATATCCTGAATTTTCTTTACAAATTAAAAACTTGCAGAAGAACCTCCAATATGTACTTATACATGGATTGAAACCATATGACCAAATAATTACTTTACGTGTAACACAGTTGTGAGAGTGAAGGGAGTTCTGACCGAAGAGCTGTTAACAACTTCAATCAAAATCACTGTGACAGCCCTAAGCTTGATTTTAAGAACAAATACAGGCAAATGCATGCACACAGCTGTATTTAAGCCTAACTTTGAGGAATCCAGCTCAGAGGATTTGTGCAGAGTAGTTAGGACATAGGTCATTAAGGTCTTATCTAAAAGATAATCTCCCTAAAAAATTATGGAAACCTATTGCTCCAGTCACCCAGCACTGGACAAGGTATTGAAGAGCATGCTTCAGGAGTAATCCTCTACTGGCAGGGGAAGAGATTAAATGGCCCAATAGCTTTTTCCATCTTTAGTTGTTATGATTGCACTGTAATCCGACTAGTGCCACTTGCCTGAAGAGGGGAAGAAGACCTCAACCTTGGGGGTAGGGAAAGACACAATATTTCATTGTGTACAATATTTCAGAAGCTATTCTTCCCAGAGAGCTCCTCTCAGATTAGTGTTGTTGGGAAAGGTTTATCATTTGCATTCCCATTTCTGCAGTCAATCCAAGTAATATGATTGTGGCATTAAACTTATCCTACAAAAGGTATTTGTTTAAGACATTTCTTTTCCATTATTACTCACACAATGAATGTATGCACTAGGTTTCTAGAAGTCTGCACCAAAAACAACTTTTAAGCCCAGAATCACATTTCCTTCTCCATCGGCCTTAATTCCTCTATTGAAACTTTCTGCTGACTAGTTGAAAGGGGCCGTTCACTCACTTTGCAAAACCCAATATGCGATTTATTCCCACATTTCAAAGGAAGAATGGGAAGCTTTTAAATCTCTACAAAGGAACCGAGTAATACTGATCAAGCCCAACTGACAAGGGGACAGATCTAGGGTGATGAGTGAATTCTATAAGATGCTTTAAAATTTGGATCAGTGAAGACAAGTGTCTTCCAGGAGCAGCAATTTGATTCTCCCCAGCACAGCTCACTTGGCCACAGTTCCTCTGTCAGTGTTCAAGAAGCACAAGCTCCATCTCAACGAGGTGGACACGTTCCAGAGCTAAAGCATACTGCAAAAGGAGGTCACCTGCACTGCAAGTTATTAGAGCCTCTAACTCCAAAAATCCTGAAGAACAAACAAATTTAAAACCCTTTCTTACCCAGGACACGGTTCCTGTGCTGTTCTCAGCTCTGAAATTGTTTATTAGCTTCATCAATGTCCTACTCACTGTGCTCCAAACTTTCTCAAGTTCTCTCCACTGTTGTACTATGCACAGCATTTTTAACAATAATTTCTAAAAAATACCCTCTCAGGTCCTCACCAAATCCTGTGGCATCTCCAGCCACACAGTAGCAGCATCTATTGTGCTTTCAGCTTCCTGCAGAGCCATATTTTGATTCCTCTGTTATAATCAGAGGATCTGACTTGGCACTGTTTTGAGAATGAATTTTACGCAAAATTTCCTATGAGATTCATCCCATTAAAAGTGGGCAGGTTGCCATGGCCTGCTGGGTCCCTGATCTACTATCATAGCTGGTGCATCCCTTAGCATTTCTGGTCTTCTTTTGCCTTCATTAAGGCTCTGATCAGAGTAGAGATACGCCCTCACAAAAGAGAATAAAGATTTTGGACCCCACAGGAAAAATGTGAGATCCAGCTTTGTTAACATCTTAAATCCAGGTCATCATTACAGCTGCACCATAAATAGCCATTCTTACAGGTGCAAAATGGGTGTAAAGAGGCAATTTGGGAATCAGCAGTACTCTACCAATATATGCATGGTCATAGTTTTTTTTAAACAGTTGCAGCCACTGGGGAGTCAAAGTACACAAGCAGCAAGATACAAATGAGTTTGGCAGTTGTTTGTACCCAATACTGGAGTCCCTGCAAAAGTAAATAAGAAAGTAGCTGAAGAATTTGTTTTTCACCTCTTGGAAGAGGACAGTTACCACATTTTTACCAAACACAGAATTTACCATCATTTTCCTTAAAGGAAAAAAGAGTTTTTTCTGACTTTTCTGTTACAAAAAACAATTGGGAGTATATGAAGCCATGTAGCCTTTACTTTTGGGGAAATACAGGCAATTATTGTAACAAGATTTCTGAAGAGGATTTCTGTATATACTTTAAAACTTGGAACTTTTGCAGTCATTTTACTACATAATACTTTTTTACTGTATTTGGTTTTTAAAGACTGAGTCATTGATTGCAAAATGTCCCAATTCTGCACTGGAAGCTGTGCAAATGACACAACTTCATCAGCTTCCCTTTGCACAGAAATAAACAACCTCACAATAAAAAACTGCCTCTTGCTATCGTAAATGATGAAGGCTGTCCTTTGATTCACACTCTTACTATTATTACTTCAGTTAATGTACTGCAATAGTTGTGGTGAAGACTTGTAGTTTTGGAGGGTAATAGAAACTTCTGAAACTTCTGATATCCATGCCCAAGAAAGTGAGGAATCATCCTGCCATATCAGACTTGCCTTGCATGGGGCTGCCTCATCCTCCAAGGAGTCCAGTGTGTTTTGGTGTACAGTTGCCTGAAGGCTCTTTTCTGTTTTGTCCCATTCAGCTGAAGCAACTTGAAATAAAAGAGGGAAGTTAACCCTTGAAACGGGAGAAATTTAGAGAGTTATTTCCATAAATGGAAATGACTTCTGGAAATACAACTATAAACATGAAGGGAAGAGGTAGTTCTTTCAGTTTGTTTTGTTTGCTTACCTTCCTCCAAGTGTGCTAAGGGGAAAAAAAAAAAAAAAAGACAGGCAGACAGAACAATGCAGACGGAGATACAGAATGTACCCATTAAGTATCTGCAAGGAATGCTTTATCAGCTTGCTCGTGGGCTGCCGAGTTGTGCATTTGAGGGCATTAGATTCCCAAGAGCAGGGATCTATAGAGGATTCCTACCTTTGGAAAAGAACAAAAACACAGAATAAAAGCCTTAATCTTATAACCCCCAATCTAGCCAACTAAATCCCCAATTAGCAATTCAAACAGATTAATATAGTCCTTCCCTCCATTAAGCATACCCGACATCATGTGGTTGTGTATTTTAAAGTTACATTTTTCTTGCGTGCAGCTTTTTCTCACCGAAGTTGACAATTCCTTTCAGACCATCTTACATTTCCATCGACTGGGAATGCTGGGAATGGACTCTTTATCTTTTTGCCTTTCTTTTTCCCTCCTTTTTTTTCTTTTAAGTGCAGTCAGTCTTGTTGATGCACTCTGGCAGAATCTCTTAAATTAATGCTTTCCTTTATTGAACATGTCTCCAGATGTCTGTCCACCTCGCCATTTCCATACTGCAGGCTGTTTGCAGTGTTCCCGCTGAGAGCAATGCACAGGGTGGAAATGGCACACTTCTCCGGCTTGCCCGAGAATTCACTCTTATTCCCATCAAACTCATGAGTGCTGTAACTTTAATGATCCTTTCTCCTCTTGACTGAGGAGAAACCAAAGCACAGGGCTGTCCCAGCTGGGAAGAAGCACGGCTAATGCCTCCCTGAGTAAGGCACTTTGGATCTTTCCCAGATTTCAGAGGGTAAGACAGTGCCAAATGGCTTCAGACATATCAAGATCATGTTTCTAGAAAGTATGAATTACCTGTGACCACTAGAGGTGGCCAGCAGTCTGTTGACTGACCCTATAAGCTATTTGTTCCATTTTTGCAAGCCCATTGGGCTAGATGTAGCAGAGAACCATGTATGTCCCTGGTCCTCTCCCATCCCTCACTCTCCTGCACGTAAAATGATGGTGGAAATATTTTGACCCTTGTCTGCCCTGCCCAACCAGCAATTTCATCCTTCTTGCGTAATTTCTGGTTTTAAGAGAAGGTAAGGAGAAGTTGACAATTTTTTCTTGAGTTTTGTTAAGCAGATAATTTAAAAATCTCCTTTTCCATCAGCTGCAGTGGATTACCAGAAAGTAGGCTTTGGGAAGAAGGAAAGTCTTACAACAGAGCATGTCCGTTGCCTCCCAAAACTAATGAGCTGTTAGACGATTGGATTTGGGAGCACTGAGGTTCATGCCCATGCTACCAACTTCACACACACATGCAATAACCCCCAGGAAGGGTAAAGATGCACAGGCTTTTTGCCTTCTGCATATCACAGAAAGGTTTAAAACTTATAAAAATGCAGTTGGTGACAATGTTTCTCTCACAATGGGTCCCAAAAAACAAATGCAACATGGCTTTGAAGGTAAATGTCAACAGACAGTTTGTATTTTCTCAGTTCTTATCTTTCACTCTCTGAAAATTAATAGTGAAACTTGTAAGAAAGTTTAATAAAATAAATGCAGGCATGAGTATCTGGAGATTATTATAATGATCATTATTCTGCATATATCCAATCCATTCTGAATATGCCCAATTACCAGCAGCATTTCACAAAGACTTCTCTGCCCTACACTTTACATATACAGGTGTGCTTACACCTTATATAGACAACAATAGGGCCCAGTCTGACATGTGAAGCATAAGAGGAATAACAAATACATGTCTGCTTTACTTGTCTACCAGGTGGAACAAAACTTCCCTAAACATTTTTGATCAAAGGCACTTTCCATCAAACAAATTTTTGTCTGTATTTTAAAAGTTTGACTTGACTTTTTTCTAGGTTAAGTGTGCTTTAGGGTTTTTTTTCCCTTTTTATTGAGAATTTAAAAATCTAATAGTAAAAATTATTTTGCTTTAGACAAATAATAAATATTTTAATTATTTATGAGAAAAAGTTATTAATTTCATCAGTTCTTGTCTTGAGCTTTAAGAGAGTCATCAAATAAATATCTTGTTCTTCTTGTTGAACTTACTTGGAAGCTTTGCTACCCTATTGCAGAATCCCCCATATTTTGGTTTCTGTTTTGTGTCTCATAATCACTGGTGACTTTCTAAAAGCTTACTCTATTGGAATCAGGAGTTTGTTCCAAAATACCCATTTTCTCTTTCTATAAAATCCTTTAGCCCTTAAGACTTAAGGATTAAGATGTGTCACATGATCAGAATCTATTTCACGCACTTTACAACTGTGCAGCAAATAAAATTACCTGAATGGATGCTCACTACATTTAAATCTTACCATTTATTGATAGCTTCACAGATTCTCAGCATTTTATGTTGGTCATACTGAAGTATAAAGAACCATTTTTATTAGAAGTGGTTGTATGGCTGTAAGAGATGGATATGCACAAAGAGGTGTTGTTTAGAGAGGGCCTCTGACCTTCTCCCTGCCCAGAAAACCATCCAGTGAACAAAACAGGTGGAAGTGGACAAGAAAACAAGATGTAAGGATGATGTTTGATGAAATCCAAATCACTGCAGCTCCTGGCCAGTCAGGTTCACCCATGCTTCCTTCTGAGGGATGGATCAGCCCTCCACAAACACAAAGCGAGTGTGCACAAACACACATGAATCTGCAGACTCCTGTGCACGGGCAGCGCGGAACACGCTGAGAGCAGCGTGGGGTGCGAAGGATCACCCAGGGCAGATGGGTGCATGCTGGCCCTGGGGGCAGGGGCTGGGGGAGAGGGGAACTGAGTGGGGATTTCCAGCACTGAGCTGAAGAAAACAGGCAAGAAGGAGGAAATGCTGGCTGAGCCAAGCCCCGTGGCATGACTCCCAGAAAAGGAGTCAATATCGCAGGGATCTGGAGGCCTCAGAGGTGGTTTTCAACAGCTGGCTTTAACAGCTGGATCTACCTACTCTTCTGGCTGTGAGATTGCACAGTAGAAGAGATGGGAGCAAATTATCTGCTGGATATGCCAAATCCATGAGGGCTGGCCAGGGGTAACTGCAGCCAGCCAGAGTAACTGGGCAGACAGGATGATTTCTAATGGAAGTGAAAGCCTTGCACAGAAGTCAAGCTCCCAGGCTAAGCTGGCGGTGGGCAGAGAACCACAGGCTGTACTGATATAGCCCGTGAGTCATGGGCTTCCACCAATCGCAGAACAGGACCTTTTTTAATGACTCCATTAATAGGCTCCTTGCAAGATCAGACACACACACTTCTTCTTGCTCAGCCTATTTGCTCTTTGAGGGAGTATTCGTCTTATGCCCAGTGAGCTCTTAATTTGCAGTCAAGTTAAAACCTGATCCGGTTCCTTCCACTATCAAAAAATAGTGATGTCCTCTGAATTCTTGGTTGCACAGGAGAGCCAAACCTCACCCTAGCGGCTTGCAGCAAGCATGCTTTGCTACCATGAGGAGCCAGGTTAGGCCCAGTCCTGCTAACACCTAATACTAGACAAAGTCCTTACTCACAGAAGTCAGCAGGCATAATTCATTGCAGGAAATGTTACCTCTATTAGTGCTTTGCAAAACTTTCTGCTCAAATACTGAGATAAAGTTACAGGAATTCTTATTTAAGAATGTATTTGATGCTGTTTTGGTCTGCTTTAGTTGTCATGCCATATACAGATGAATTTATCAAGGCTTAAAATTCTTTCTTCCTGAGATGTTTGTATTCTTCTGATGCCACCTTTGCAGTACAACCCACCATAACCTTTTTTGTGAACATATTTTGAAAATAGTGTCAACACAGTCTTCCTTTGCAGTAAAAAAAGCTAGACACATGCACCTTACAATTTAATGGAAAAGTAATTTAATGAATCCTTGTATAAAGAGGAAATCTCTTAATCTTACCATATCTCCTCTACCAGCAGATTTGTATTTCAAGAGGCTCACAAGCACAAAAAGGGGAAAAGCCACCAACATTTATCAAAAGATAAAACAAAAATAAGCTAATAAAACAGCCATGAAGTGATAGAGTTTTTTGATTCTCGGAGAAGTAAGGAGCAGGGTCAGCAGAACTGCCATGTTGGACTTCTGTAGGGCAGATTTTGTCTTGTTTAGGAGCCTGGTTGACAGCGTCCTTTAGGAGGAAGTCCTGAAGGGCAAAGGGGTCCAGGAAGGCTGGACATTCTTCAAGGAAATCTTGCAGGTGCAGGAGCAAGCTGACCCCATGTGCTGAAAGGTGTATCAGTAGGGAAGAAGACTGGCCTGGCTGGACAGAGAAATTTAGCTGGAAACAGGGGTATTAAAAAAAGAGAGTTTATGAGCTTTGTAAGGGTCAGGCCACTCAGGAAGACTACGAGGATGTTGTGAGGTTATGTAGGGAGAAAATTAAAAGGGACAAAGCCCAACAAGAACTTCATCTGGCTACTATTGTAAAAGACAATAAAAACAAACTTTTAGAAATACATCACCAGTAAAAGGAGGGCTTGGGAGAATCTCCATCCTTTAGTCGATGCAGGGAAAACAGTAATGAAGGATGAGGAAAAGGCTGAGGTATTTAATGCTGAAGGCTGGCAAATGTGACACCTGTCTACAGGAACTACAGACCTGTCAGCCTGACCTTGGTTTAGGGGAAGGCTATGGAGCAGATCATCTTTAGTGCCAACACACAGTGTGAACAGGACAACCAGGGGACCAGGCTCAGCCAACGTGGATTTGTGAAAGACAGGACCTGCTTGACAAACCTGAGCTCCTTCTGTGAGAGTGGGACCCACTTAGTGGGTGAGGGAAAGGCTGTGGATGTGTCTACACAGACTTTAGTAAAGCCTTTGGCCCCGTTTCCCACAGCATTCTCCTGCAGAAACTGGCTGCTCATGGCTTGGGCTGGGGCACTGTTCACTGGATAAAAACTGGCCTGGCCCAGACAGTGATGAGGAATGGAATTACATCCATGGTTGTAACTCTGGGCTGTCACGAGTGTTTTCCCCAGGGCTCAGTGCTGGTGTCAGTCCTGTTTAATATCTTTATTATTTATGTCTGGATGGGGATCAAGTGGGGATTCCTCAATCAGTTTGTGGATGGCACCGAGTTGGGTGGGAGAAAGAGAGGAGCAACAAAGCTGGTGCAGGACCTGGAACACAAGTTTTATAAGGAATAGCTGAGGCAGCCAGGGGTGTTTATCCTGGAGGAAAGGAGGCTCCGGGGGGGCTTTATCATTCTCCACACTGCCTGAAACAAAGTTGCAGCCAGGCACAGGTTGGTCTCTTCTCCCAAGGAAAAAGCCACAGGGCAAGATGAAATAGCCTCAGGCTGCACCAGGGAAGGTTTAGATTGGATATTAGGAAGAATTTCTTCTCAGAAATTGTTGTGAAGCATCAGAACAGCCTGCCTGAGGAAGTGGTGAAGTCACAATTCCTGAAGGAATTTCAAAGACGTGTAGATGTGGCACTTAAGGGCATGGATTAATGGTGGACTTGGCAGTGCGGAATTAATGGTTGTTCTCCATGATCCTGGGGGTCTTTTCCAACCTAAATGATTCTGTAATTCTATGAAAACAGTGAAAATCACACCATCTTAGTGCATTAAAAGCTATATAAGTTACCAGAGGCTGCAATACATTTTGGCAATAGTTTTATCAAAACACAGGTAAACATTTTGTACAAATAAAAGTCATCTGCAATATGTCCTCTTTCCATTTTTCTCCACCCTGCCCTATTATGATGGATTTTATGTCTTAGGTGGTTCTTTCTAAAGCAGGGCTCATTGTGCAAGGACACACACACACATATAGAGATACAGAAGCATAAAAGTCTCCCTCTCATGTCAGAGAGCACTGCTTACCTCTCCATTCAGCCTCGGGAATGAGGGCCATCCTCTGACAGGGGTGATGGGAACAACTGTGGTGTGGAAAAGTGTCCCTAACAGTGTGATGCTGGGGAAGGAGAGTGGAGATTCGACCCAGGACTCCCAGCTGAGATAAGCTCTTCCTAGACTGAGGTTTGCATGCCTTCTAAGAGTGACCACAAACCCTTTGTCCAGCTTTAATCATGAGTTTTTGCAGGGTGACCATGCTCAAGAGTCTCCCAGTCACTCAGGTGGAGACTCCTGGGCAGTGTGACGGTTTTTTGAGATCCACATTTTTCAGAAAGAGTTGAAGTCTACATCTCAGGGACTATTGAGCTTCCCGTGGAAGCTCCCATTCTTGCAAGTTTTTTTCAGTTGGAGCTTGTACCTGCGCTGCTTTGGTGGATATTCCTGGAGGGCTGGTGGTGTCTGACTCTTCCTTGGGCATCACCTTTAGTTCCTCCTTTAGAAGACCTACCATGGATGTCCCCAGCATTACCAAACAGGACTGTGTGTGTTCACTCTGCCCATCAGCATCCCAGGGCAAGGGCAGCTCTCCCGAGGCTCCTGGCTCAGCTGGCCACGCTCACTCCAAGGTCAGGGCCCTGGCATGGAACTCTCCACCACAGCAGGAAGGGAAGGCACAGGCACCCAGCCTCCCATGCTTTCTGGTTGCAAGTCACAAGCCATTTTATTAGGCTTTTTTTCTTCCCATTTTCTCACCCTGTGGTTACAGCAGCCATGGATAAGACGGGGTAATTAAGTATTAAGGTTACCTACCCTCCCACCTCTACTGATAAGCCTCCCACCCCTGCCTAGACACGCTCTCTGACATCCCAGAGCCCAGTATCCTCTTGATCCTTTGGCTAAACAACAGACCTTCACTATCACTCAGGAAGCTGAGCCTTTGAACTCAAACCATGTATGTTTAAGGTGGGGAAAACCATATCTCTGTGTACGGAAAGAGAAAGAGGTTTTTTGGTGGTATTTCCCCCCCTCAATAGCAGTGTAGCAGTTTTAAGGTCTGATTAAAATAGGAGAAAACAGAAAATCCTGTAAAATATCAGGTTGGATTACTTCTCCGCAGTAAGAGGAGAAATCCTAAAACAGAAAGGACACCTGAGTGTCATCAAATATTCTGTAGTTTTGGCTCAGAGCACTTGCAGTCACGGAGATAATAACTTGCCTTTCTGCACTGTTACTTTTTAACTCCTGCACATGCAGCTGCTGAAGACAAAACCAGATGTATGCACACATACAAATAACAGTGACCTAATATCACCACCTGAATGAAATCAAGTACTTCATGTAAAAATTTTTGACATTATTTTTTTTTATTACTTGCTTTTTTTTCCCCCTCAGTATTAGACAATTGGTAGTTTAAGAAGGATCTCTTTAAATATACTGGAGCACATTTAAAAGGCTGACAAGTTGTATTTGTGGTTTTCAAAAGAAAAAATTTTTGAGTAGCACTACCTTTTTTGGCATTAAGCAATTGGAAAGTACCATAGATATCTCAATAAAACACATCAAAAGTAACTTTCTATAGCTTGTTTTGACATGTCCACTTGTGGGTTGTATCAACTTTAACTAAACATCATTTTTTTTCCTCTGTCAGTACAAACCATTAAAAACATTCAACAGAAAAAGCAAATAGAAATAACTCAGTCCTGTGTTTGCCTATTTTCAAATAAAGGGAGATACAGAAAGGAGTGGTCACTGCAGTTGAAAGTGCATTTTTCTGATTCATATATTTGCTGTAACTATTTGCATAGGATTTAAATGTCTAAGAAAAATGCCCAACCATTTTATAGAGAATGCTGCATTTGAGAAACCTGAAAATGCTAATCTGATTCCATATTTGCAAAGGCTTGTTTACTGTATGTGTGATCAATTCATCAAATGACAGCAAACTTTGGTAAATACAGTTTTGATGCCGAGACTCTTTGACCTTTTTATGGAGGAATAGAAATCTTATCTGCTCTAGAACCAATACTAAAGGAGCACATTGTGCTGATTTCATTTGAGATCTTATCCTTTCTCTCCCTTTCCTTTTCTCCTTTTTTCTCCCACCCTCCCTTCCTATGAACACTGAATGCTAAGTAATTTCCTTGTCAAGGTTTCTTATCAGGACTAGATTTACACTTGATATCATTTTGTAAGCATGTAGCAAATGGTTCATACATTAAGAGAAAAACGGAGCAGACAGTGTTTGTGTCTGAGGAGGAAACGAATCTCAAAAAAATAAATGGCTGTTAATTAATATCCTAATAAAAAATAAATAAAAGATCACTCAATCACAGAACACACCTAGGAAACAAGCAATGAAATTAAGTCTAAAAATAGGTCTGCATGCTCTTTATTTATCCTGAACACTCAGAGGCACCTTCTGTTCAGTGATGGAGTGCAGGTAAACTAAATGCACAATAGAGGGTCTTTCCTTAACACCCCCAAAAAATTAATTGTAGGAAAAAAAAAATTGTCTCAAACATTTCAATGCATCAGCATCCTGCCACTTCCACAGCAATGTTTAAAATGACAATGCTTGTCTTACAAGCGAAAAACATGTTTAAGACTTCTTTATGCCTAACCCAAGGTAATTATTTGCAAAGGCTGTGGGTGATCAGGTTGGAGTCAGCAGTGGGAAGGACTGGGAAATGATCTGTACTGACTGGGCTGAAACTTTCAGTTTAAGGATTCCTATATTTTCAGTGGTTTTGCTGGAGAAAGAGGGAGACCAAAGCTTATTCCAGGCAAGTAGAAGTCTAAGCTTTGGCCAGCACCCACAATAAAGGCAGCCATAACATCTGCTTTAATGCCTGAAAATGAGAACCACAGATGTTTTCTGCAGAGCTAGACGACCCCCAAATGAAGAATCCCAAATCATGTTTTACAAGTAGATGAATCTGTAACGCATTACTACTGAATTGCACTTATGTAACCCACATAACCTGTCAAAACCTATCACTGAATAAGGGTATACTGAGTAGTATTTTTTTGTTATTGAGTCCTAAAATGCATCCCAAACATTTTGATAAAAGTACAGGAATGTATAGGAATGTATTATATTGGAAGTCATAAATGTATGGGATATTAGGTCCTCCACATCAAATGCCTATTGTTTTGCTTTCCTCCTCAGGTTCCTGTGCAGCAATACCAGGCAGCTAGTTCCTCCACAGGCATGAAACCATTTAATGTGGCCATCTTTAGGGACATTAAATGTCCCCAAAGCAATGTCCTTGGAAGCAATGCTCTCCTCTCCTCTATGCCTAACCCTGGTGAGTGGCTCATGGCTCAGATGGTCTGAAGCCATTCAGGGCACCAGGCTCCCCCTGTCATCCGCTTGGGATAAACGAACAAAGGTGCAGGGGTCTCACCTTGTCTTTCAGATGTGATTGTCAGTGGATGAGAGTGATCTAGGGACAAATGGGAGCCAATTCCTGCAGCACTGGAGAAGAGATCTTTGGAGAAGAGATCTTCTCTGCTATACAACACTGAAATGCTAATTTTTCCTACCTTATATGCTAGAGCCTGGCAGAAAGGGAAAAGTAGATCTAGTTTTCACTTTTTTTCTGATCTCTTGCTCTTCTCTCAACCTGCTCCCCATTTTCACTCCTGCAGCCTGCATTATTCCCTGATTTTCATCATTACTCCTCTGTTCTTTAGTGAAGTATTTCTGTTTTCACCCACTTCTTTTACTCATTTTCCCTTCTTTTTCTACAGCTTTTCTTTCAGCCAAGTCTAATCCCTTGCTTCTTGTCATGGACTGACTCAGATGGGAACCTGAGGATGAAAATCCTTCCCAGGGAAGGTGCAGAAACCCAGAGATCTCACAATCTGTTAAAAAGAAGTTGCAGCAACGCAAGATTTCCAGTGTCTTCTCCATTAAATCTCCCAAGGCAATTCCATGAGTGAGGCGGAAGGAAGGTAGCCATGACAACTGAAGGCTTAATAGTATCTGGTGCCTTCTGCTGATGAGCCTCTTCCCGACCCCAGAGTGGAAACTAATGATGCCATTTCCAGGGTGATGCATGTCCTTCACTATGACCCAGGGACTAGAAGAGAAAAGGGACAAATCTGGCATAAAGAGCATTATTTTGAAAGCAAGTCAAGTAACATGAATCATAAACTGAAAAGGTGATATCATGCCCTATTCAGATCCCAGACAGAAGCAGAGGTTTAGCTTAGACCACCTAGACTAAATACATAACTCAGAATTTGTGTCTGCCTCTCTCAGGTGACTGCACAAATATCCAGTCTCTGTCAGGTTGGCAGCTCTGCCTCACCAATCTCTTGAACGCAGATGACACTGAACCAGATGACAGATGAGCGCAGGTACCAACTCTCAAGTGAAGAGCCATTTCATGTGATCTGATTACATTCCCCCATGGCCCTTCATAAAGTGAATGTGGTGCTGCAGGAGAAGATCTATGGTGTGGTTACCTTTGAAGAACAGCAACATGAAAACTGAAGGACTGAAAGTGAGTCAAACAGCAGAGCTCACCAGTGGGACACTGCTTGATTCACACAGACTCTGTGAATTCCCAGCCATTCCCCTCTTCCTTGCCAAACTGTTAGTCTGTTGTAACCCCTGTAGTGGGAAGAGTGCCAGACAAGACCCTAGAAAATAAAATAATGCCTCTATTGTGTTGGTGTGATGCATCCTGGTTGATCAGAGACCCAAGAAGCACACCAAGAGAAGGTGGGCTATAGCTCCATGAGGCAAACCAAGGCAAGAAGCCAACCACTCCTTAACATGATTGACTTCTACTAGGGGACTTTAGTCACTAAGGATGGAAAATGGACTAAGCAAGAGAATAAACTTTATTTTTTAATAGCTCAATTAAGTTGTGCATGATTTAAGATGCTTTTGACAAGAAATGCACTTAGGGGCTCTACTATTACATCACACCAAGCAGCAATGGGATAAAGGTTAAAGTACTTAACTTCCAAAATAGTAGAGCCAAGATCAATCAAGTGGGAACAAGTCCTGTCTAACATGTCTGCCCATCTTCTTAATAGTAGAGTGGTACATAATGCAAACTCAGATTCTCCCAGTTAATTTAGTGTGGCACTGGCACCATGCCATATACTGCCCGTGGTAATTTCTGAACCTTATAGTAGGAAGCCAGATAAAGCCACAGCTGGTCATCTGTGATTTAAATTATGATTTCAAACTGATTGAGTAAGAACTTAAAAGATGTGTTCAAGACTCATTTATTTTCCTACCTTTCATAAAAAAACCAAAACAACACGGCACAAATTCTAAATAACCCTTGCTGCCACCTTCTTCAGGAGACACCCACATTTCATTGATTTTTTCTCCTGAAATCTGGACATTTCTTAGGGATTTGGAGGCCCCCTTCCCATAGATTAAAATCCCTGAAGTCACTTTTCAGTAACATCCTCTACTTCCCAGTGAAATTCATGTTTATGAGAAGCCTTCAGAAGATCCTGTTCAGAGGTTTCCTTCACTCTGTGCTACAGGAGCTTCCCTTGTGGTCAGTCATGGAAGGACAGCCACACTACCAACACCAGCTCTAGCAAATTCAGCTGGATAGGGACTGTTTCTGGGCCCCAAGGCTAACAGCACTGCCCATCCTGCTTTCCATGAAGGCAGGGTCTTCCCTCCAAACTGGCAGCCACACTGAAATTGCCCATTGGGAATAACTGCTGTTCCGCACAACCCAAACCCTTCCTGTGCACTCCCTTGGTACCAAAGCTTTCCCACAGCTGGCCCAGGTCAAACCCATACCAGGGACAAGGCTAATAAATTAACAGCCCTCCTGCCTGTGTCCTGGCCTGCCTAGTTCGCTCGGAAAGGGCCTAAGAAACAAAGTGCAGCACAGTGCTACCATGTCATCTGATCTCCAGTTCTGGCAATCAGTCGATAAATGTTCCCATTAACCAGACTTGCACATGGATCATCAGTTTTAGTAGCCACGACTCTCCATTTCGTCTTATTTGGAATTTTTCTAGCCTTTTTGAATCTACTGCATTTCCACACTCCACCACATCCTGTAGCAACAGGTTAGTATCATTATATTGTGCAAAAAAATCTTCCTTTTCTAATGTTGAATCTGCTGCCATTATGAAAATAACGACTCATCATTTCCCCTTTCTCTTCTTTACAGCATTCATGTATGTTTAAATCTCTTATCATACATCTTCTCTTGTCCAAATTAAAGAAACCTTGTCTATTCAACCTCTGCTTGCATGCAAGCTGTTTGATTCCTCCAGCAATTCTTATTCATTTTCTTACTACCTTAGACAGGGAAGTACCAGAAGTTCATGCAGTACACAAGATATAGAAGTGTCATGAATTTAAAATGGCAGCAAGATATTCTTCATTTTTATGGTTCGGTTTTGGGGTTTTTTTTGCATTCTTTACATTCTCTATGCTGTTGATGCTAATAGAGGATGTGAAAATATCCATTAATTAAATCAGTCTTCAGAAATGTTGAGGTGAATTCTGAATACAACCTTTACTAACATTCAGTGAGAGGTGTGATCCTAAGGTGCTCTTAAACTGATTTCAGCACTTGCTTTACTCTCTCAGCCAGTCAGATGCTATTAGGTGTTACAAGAAGAACCTCCTCCTAAAAAAGAAATGGGAAAGCTCTGACAGACTTCATTAACAGACAAACAAACCTACTTGACCTATTTTCACAGTCTTCAGATAGAAACACAGTGAGCTCTTTTCCCTATCTCTGCTCTCATCTCCGTACTTTCTGTTGTCTTGGGATGACTCTGAAACCAAAGAAGCATGGAGTGAATTTTGTCCAGCTGGCCCCAATAACTACATTGGCTCAAAGAGACCCAGAAAGACACAGATGTCTTTAACAAGTGTAAAAAGGCTTCACCCTTAAAAAGAATTTAGTATATTTTCGCACCCTATTAATTAATTCAAGGAGAAAGTATTAGGCAGACTTGTGTAATTGTGCTGGTCTACTAATCTAAGGAACAGTATTTGTTTTGACTTGCGAGTAATATATATGATACATTTTTTCATAATTATGAACTTCATCATAAGGATAGGCAAAGAGATTTTAATCTCAAGTTGATAAATTTTGCAGGGCTGGGTAACAGGTGGAGGCCATTTATCTCTGTACTAACTTGATCATGTTTACAAACCAATTGACGAATGCTTCAGAAGAGTTCCTGGCCCCCCTTGTTACTTATTTATTAACCACATGGATCCATGGGAATCCAAACTGGATTTACAGCACAACTTGGTTATTCAAAGCGGTAACTGTGTACAATTCCCTCTTCCTCAAAATAGAGATTTATCCCTGCATGCCTATTAGTTACAATGAACATTGTCTCAATGGTCAGAAGTCTCAATTATCCAAACAAATCCCTTATGACATCGGGATAATTGAGCTCAGCTACTCTTGTGGATTGTTGAAATACCAACATTCCCATGTAATTTCTCATTAGGATTTAAGTGAGCTTAGATTATATCTTAGAAGTCTGTCTTTGATCATAGAGCTATAATGCAAACATAGCGATGACATTATTCCCGCACAATTAGTCATTCCTCTTAAAGTGTATTTTAAATATTAAGGATGATATGTCTCCTTGTAAACTCTCCCCAGTTTACCCAAAGAGCTTAACTACTAAATCAGTACACCAGAAGACTGGGATGGTGACAATCTATTTTTAATCAGAAAAATGAGATGTCATAATACAGTGTAATTTACAGCAAACAGTAGCTACTGTCAATGGAAGCGGGAGCTTCCAAACAAATTACACAATTATATTCCTGAAATTAAATGAGAAAATTAGTTTAGGATAATAACACATCAAGCTTCATGTGGCTGGAAGATAAGACATTACCTCAGTGAACATAAATAAATAGCATGACCCCACTGGGAAAAGGCCACCAAGTTGGAAAACAATTCTTGAGGAACTGAACGGTCACTGGGAGCTGCTGGGACAGTGCAACAGGCACAGGGGATGATGCTCAGGAGTGGAAGTTGCCCTCTTTACAAACACAGACAAAATGTCTAATTTGCCCCCAAACTGGTGCTCTGGGTGAGAGCCCACCTTGACCTCAGGTGCCATGAAAAGCATGAGCAGAGAGAGCCAGGGCAGGACAACAGTGGGGTTTGTTCATGGGGTCCCAGGTGAGAAAGGGATAGAGTGGGCAGTCAGGTGTGGGGCATGGGCACTGCTAAAAGACACAGGCATGGCTTTAGGCTCTGTTGATAGCAATGCTTGACACAGTTTGGTTATATAGGACAGGGCAGAGATATCAGCTCAGGGGCGAGATGGAGAGCAGGTGGAAGGTGGGAGAGAAAAGAATGGGTGGGAGGCTGGAGACAGGACCAAGGGCAGGTTAAGAACGTCAAAGGACATTTCTTGGTGTATCAGGGATCAGCACCAACAGAATGTCCAATTCACGAACCCTCCCACAAGTTTTCACCTGACTGCTGTCTCCCCAGATTTTTGCAGCACTTTTGCAGCTGGACTGGGACAAGCCTGTAAAAAACACTGCTATAACCCACATAAACGCACGTCTGAAAGTGCTCTGATCACTGGTGGTTTTCAGCATGTTGTTGGTCACCTGACGCCCATTAGCCAGTCACCAAAATCCCTGCACACACATAACTAACATTTAAGAGTCCTTCACGGACCTGTGGTCTTGAACCAGACAGCCACAGAGACACCTGGATTCCCAAGGCACTTGGGGAGTGTTGGTGTGCATTTCAACCCCCAGCAATGCTGTCACACACACAGCCCTCACCAGCAGACCGACACATGTCCGTGTTCACCAGCTGCTGTGGCTGCCTCCAACTCACTGAGAGACACTAAAGGTGCCTGGGGTATGCCCATTTTGCAAACACCTGAACGGATTGGAAGATTTCTAGTGGTCTGAAGGGATGGAGACAGACTTCTGAAGCTCCATTCCCACCCACCCTGCTCGAGCAGGGTGTGCCCCAACCCTGCTGTTTCCTGAGGCTATGGAGCAGGCTGAAGGAGTACTCATTTTGCTCCCACCACTGTTCGACTTGCTCAGCCATCTCCTCTAGCTGTTAGTGAAGCAATGGGGAGGCATAAACCTCTTCCCACAACAAGGAATATAAAACATCGCTGGAGCCAGTGTGTCTTGGAGAGAGTAGGCAGCCATGATAGCAGCTCAGGGTCTGGTGAGAGGGCCCTGGGTGAGCTCTTGCCATCCCGGTTTGGAAGGGCCTAAGGGGATAATTACAAAAGGGATTGCTCCTGTGTCAGCTATCCCTGCTTCAAATATTGCTCTCTGGAGTTTTTCTTCGCCTCATCAGTGGAGGCTGTTATTTCAGAGGCTGCTGAATGACAGTACAGTATCAGCTGTACTGACAAACATTCTCCTAGGGACAAGAGAATAACCGCTGTTATTTTGTTTGGTCTCATACAGAAGTTTTCATATGAAGAATTTGTAACACTTTCCCCCTTTGAAGCTGGTCAAACTGTCCTTTAGGGTATTCCTGTGAGGATGGCTGACAGAAGAACCTCATCTTTTGCGGGTTAATAAATGGCAGAGGGCAATGGATGCTACAAAGAAGAAGATAAACAAGCCACCTTAGATTGTAACCCCAAGACTGGATTTAGGAAAAAACAATCAGGAAGTGTCTGGTCTGGGAAAGCCAGTGGCCATGAAATGAGCAGGAATGGAGGTCTCTTGTCTTCAGTGGTTGATTACAACTTGTCTTTTATAGAAAATAACTGTATGCACTTAATGATTTTCTGGAGGCCTTCAGCAGCACCAGCTGCAGAAAGCCTCCCCCACCTTCTAGAGGGCCTTTTTTCACTGATTTCATAAGGTGACCAGCTCAGACTCAATACCTTTTAGGTAGGTGAAGTAAGATGAGCTGAATCTCTTCCCAGGATCCACCACCTTGGGCACAACTCCAGGTGAGGTGGCTACACCCAGGCGAACACACTGGAGGCTTTGCATCTTTTTCCAGAGCAGAGACCCAGTCTCTGCAGTCAAGAGGCTGGTGAGGTGAATAAAGCAGGGAGGGATATCCTGCAAGTCCTCTCAGCTGTTTTCATTCACTGAGCTCCTGGAGAGCCCCAGTGGAAAATGCAAGCTGCCTTTGCTCCTCTGCGTGCCCTCCAGGGAGGGCAGGAAAGCACCTACCCTTCTTCACAGCACATCACCCCTCAGGCACAAGGCCTGGCTGTCACCCAGGGATGTCATTCACCTTCTTGGTACTTCAGATGCATCTATATTTTTTGAATCATCCAATTCTGTCAAAGTTGTGGGGAGAAATAAGGGAGGCTTAAAACAGCTAAAGCAGAAAATTCCCCAACTGTCAGTTTTATAATTCTTAAATCCATTCCAGGAGAGCTAGCTTTAGCCCTATTTCCTGATCGCTTGGAAAAACTGAGACGATCAATTAAAGTTTTCCCATGCACCCTCTTGGACAGATGGTTGAACCATTTTAATTAAGTGTATGTATTGGACTGACAGAGTTGATGTATCTGACGTGACAGACATTTTCTGTGTTCATTTAGGTTTTTAATCTTTCACTCTCTTTAGTGTATCCCAGAATTGTGCTATTTGCACTGTGCTCTCAGAAGACTTATTCAATACATAGTCGATCGCTTGGATTATTAGATTTTTATTGCTTGTTATTGTTGGGTTTGGCCACAGTGAAAAGCTCCTCAGGAACAATTAGCTACCACTCTGACTCTAATAATGAAAGGATACAACATTTTCAAGGCTCTGTTGGAAGATAAGTGGCCATATTTTTTGAAGATACTTAGATGTCAAGAAGGGCGAATTAAGGCATATTGAGATTTTCAAAAGCATCTAGGTACACAGTACCTCAAATTTCAGTGGCACTAAAATGGTGTTGGTTTTCTGCAATGCTAGACTCCTAATCCCTGTGCAAGCCTGAATTGCTGCAGTAGTATGTGGTGGCTCCTCCCCCAGATTCCAATTTAAAATAAACGTAAATTAGCCTTGCTCCAAGAGGTTTTGAAATAGGACACATACTTCTCTTTTCCTGTATCTCTTTACATTCTGTGGCCTTGCATGGGGTGGGAGATATGGGATAATGGTACTAGGGGCCCTTGGTGTGAGAACAGGATCCGATGGAGTGTAGGGCTTCCCTTTGCAGGAGTCCAATGATGAGATCTGGGTAAGAGCATATTCCTAACTCACACAGAGAGTTTTGCAGGTAGAATTCTCTTCCTCACGTGTATTGGTCCATAAGTTTGTTACAATAAAATAAGTTATAATGCATATATGGAAACAGAATCACCAGCATTTTTTCTTTTCTTGTGAAATGGGCATTTGTTAATGAATGTCTAATAATAAATATTAGACATTGATACAGTACATACAAGCACTCTGACTTTCCTGGGTTTCTTCACATGATTCTTTCAGTCCTGTTTTAATATTAATAGAGATTAATAAGTAGATTTGGTATTAATAGAATCTACTCTCTCTAGGTTTCAGTGAATATCAATCAATAGCTGCAAAAGTACCATATACTGGAATATTGTAGTGGTTACAAATACTCTTCTTATTTCCCATGTCTTTACTGGCTGACATGAATAATTGTTTTCACCTAAGATAAACTCTTAGGCTCTTACACATTTCATGGCAGAAAAAGCAGTGTCTCCTGCTGGTGAGAAAACTGTACTGGAAAAGTACTTCTACGGAGACCTGGCTCACATGCTTATAACAGAAAAAAATACTCTCTTTATCCTCAAGGCTTTCCAGTGTCTCATGGCCAGAATCTGTCAGTTCCAGGAAGTTAGATTGCTTGAATGGTCATTGAGGAAAAGCAAGAGGAAATAGTAAAAAGCATGAATGTGGTCATGTGCCTGATGGTTTTGGAAGACGTACTTGTGACATAGCTGATGAGTAGAAAGGAAAGAGTAAGGAAGAAATCAGGTTGTTCTGTTCAAGGAACACAAGAAATACTGAGGTTTAAAATAAGTACAGTCCTTCCTGGATAGGCAGAGTGAGAGAGAACCCTAGGTATATTCAGCTTTTAATAACATGTATATATAGTCCAACCAGTGCATGTACAAACCCTGCGCTCCTTCACAAACTTCAAATACCTGCAGGCATAGATAAATACTTGGATAAGCACATACCTCTTTGCTTGCTTACATGGGAGATTTTGTTCATGCAATAAAGGCTGAGTACTTTTTTTGCAAAACCTCATGCTGCATCTGCATATGGGAGTGTTCTGGGAAATTCAAAATAGCCACACGTCAGAAGTCCCAATAATGTACACTATCTGAGGGCTTTTGGAGAGTGGGATAATGAACATATCAAATCACTAACAATTGGTTTTGAGACGTGAGGTGGCAGGGGAAGGGAAGGAGAAACGACAGAATATCACTCAGCTATGATATTCTCTGCAGAATATCATACCTGCACAAAATGGTGCAAAGCGTGATCATGGAAAGTGCTGATTGAAAAGCAGAGGACTGAGCAAGCTGCAGCCCTTTCCTAGCAACAAATCAGAAATGTTAATATTTCATGCAGTATTGCACAGGGTGTGATACCCTGCACTGTCAGATCCACACACAGAGATTTGGTAAACAGATTCACTCCTGACCAGAATCAACAATAACACATTTGATTTTCTAAGAGCATCTGATCTGATCTAAGAATATCAAAAGGAGCCAGTAGCTCAGACTGACATTATTACACAAGCAGTCACATTTTGATATTTAAGCTTGTGCATTCCTTAAGCCTCAGTTGAATTTCTTGGCATTGTCAGAAAAAAAAAAAAAAAGAAAAAAAAAAGAAAGAAAGAAAGAAAAAACAAGCCATGCTTCTGATGAAAGCAGCTGTCATTCAGCACTAGGACTTGCCCTTCGAACAGCTGTACTTGATCTCAAAATTCTCACCTGCACAGCATGGTAGGCTGAATCAACTCAGCTCTTTGTCTCTCTACCTCAGATAAGCCTGTCATCAAAGTGAAGAGATAAAAAAGAGACAATCATAACTCTAATGTCATATTTGACAGAGGAAGCTGTTAGTCAAGTAGCTTTAAACTGTTTCTCCTCTACACATATCGAGTGACGTCCTGGCACAGCGACAAGAACTTATCACGGTACTTTTTAATATGAGAAAGAAGAAAAAAATGCCAGAGCAGATGTGTCATCATAGACACACCTTGTAGTGGACCTTCAAAGTGAAGAACTGGAGAGGCTCTTTTGTGAGACAAGTGTCACAACAACTCCATCTTCCTTGAGGTGCCTACACAGGCCACTGTAGACAGCACACAGCAGATTTTAGAGGTAACTACGCTAACAAGGAATTGGCTAAGAGAATGTGCCAACAGAACAGGTTTCCTAGGGCCAGATCCTGAATTTGCTACTCAGGCAAAATGCTAAGTAGTGTAGGAACTGGTCCAAAGCAGCTTCCTAATAAGAAACTGAAAATAGCTTGCTCATCATAGCTGGCATTCCAGGAAAGGTGAGGAGGAGAGTGAGTCCCAAGTGCAAAGACTGGGCTGTAGCAAATTTAGGCTGTTGGCTACTCGCAGGAGAATCATTAACTGATCCATCATATCAAATAATTATCAAACCTCTATTTCTGTGTCACCGAAATTCTACTTTAAGTAGTGCAGCAGCTTCAATAGTAGCATTCGCATTTATGCACTGCATTAAACCCAGGGATCCTCAAAAGCTTTAGAAATTATATCCACAACATTCTGGTCAGACAGAGCTTTTGCATACAGAAAAATGCTTATGCAGAAAAAGTATAAGCACAGCCTTGGGCCTATGGGGCCCTATGTTGATATAAAAAGGAGATGAGTTGGACTTAATTCAAGAGATCCATAGTAATTCTACACACCTAAGCTGCCTTGTGACTTGTTTACCTGCCTGAAGCTCCCACAGTGATCTTACACAAAACCTTCAGCATCCAGCAGTGCGCCTTGACTGGGAGTTTTTGGTTTTAACACCAAGTGTCTCTTCTATTGGTTTCAGCTGCATCAAGGCCAAGGAGAAAAATAAAAGTCACTGACTTTGGCTCCTAATCCTTTAAGTTTTAACATAAAAAGTGCCTAAAATATACATGCAGGCAGCTACTAGTTACATGTTCCTGTGATGGTATTGTTCAGATAACTCCAGTACCACATCTCACCCTAGTGTTGGATCAATGTCCCATAAATTAGGTCTATAAAATTTATGTGTCTCATCTAATCCATGGATCTCAGCTGCACCTGGGGTCAGTGGAAAGAGTCAGAAACCTCCATGAAATGACCGACAGTGCCCAGAGCTGGTGCCTGTTGCAGGGAGGATGCCTTGCCCTCTGCTGGGGCTGAGCGCCCCTTTGGGATGGGAGATGGCTCATTTAGGTTAGACATGTGCCATTTTGGAGGCTAATGTTAGATGTGATGAGTGCCATCCATATTGCCAGATATTTGGTCTTGAGGTCCTTTGGGTGAACTTTTAAAAAAATTTTATAAACCTCACACATCATAATGGTATGTAAGATACCTTGTTATTATGTCCCCATAAAATTTAATTACACACCTGGGAATAACAAAAGATTGGAAAAGAAGAAGTACTTTTCCACCACCAGAGTAATTTCAATTTGGAAACCTCATAGTATGGCATGGCAGAAATATTATTTGAGCACAGTGCCCGTGAGAAATACCCTCTGAAACACCGTGATTTGCCACTGTGAGGTGGTCCCAGTGTTCCATATGAGACTCAAACTCTTATGATCAAGCCAGGGTGGCAGTTTTGTTTTACAGGAGGCTGTAGTGGAAGCACCACACAAACACAGAAAAATGTAGTAGTGAGGTTCATGCTGATTTTTCTCAGTCACTTGTTAATAGAATGCACTGAGCTTCTCTAGGCACTGCCAGCCCCAGCAATAGCTGCCCTTGCTGGCATCAATACACACAAGTAAGAGCAAGGGTCACTGTTAAGAACAGAAACTTTTCCTACCCCTCGTACTGCTGACACCCCCTGTCCCAGATGGAGCAGGAGGTCTGGATGGCTCATTCCCTGCACTGCCCCATGCCTGCAGGGCAAGGGGAAAACCACTTTGGTTGATCCAAAGGGAAGGGAAACAAAGGCAAGGGAAGAGCTACCCTTTCTGCAGGTGTACCTGGATGTCCTCTTGGCCGGTGGTCAGGCACATGGGGAACTGGACAGCTCTGTGAACAAGGAAGGGTGAATGAGTACCAGGAGCCAGGTATACCCTGCACCAGCTGCTCTTTCTAATCTCAACATGCTGAGGGGCAAGAGAACTGAATAATAATTGGATAATTTTTACATCTGATCTGTGAAATGCAGGTCACTCAGTAAGGATGAAACACAATACTTCCTAAGACCCAGAGAGAAGAAAGGTTATTCCTACTGTGTCATAGCAGCTAAGCCACAGGAAGCTGTTGAATCACTCTGCCATCATTCCTGAAATAAAATAGTTTTAGTTTCATGCATGTAGTGAATTTTTACCTTACACTTGTGAATTTGAGCCACAATTATCTTATCTGCAGGATGATTAAACAGCCTATTCTCTCTCCCCTTTTCTGCTCCTCAGCCAGAGCTTTGCTATCCTATGAGGAGTCTTGATGCCCAAGAGCATCCTGCCTTTTCTTTCTGCTGGTGGCTTTGCATACATGGGATGGGCTGGAGCATTTTTGGGAGAGTTTGCTATTTGGGCAGAGACCCATCAAGGTGTTTTCATTGACACCATCATCACCGAAACTTGCTGTTTTATACCATACATTATGTTCTTCTGTGGATTTATTCCCTCTGCATTTATGCCAATTTAACTTCATGGAGTTATTTTTGAAATCACACTAGATCAAATTCTCCACTCAGTTTCTCTTGCATAATCACTTTGGGACAGTGTGCACATTAATGAGGGCATGGTTTAGCACACTGTGTATAAATTAATGTGAACCTAAATATTAAGCACAGGTGACTTGCAGTTTCCCTCTCATATAGGCAGACTCTGCTCTGAAATGTCAGTGAAATAATTACCTTTAGGGTGGTGCAGAACTCAGCAGTTTTCCCACCTGCTGGTGCAAGAGGGTGACTTCTTTTTATGTCACCTTTTCAGTTGCCATCTATGGCCAGCATAGCAGAAGACAGTGATGACATAAGTACAGGGTTTACCAACCTGCACAAAGGAAGACCATTCCTGTGGATATAAGAAAATTGGTGTAATGAGTGGATTTTACAGATATTTTTCAGCTGTTCCTTTCTGATACACCTTTATGGTGGTTGGTGGGCTTAAAATAGTAACTCAGGAAAATGAAACTAGGGCCAGATAACCCCGCATGTGTACACAGATATTCCCACTGTGATTGATATCTGTAACCAGTTTGGGTCTTGGGTAGACAGGGACCACTCCCAAGTAAGACATTTTCCTCATCCTGTTCTAAGCCAGTCAATCTTTCCTGCGGCCTTGGACTACACTGGAGGAGCCGTCCATCCACCACTGGGTTGTTACTTCCTTTTCCTCAAGTCATTCTCCTGCCAGGCTGCTGCTTTGTCTGTTATGATGCAGCAAAAAGATCCCTTCTAGATCCGTTTGTCTTCCTTAAGCCTTGAAATCATCAAAACATGTATTATGTAGGGAGTGTTTTATCCTGTATTTCCAAAACATGACAGAAGCACGGCTACTTTCTCATCCGTGCTGTTTAAAAGCTGTGAGTGACTCTGCCAGCACAGAGATTTCCATGTCTGCTTTGTAATATCAGAAAGACCATGAGAGTGTGGCATACCCTTCCTGCTCCCTGAAACATAAAACTCATCTGATGTTTGAATTTTAAACTTCTTAGCCCAGAAATAACACACATAATGTAAAACAGAATTTGCAGCTTGAGGCCTGGGTATGTTAACATTGAGAATACTGACAGCCTTGCTGCTGCTGCTGCTGCTTACAACCAGACCAAGAGCCAAGAAAGGACCTGTAGCTCCTTGGGCCCCATCAGAAGCTTCCTTAGCAGTACCACAGGTCTCTGAAAAAAACAGTGTTATTATACACCAATACCCATATCTGTGGGTGATACAAGCTGTGCATGAGCAGCACTGTCTTTGCGGTCTGGTATTTCTGCCTCGACCAGATCCTCCTGCAGGCCCAAGACTATATGAAGACTTAGCAAAGGATACACTGATCATCAAAAATTACCCAGAGGTTTCATGGACTCCAGTCTGCCTCTGATATTAAGCAAATTGCTCTACAGCTACCACAGCTAGACACTGAGGGGCTGGTGGTGACCCCTCTACTTGAGCCCTTCAACCCCTTGCAATGTGGCATAAAATGCCACCTCCCTGGTCCGAGAATTATCCAAACCCACTTGGACTACACAAGATGTGATCCAGTGATGAATCAGATCAACATTCCTCCACTCAGATGCATGAGATACACAAGCAAAGCTCTGCCCATAAAAACTTTGAATGCTAGCTATTTGGCGAAGAGAGCTAAAGAAGTCAGAACATCAAGAAATCAGAACCACAAATTCAAGCTCTCTGGCATTTGGAACTACTTCACAGAAAGCTACATTCTCACCGCCCACTCTCCAAACACACTCAGGTGCTGGCATTTTCACCCAGACTAATTAACAAATAGTGTGGCAATTAAATCACATGGCCTCACCATTGAGTTCAGAAAACTCCCTTACATCGCCGCAGAGTATAGCAACATAACTCATAAAATTATTTTATAACAACAATTTAAGTGAAGCAAATATCATGAAAATACAACACAAATGTGATAATTATTCTAATTTATGTGATAACAATGTTAAGTGTAAACTAAATTGTCTTCCCAAGTCCATCCAACTTTGAACATCTTCCCTGCTCTACAGACGTGCCTCGAGTATCAGCAGTGTGTGTAGTTAGAGAGGCAAAGGGTGACTTTTCTAAATCTGACTTTGCAAAGCCTGCCGTGGCAGTCTGCAGGGAAGCAGCCTTTTTGGAAGACCTTCCAAGGAGAGATTTAGCTGCCAAAAGGCCTTTCCCATCTCCCAAAGAGCAAGGAAGAGAAAGAACAAGGTGGTCGTTGCACAATACTATTTCGCCCTTCCTGGCTGGCCCAGCCATTCCATTAATTTTGACACTGCCAGATGTCACAGTCTGCTGCCCCATGTTGTGTTGGTTGGTAAGAGCCAGCAGGGATAAATCAAGACCAAGCTGTTTTCAAGAGCAGCCCTTGTGTGGTTCACAACCCCAGGATCCTGCATGTAAGGGAGGGTGTCTGCTATATTTGGTCTGCCTTCCTGTTCCTCAGATCTTCACTCTTGGACAGCTGCAATGAAGATAAGAAAAGCCTCAGGAAACTAGAAGATGCTCATTTGGAGAAGGTATCTAGAGGGGGAGGTTAATACACAAACAGATTGAAGGAAAGGAGAAGAGTAAATGAGAAAGGCTTGGGGTAATTTTTTTTTTTTTCTTATTTTTAAAGCAGGATTAGTTAGTGCTGGAGAGATATCATTTCTATGAAGGGAAAATGAAAAAGTCCACTAATTACATACTATATGAACATGAGTAAGCCCAGCGTTTTCTGAGTCACAACAAGCAGTTAGAGAGTGACAGGGAAAACTTTTTAAGTGATGATTCAAAAATAAAAAAGGTATTTGGAGTCACTGAGCGTGCAGAGTTAGCCCAGGTAACCACATGATCTTATCATTACTACCCTTCATCTGTCTGCCGCCCTCTTCCCACCTAGCGTTTGATACACTCACTTGTTGCATCTTGTCTTGCAAGTGGCATGACTTCAATTGCACTAATTGTGTGCATAAAGTTAAACATGCATGTAAATGTTTGCAAGATTGGAACCCCAGACTATAAGCACTGGGAGAGGGCTCATCTCCTCCGTTGTAATCATGGAGGGCTAGATGCAAGGGGGACACAGACATATGAAGACTTTTTGTGTATTATACAGGAGAAATTCCATCATTATTATACTTTACTATTTTTTTTTTCCTTTTGTCTTCAGTTATTTATGTCACTCTCACTTCCCTTTGGTGCTCTTACTTTTCTTTAAAACACATGGTGGCAGAAAAGGAGCTGTAGGCATTTAAGCAATTCCATTTGGTTTCAAATGGAAGGGTTATTATTGTGTATTCTCTTATCTGAATATAGCTCTCCCAAGGTAGCTACTGTGCTAATATTATACCAAATTACGTAGGTGTTTCATGAGGCTGTAATTTGCTCTAGAGGTTTAAAGGTTGTTATTATTTATTACCTGCATTACAGCAGTATCTGAGAGTCTGGTGGGGAACCAGGGCGCTGCGTTCTGCATAAACACAGAGCAGGAGGAAAGTCCCTGACCTAATACCAACCAGGAGCTCCACAAGCAGATCAGAGAGCATCCAGGTGGGGCCCAGGGCAGCAAGCCAGAGTGGATTGGGCTGCTCTTTTGTGGGAGACTGGGGACATCGGGGTCTGAGTCTCTTCAGGCACAGGAGAAGTCCAAAGCAGGCTCAGATGGCAAACTTCCCAGGAAAGGGGGAAGCCATGGCAAGTAGTGAATCCTGCTGAAAACAATTTTCAGCAGAATATTCTCAACACCCAAGGAAAATTTCCTCTCAAAAAAGCCCAGTCCCTCACCATGGAGCTTGCCCTACAGGATTAGAGGCAGCACAAGAATTAAGACAGAGGGAAGGGTGCAGAGGACTAAAGGACAAGACTGGTCAGCCACACAGACATGGTGAAGGTCATGATATAAGACACTGTAAAAGAGACCCCTCTGCCTTAAATTCACAAAATGACTCACTAACCTATAATAACATTACCTAAATGTCATAGTGAGCTCTTCATCTTCAAAGCACTTTACAAAGATTAACTAATTAATTTCACTGTCAAATCTTTTGGAGATCTAGTAATGGTATTTGGCTCTACCTCAGAGAGCAATTTTTTCCAGGTACTGGCAGGGTAAACATTCATAATGATATAACCAGTGGGAAGAACGTTTTTAGCACTTGAATGATATTTTAATGAGAGACAAAGGTTAGGAATTGACCCTGGACTAAAGGGTTTCACTGGGCCACTCACTTGGAAGTTGGGACTCCCAGTTGTTCCCACACTGGTACTAGCACAACAACCCATGTGACCCGTGCATACTGCATTTTAGGAAAACACAACTAAAATGCCAGTTATTTATAGATGTGTACATGTTCTCAGATGTTTTCACAGGTTTCTGCCCTGTGCTCTCATATGCGCTACCATGCTGGTGACATGGGCTGTGGGATTGAGCGCACCCTCAGCCATGAAGTTTAGCAAAGCCAAGGGCACCTGGGTCAGGGCAACCAAGCACAAACACTCTGAGCAGAGAATGGATTGACAGCAGCCCTGGGAAGAAGGAGTTGGGGTGTCCAGGGACAAGAATCTCAACATGACCCAGCAATGTGAACTCACAGCTCAGAAGAAACCCAACCATATCCTGGGCTGCATCACAAGCAGTGTGACCAACAGGTTGAGGGAGGGGATGCTGCCCCTCTACTCTGCTCTGGTGGGATCCAACTTGGATCTGGAGGCCGCAAAATAAGAAAAAACATGGACCTGTTGGAAGGAGTCCAGAGGTGGCCATGAAGAGGGCTGGAGTATCTCTCCTATGGAGACTGGATGAGAGAGACAGGGTTGTTCAGCCTGGAGAACAGAAGGCTCCAGAGAGACCTCAAAGCACCTTCCTGTACCTAAAGTGGGCTACAAGAGAGATGGAGAGGGACTTTTTATAAGGGCATAGACTGGTAGGACAACAGAGAGTGGCTTTAAAATGAATGAGGGTAGATGTAGATCAGAGACTAGAAAGAAATTTTTTATTCAGAGGGTGATGAGACAATGACACATGTTGCCCAGACAAACTGTGGATGTCCCATCCCTGGAAGTGTTCAAGGCCAGGTTAGAAGGGGCTTTGAGCAATCTGGTCTAGAGGAAGGTGTCCCTGCCTCTGGCAGGATGGGTGGAACGAGAACTTCAAAGTTCCTTCCAACCCAAACCATTTTATGATTTTATGATTTTCTCTCTTGGGGATTCACTACCTCTGTCACTGTTCTTCCTACCATGGGTCCAGCCTAGACCCTCTGCCAGACCCACACTCTGCCACTGAGAATAAAAACGTGGTGAGAGTGCAGCTCTCACAAACAAGTTTCACTTTCAGTCTTCTGGCTACCTTGCAAAGAGGCAGAGTAACTCCCAAAGGCATCTCCTGCTTCCCAATCCAGATGCTCAGCTAACGTGGGCTCGGCATGGTTTGATTTATGGAGGCTGGGTCTGGCTCACAGTGTTCTTCCAGAACAGCTATATTGGCTGCAGTATGAAAAATTCACAGCAGCAGCAGCCAAAATTAGGCTGAAAAAGATCTTCCATGTGGACACTGACAGGAGAGAGATTTTGGCAGTTTAGATTATGTTGCCCAAAGAGGTTGTGGATCTATGAATGTAGAAAATCTCCTTCTGCTACATGCTGCATCAATATTGTGAGGACCTGCTGTCACTGCTGTGGGGATGGGCACAGGTATAAAAGCTGGTGAGTTTCTGTGTGCTAAACCAGATTTTCAGTGTTTATCACAGACTGAGATGTGCTATTCTAAACTAGTTTCTTTGTTTAAAAATAATACTTGATAGAAACTCTCAAAAATTAAGAAATGTCGATACTAGATTATGTGTTTCCAGTCCTTATTCAACAAACTGTTAGCTATGTACAACAACCCTTCGACTTCTTCTCCAGGAGTAAATTATTTCTCTTAGACTAACCAATAACAGGAAATGAAAAAGTTGTTGGTGCAAAAAAAAAAAAAAAAAAAAAANAAAAAAAAAAAAAAAATACAGCAGCTGGTCTGGAAATGAACTGAAAAATTATCTCTCATTTCTCTGCAGGGAAGCAATAACAATAGTGTTACAGATAACTTGGAAATGAGATCTTTGATTTCTAGTAATGGAAATGGGTAAATAGAGATATCACTGTGTCATGGTCATTCCGTCTGATATGACCAGGGTTATATGCTGTGACTGAAAAGGAACTGCACAGGCTGCTTGTAAAAAATTGACACTTGGGTAAAAAAGCACCCGAAAGCTGATGACAACTCCTCAGACAAAGTGTATGTCAACTATTTGCACTTTACATCTCAGATGTAACAATATAAAAATGCTGCAGGAGTTCAAAATATCTTGTCAAAACACCTTGATATCTCCTTTTGCACCTAAATCTCAATATTGTTTATACTATCCATGGCCCAGTACAGACCTCATTTACAATTGTGAATCTCATTTTTCAGGTTAACAGAAACAGTCCAGGGCAGAATTTCACACAGCTGAAGGCGTATATTGCTAAAATTTCTCACCTTCATTTTCCCTGTTGCTCCAGAGGGTGAGGTGTTTCAGGAACAACTTTTTTGTAAATTCTGCTACACACTACAATTTAAGCCTGCTGCCAGCTTTTCCTTAGTCTAGCAATTGTGCCATTACTGATGTGCCATGTTACAAACGTGCCATTACTGATCACAAAACCAAAGATGCCCAGTGTGAATTCAAGACCCTCAGAGAGTTCAGTGAGATTTTTCAGTGCCAAGAAGGAACAATTTGGGTGCAGAATATTTGACGACAGCTGTCTGTGTCTCCCTGGGTTGCCTAGGAACAAAGAGCGAATGACATCCATTTTGGGACACAGAAGGCAAAACTCTTCAGGGCATTCCCAAACTCTGAAAACCTCTTTGCTGCAATGAATGAGGTTGTGCTGCTGGATGAGGAGCTGTTGACCCTTGCGTGTCCCCTGTTGCCGGTGCTATCTTGGAATGCAGGGAGACTCCAAAATAAGAGTGTAGTGTTTCTTGGTGGCTAAGAGAACAAATCTTTCAGCTTCAGGAATGTGAAGTGCGGTTGGAGAAAGTCATCAAGTAGCGATAGTAACAAAAACACCAATGGCATCTGTTATGGATTGTAGCAAAGAAGATCCAGCTAAAACACACAGGATCATTCTTTCAGTCAGGACAACCAGGCCACTGCTGCACATGTCACCGAAAGCTAAACGAAAGAGCAGTGTTGGAGTTATACAGGGAGGTACAGCAGGGCATCTGCAGACTAGTCCTTGTTCTAGCCTACATAATGCCTGTGTAGCAATTCATATGTAAAGCATAGCCTCTGCACCCCTAAACTCACCTGCCAGACCCCTCAAAGGAGCAAAACCTGAAGTGGAGGCATCAGCAAATTAGTTTTCCTTTGAGTGAGTAGCCAGTGTGTGTTAATAGCTTTGAGCCTCAGTTCCCTGAGCTCTCTTCCTTCTCCTGCTTTTCTGTATGCGTTCTGCACTTCCCTGCTTCAAAAGTACTCCAGTTTTGTGCTTTTGATGCCCAAACTGTCAGCCTTGGTGTCACTGCTGAGAATTGGTAAATGAAGAGACACGAACCCTGGGAGAAAAGCCACCACTGTGTCTGTGTCCTTGCAGTCCTAGCTCAGCAAGCCACATAACTACAGACATCACCCCATGACCACTCTATCTGCTTTGCTGGGATGGTTATGGCACTGTAAATTATGAAAGTGCTTATGCTTCCTGCTGAATCAGGGCCCAATTCACCAGATTACCTGTCAACCCCACATTATGAATCAAGATGGAAAAAAACTGGAATCCTCTTATTGACTTTGATGGCTGTGGGACTTGACACAGTATTCTGCTGCTTTAACNCCCCCCCCCCCCCCCGCCAGGGGTTTATCACGGCAGAAAGGTGATACCTTGCAGTGGATAGCTATGGGTGCACCCTTCTAATCACCCACTGCAACACAGGACCACGGTATGTGAGAAGCTAAAGACCAATGTCACCCCCCAGCCTCCTCCTCCCTCTTATTCCCAGCCCTGAGTTCACTGAGCTGCTCAGTCCAGCAGCAATGGGGCTCAGGAATTGCTTTTTTTCTACATTCAAGAAACTGTTTCCCTCACTGCTCCCTTTCTGGAGAAAGCAGAGCAAAGTGCATTAAGAGGTGGGTTAAAGAGAGGAGGGAAGATAAATAAATAAAAACTACGTATTTTCATAAGATATTTTTCGGTATGTTTCTTAAAAAATGTGCTGAATAAGTGATTTACCTCCAGTCTGAGAACTGTGAGATTTAATGAAGCTGACATTTCTTCCTCTCCAATGTTATGTCAGACTAAAAACCTTTTCAACTTATAATAGATATGTATGGTAATAGATACCTGAATGAAAGATCAAACAGACATTAAGTACTGCAGAAATAGCCTGGTAAAAAGATGAAGTCACCCTCTAATGACACTATTATGACATACAGATTAAAAGAAGAACCAGTAAAAAAGAAGGATGATAATGCTATTGTGTTACTCCACTAAGGTATTTTACCAGTAAAATGAAGTTACTCACTTTCTCCATCTATCCACTCATCTGACTGATGTTTTAAGGGGAAAAAAAAGTGCAGTAGAAAAGAACTGTTCTTGAAGGAGAAAAAAGCCCACCAAGCAAACCCTACCTGTATTTGGGGTTGGTATGTAGTATCAGATGAATACTGCATTTCAAGCGTTTGATCCTGTGCCTCCAAAAACTACAAACACCATAAACCAAAATTAAAAACTTTGCCAGCAGTCTAGTACACATAGTAGGTTCAAACTGAACCCCCTTGAGGAAAGGATAATTACTACCTTGTTGTAAAGCAGATGCATTTTTGGAAGCAGATGCGTGCAAGGTGACCATACTTTGGGAAACCACATTTGAAGTAAATATTTATTTGCATAACAAATAGAATACTTTCTACCAGCCCATTATACAGCTAAGATTAGCTCAGACCTTTATAGTGACACTACATAGATAATAAACTGAAAGCAAATTTGAGTTGGTGCAGTTTCGCTGGTTCCTCAGCTGTCCAGCCCTGTGTGGGTCGAATGGGTGGAGAGCTGTGTCGCTTTGTGCCTGCCAGCAGTAAAGCCTCTGAGACAAGGGGCCAGAGGGCGATTCCACAGCACAGGATCAGCAGGATAACTCTTCATCACGAGGGGAATATCTTGGAAGTTTGCCCGAGAAGGCTGAGGCTTCTCTACTTTGTGTGCATGTAGATAAGACCATCTCCTGAGGAGAGAAGTGCTCGTGGACACAGCCCACCTCTACTGCAACCTATTTATATCTGCCACACAGGCAGAGGACAACGTGATTCAGATGTTAATCAGTTCCTGGCAGCATTACAGAGCCTCCTTGAGTAAAAAGCAATCCAGTTCTGCAGATGAGGCAGAAGCAGACAGGGCTTCGTTGTACCCTCCTAGTGCAAGTGCCTAACCCAGGCACAGTGACTGCTCCCATCCAGTGGGACACAGGGAGCCAGGATCCAGCAGAGCTGGATTTGGGGTCTGGTGTCTTACTGCTGTATTGAACTGAATGTCCATAGCAGTCATAAAACTCTGAGGCCTCTTGCAGGTGGTCTGAACACAACCCGCATTGCTGGGGTGCTGTGTTGTGCCTTCGTCTACTCCTCCCCAAGCCGTGAAACCAAAACACTGTCAATTTACTACAGACTGCTGAGAAATGGGAAGCTGTTTCCCCTCTGCTTGCCTCAACATGGACTTTAAATGCAACTCCTTTCTTAGAAATACCTGCAGAAATGGCACTGCAGAGTTGCGCGTGGGCTCTGTCCCAAAGAGTGCAGGCTGCAGGTTCTCACTCTGTGTGGAAATGGTTATTTTTTTCCAGCTCTCCATGCTGTCTGGCCCGTGTGAGGATGGATTGTGGATTCTCTTAATGTCTCCTGTCATTCTAGAGAGCATTCTGAAGGCCAAACTACCTCCTATACTTCAGGTCTTGAGGAATTCAGGGGTTCTATGCAACCCAGCTTCCCTGAAACACTGATCCCTTGGGAGGAGCAGAAGCCAGCAATACATCCGGTCCTAGGTGCCTAGGGCTTGAAAGGCAGATTCTGCACTGTGGCCTTTTACAGCCATGTTCATGTGTGCACCCAGGAGTGCAAGAAGGTGACATTTTTTGCAGTGAATTTTTGGAACAAAGCCATGTTGCAGATGTGCAGGTAGACAGCAGCAAGGTATGTGCTGTTATGTTCACAAAGCATTTCTCCCAGACAATGAAACAGTCAATACACAACTGCTTTTTCTTCTGCCCATAACTGCTGCCAAAGGCTGAACTGGCTGAGTGAGCTGGGTCTCTGTACCTTCCCTTTGAAGAGGTTTGTCTCTGTGATACAGCAGCACTGCTATAGCCACAGAGCAGTAACTACTGCTTCTCTTGATGTAGTCCCTTTATGCCTTGCTGCTCCTGGGCTTTACTCATCTCTCTTTGCATTTGCCTAAATAAAATACAGTCATAAAAAATGGCCATACAACCAACATGACAGAGTACTACCTTTTACACTCAAAATGAAAATATGCTTGCCTACATATAATTTTATAAAAAGAGAGGAGAGATTATTGAGTATAAAGGAGACTGACCTCAAAACCAAGCAGCAAGGCCTAACTTCACCCATGCAATTGACTCCAGGTCTCCTTTGGGCTTGTTTTCTGTCTCACTGGCCCTGGGATACCGTGTTTTTCAGTTGGAAGTGCCTGAAATTCCATGAGTGCTGTGCTGCAGCCTGTCAGACAGATGTTTTCATGGTAGGGGAGGGAGTTTGCAGGTATACTGCATAGCAACAGTGAAGAACTTTGTGGTGATGAACCATTATCCAGCACGGTTGTGTTCCAGGACAGCCTTATGGGTCATCTTTCCCCAGAAAGATGCCCAAGCAATGTCTAGGGGAGTGTTGTTTGGCACATACACAAACCCTTTCAGGGAACAGGCCAACAATTTACACATGTGGATGGTCAGCAGTCCAGCGCCCCAGCTCACTCCTTGGGGATGTCTGACACATCCTAGATGTCCAGCATGATGTGTGATTAATTACTGTTGGTTCCTGCTTTTCTCCATTGACTAAAATGAGTTTGAAAATTGACTGGCTTAGACTCTAAATTTCAGATGGTGAAGGAGAGCAGATGAAGAACAGCCCTTTACTGCTTCATTGATACCCAGTAGCTGAAGCCAAGTAAGAAACTGCAATACATGTGGAATCTGGCATTGCAAATGGTCTGTGTCACAGTGGGTGTTGCAGAGCATTACATGGCAATGTTGTGTGATCCTTATCCTGAAGTGCTTAGCATCTAAGTGAGCAGCATATATGCATATTCTTTGGTGCATTTTATAGCCATAAATTAGTATATAATTGTCTGAGTGAAGTCTTCCTCAAGAAAGAATTAAATCAATATATGAAAATCAAAATATTTGATTTCCCTATAAGAAAGGAATAAAAACGTAAGCAAAAATTGATGAGGAAATGCTGATTGTCGCAATTGTCACAAAGCTTTCAGTGGGCCAAATTTGCCAACATAGCAATAAAATTTATGTTAGCATCAGCAAAAAAGAGCAGGAATCTGATGCAACCACTTTGTGATGCGGCAATCTGTGGGGCCCAACTCCCTCTGGAGCCTTGGCCATTGCATCCTCATTTACATGAGTGTGTATTGATTGTACAATGGCACAAAATGGAAAAGTGATGATTCATACCAGACCTTGATCCATTTGACAAAACTGGAGGGCACCAGCAGACTGTGGTCCATAGATCTCTGGCAGAATTTAAATACTTCTGCAGCTTCCAGCGAAGATTGCTAAGAAGAATGAGACAGTCCTGTGGGCTTACCTTGCAATTGGAAAGCAAATTGTGAGGAGTCTACACTTTTATTAGGAGGCATAATGAAGCTGACAAGACAAGAAAAAGTCCATATGTCACTGCAGTAGATGTCGGGGATGTCCAAGTCTACATTGCTGGAGGCCTGGTGCCCTTGCTTGTGACAGAAGGGGAGGAAAGGAAAAAAACCTCTCCGAGAGCAGACAGGTTATGCAAATTCACTGCTTCACAGTTGCTCCTAACCCTTCATCACTATCCCTGGATTTATCTGGATTTTTCCAAGCATCAGAGGGCTCACATTTTTTGGGTTATAAACTCCCCTAAGTGGAGAGAGGAATTATGAAAATTTAACCTGTTCTTGAGGATAAAGGCTTTAAACAGAAAGCTAGTAGGTTTAGATTAGATGTTAGGAAGAAATTCTTTCTTGGGAGGTTGGTGAGGCACTGGAACAGGTTGCCCAAAGATGTTGTGGATACCCCATACTTGGAAGTGTTGAAGGCCAGGTTGAATGGGGCTTGGTCTAGCAGGAAGTGTCCCTGACTATGGCAGGGGTTTGGAATGACATGATCTTTAAGGTCTCTCCCACCCCAAACCATTCTGTGATGCTGTGATTCTATTATCTTTAAGCATTCTCACGTCTGGACTGACCTGTACAGAGGACGCCATGATAGGGAGTCCTGATTATTCTTTAACCGATTTCTTCATAATTTAATTGTTCTGAAATGCTTCAATCACTGAGCATGTGATCAGCAATTAAAGACCAACAGACCTTCAACCACAATAAAAAACATGTTGTTTAAATTATCGAGATAATTGCAGGGCATTTCATGTAAGAGGCAATGACATACAGGCTATGTACAAAGGTACAGGGACAGAATAAAAAAGGTGATGAAACATATTAATAATACAACTCCAACAGAGTTTGACCCTGTCTCTAGATCATGCAGAGGTGCTTAAGGCTGAGTGGGATTTACAGATATTATTTTGGCCACCAGAGGGTTCCCATATTTTTCCATTTGTGCAATTGAAGCAGTGAGAGAGTAAAGAACATAGAAAAGTCACTTTAAAAAATTTGTAAAAGCAATAATGATTTTTTAAAAATACAACTCCAAAGTAATGCAATAATCTACATGCAGGTCTGATTTTGTTACTGTAAGATTCAATTGACTGCATTTTGTAAAACAAAAAGAGACATTTCTGCGCTGGTTGCAGCACCCTCATTCTTATTTGCACCACTGCACATGAGACCAGGATTCAAGCAGCTGACGATAAATTCTGTGTATGTAGGACACCTATTAAAGGTTTCATGTGATGTTAGAGTGAGTAGGTTAGCACAAAAGAAACCCCACAAAGTAAATAAGATTTCAAACGTTGTGGTATTGTCAGGGCAAAACCCCAGATTCCAAGTCAAGTTCAATCCTGCAAAGCTAGTAATGGCAGTGCTATTTTCCTAACTTGGCTTCAGTCACTACCGTGACTCTCAATTCTCAAATAATAGATGATTCATCTTAATGTTATTTAGGGAAGGAGTCACAATGGCTTTGATAAGTCAAATGATGGTCAGATATTTTTCTTACAGCTCATTAATTTTCCCAGGAAACAATGGGCCAAATCCTGCTGTCAGTTATGCTACCGAAGTCAGTGTACTAGAGATGCTTTTTAATCCGGGCTAGATCCAGATCCCTCCCTGACACGTACAGGATAGGCTCTTGGGTTTGTGTTTTCTGATATGCTTCACCAGATCTCTTGGGGCTCTCCTGAAAATGTCAACCAGAAAGTTACTCACTGCAACAGCAACCTGATAAAATCTCTCTGGAGGGAGCGATCAGGGACAGCCCTTAGTCTGAATAGGTTCCTTGGAAAGTTTATCCAATGTTCTATGTTTCCACCAGAAGATTCAGAGCTTTGGTGGGGGGAAAAGGTTCCATGTTGCCTGAAACGCTCATGTCAGAGCCCATAGTGCTGCAGTGCCTTTTCCCCTGGAGGAATGACATAAGGTGCTCCCTCTTCCCTTTGCTGGTGAGTTTGATGGCCAGAGAAGCAGCCCATGAAGGTGGGTTTTTGGCTTTCCTTTGGTGGCCTCCTGCAGAAGGAGCTGAACAGGATGTGAGGCCCAAAAAGCAGCTCTCAAAAGGAACTCACCCTTCTGCTCCTTCCTGAGATAACTCAGATGTCTTCACTGCTGGACGGGTTTCTCCCCTGTCAGCATACCAGGAACTCCATCATCTTGTGCAATATGGTCCAAAGGTTTGGCAAAATCAAAATCTCTTTCCTTATTTGAGGTCAGAGCCTGGTGCCTTCAATCACAGCAAACAGAGACTTACTGCACAGTCCACTGACTTCAAGGAAGCTTCTCATAAAGAAATCTATTTGTTCAGCTTGAATAATGGGCACAGGAACCTGGCTTTTGCTAACACAGACATGGCAGCTTCACAGATGCTACAGCGTTCAGTATTATTTCAAAGTTTCAATTTTTATTTCTAATAAGATGCTGACCTTCTAGACATTATAATTAGAAGACTTATTGAGAAGCCTAATATAATATTATACCCACTGGGGAGTCAAAAGTGCAAATAGTAAAAATACCGAATCTCAATATTTAATTAATTGAAACAGATTAAATTTCAACCTATTTCTCATTTTTGTCAGCTGCTTGAAGTTGCATATGAACTTTAGAATTTATGCAGATTTTCCCACAGAGTTTCTGAGCTGGAATTTTAAACAACTAAGATCTGTGCTTGTAGACACACTGTGCAACTTATTTTTAAGACCTTCTCAACAAAGAGCTTCCAGGGCTCTGTGTGGGAGGAATTAATTGAAAATGACTGCTCTAGTCAGGTGCCTAAACAGGATTCAGACACTTGAGAAAACCTGGCCTTTCTTCTTGGTGAAGAAGCCTTCTGGAGGACCATCTTTTAAAACTCCCCATTCAGGCTGTTCTCAAGGAGCACCTTTGTCCCAAAACATAGGCAGAAGACTAGAAGGTATAAACACATATTATTTCAGTGAGGCAGTGAAGAGCAGAAGGCAAATAGAAACAGCTTTCAGAAGAGTTGGGGTGAGTTCCATTTTTGGGTCACTTCTGACCTTTATGCAGCACACAGATGGCATTTCGTGCAGACGAACAGAATTGTGCAAATAACTGAAGAGCAGGTGTGTTATCAAATCACAATAGTCTATTTGTCCTTTCTCCTAGTAATGATATCCTTACAGGGACTGCATTCACTGGCTTACTTCTCAGTAGGGATTTGTTGCCAAAATATATATAAATAAATGAAAACACGCATTCAGAAAATGAACCACCAGTGATGGACCTGGAGATCCTCTGAGAAATTTATTATTGCTAGACAATCCACAAGACTACAGTTCATCTCTGGAACTGCTGTTCTGCAGTTGCATTTCTCCGTGGTAAAGAAAATTTACAATTTTCAATCACATGCCATGCATCCTTTGATTAAATGTGGATTTACTGTACTTGATAGCCCACAGCAGCTTAAGTACCATAGAGCGTGTTACATAAATGCATGTTCAGGATTATTACACATACCAAAATAGGCATGTATTTGATGGAGGTTGTTATGGTTTACAATTCCCTTTTCCCTTTCCCTCTCTGTGGTAATAACTGTACGTGTATTGGCCTTAAACACCTATATGTCTTAAGTACAGGTTAAATTATAAAAGAGATTGCAACATCTTCTTTGTCCATCATCATCTAATAAATCAACAGGTCTATTTCTGTGGATTGATATAATGGCATTTATGAGCATTGGCAAAGTCATATCCACTTAACTGATGCAATTAAGTAGTGCCGTGCTCTTATTATAATAATAATGGATTGACTGATGAGTAATTTATTTCTTTCCAATGTAACTGACAAAAAATGGGCTATATTCATAGACAACGCAATGTATTTGGATCATAAAACTGCTGTCTTAACAAATCCACCATTAGCTTAGATTTATCTTCACCAGAGAGTGGTGAAAAATGCTTTAAACCAGGGACCAAGCTTAATGAAGAATCCTGGCCCTGATGTATAAAGTCCTACACAGAAGGTGAATATTTTACTAGCTATTTCTCATAAGAGAAGTGCTGCTAAACACCATCATAAAGAGTCAACTCTCAGAGGGGCCAGCTGAACTCTCTGGGCTAAAGAAGGAGATGGTTGTGTTTGGTTTAATTTTAATTGAGTTTCCAGGAAAAATATTTCCTTATTGCCACTTGTTACTCCATACATTCCTCCTGACACTCCTTTCCTATCAATATTGCCTGGAGGCCTGGCAATAAGAGAGATCAGTGCTTTTATCACCCTCAATGTGACATTTTGGAGTATCTTGTTATTTCCTGTGTTTATGGCTATGATTTCATGGAATCATAGAAGGGTTTGGGTTGGAATGTGCTCTCTCAACTTCTCTGGATTGAACAGCTCCAATTCTAATAGCTCTCTCTCTTCACAGCTCCAGTTTTCTGATCATGGCCCTCCTCTGGACTGACTCCGAAAGGTCCCTGACCTTATTTTGGGGGACCCAGAGCAGGACACAGCACGGCAGGTGGGATCTCACAAGGGCCAAGCTGAGAGGCAGAATCCCCTCGCTCAACATGCTGGTCACCCTGCTGGCCATGCAGCCCAGGACACGACCAGCTTTTGGGGCAGCAAGCACACACTGCTGGCTCATGGTCTGGCACTCATCTACCAACACCCCCAAGTTCTTCTCCCGAGGGCTGCTCTCTTCCCAGATTGTTTTTGCTTGGGATCACCCTGACCCAGGTGCAGGACCTTGCACTTGACCTTGTTGAACTTCATGACATTCACAAAATGCCCCCTCTCCAGCTTTTCCAGGTCCCTCTGAATGGCATCCCTTTCCTCCAGTGTGTCAACCACACTGCTCAGCTTGGTGTCATTGGTAAACTTGCTGAGGGTGCCTCAGTCCCACTGCCTGTGTCACTGGAAAAGGTATTCAGCAAAGCCAACCCCAGCACCAGCCCCTGAGGACCAGCACTCTTCCCTGGCCTCTCCATTCTTTGAGTGCAACCATCCAGCCATTCCTTAACCACTTGAGTGCTCCACCCATCAAATCCACATCTCTCCAGTTTAGACACAAGGATTTTGTGTGGAACAGTGTCAAAAGCTTTGCACAAGTTCAGTCAGATGACATCTGCTGCTCCTCCCTTATCCACCATTGCTGTAAGCTGGTCACAGAAGGCCATCAAATTTTTCAGGCACAGCTACACATGTGAAGATTAAGAACCAAACCATGTGTGGGCTGGGAATGGACGTGGTTTTGCTGACAGTAGCAGAGCTGATGCAGTTTACAGGCTGCAGGGGGTCTGCATGTGGATAAGGGCAAACACTACCTCCAGACACCCCAGAATTTCTGCACTGCAGCCTGTCTTTGCTCATTGCCCTTACCTCTATCATTTGCCTTGGGTATAAAATCTCAGAGTTCTCAGGGGTATATTACATCTGTTTCCATCATAATTCTCTTTAAATTATGGCAGCAACAGCTCTGTCTTCCACTGAGTACAAGCCAAATGTGCCAGATCCTAATTTCACAGTTTTTTATGGTTCAAGAGCAAAGAATCCACCAAATTATCTCCTTTGACCTCCAGTACAGCACTCAGAGAACAGAAAACACAGTCTGAGATACCTGCACTGACAGGGAACTGATTAACAGGACAAGCCCAAATGATCCCCACACTTTCTGGGAAACAATGGAAGAAGAATGATACTGATTTTTGCAGTTTGACCTCATGGAAAATACATACCCAACCCCAAAATCTGAAAATCAGTATGACCTGAGGCCATGAACCAGGAATGCTGGTCCTCACTCAGGCAAGGATGATTCTATATGTTTTCTGGGAACACTATGCTGTCCCATCTGGGGCTCTTTCTTTATCTGTGGAGTGTATTCTTCATGTTCCACATGTGTTTATGTGGGGCTTTGGCTGTGTGTGCACAATTCTTTACCAAAGGGAAATTCCTTCCTCGGTCCCTGAAGCCTGAGGTCCAAAGTTTGTTGTTGCTTGAAATAATTTCATTTGTCTGAAATAAACACAGTAGACAATCCAGAGTTTGTCCTCTGCATGGATCATGGATGGAAAACAGGGGATTACATAACCTCAAGGACAACAGAGATCACCACAACCACCACATACTTCTGACCACATTGTCTGTGACACCCTGATGAGGAGGGGAACAGCTCTACTGATGGAGGAAAAGACCCTCACTGCTAAAAAGAGATGAGGCTTCCAATTCTTCTCGGCAAAGGGTGGCAAATACCATAAGTTTCCCCAGCACTGACAGACTCATCCTAAATTTTACACCAGGAAGCTAAAAAGATCTTTTGAATGCGCTGCATGAACACTAACATAAAAGTAGATGCGGTTAATGGTATTGGCTGGCCTAAGAGGGAGAGAGAAATCTACAGAGGTTTATTTACTGCTCTAAGTGTTAACAAAGTTTGTAGTCAAGGTGGTTTATGATTAAAGACAACAAATAGGTTAATTTCTGCTCACTGGATCCAAATATCTAATGCAAGGTTAACTCATTGACCTCACCCCAAAGGCATTATGTATTTAATTTTCAAGGCACAACTGCATGTTACATGATGACCAATAAGATCATCAATGACGTCTTTAATTTCTGTTCTGAAATCTTTAAAAGATGCGAAACATCTGATCTCTGAGAAGGTGTGATCTATGCCTGCACTCATGCACTCATGTATTATTTATTTTCATCTACAATAGCAGTCTCATAAAGGGGTCCATGGAGGAAAATAACAGCCATTCGTGCTACCTTTCATCAGAAATGTTTATATAGAGTCCTCTCTCTCAGACCACAGAGCAGACATCTCATTCCTGAAAGTGCACCCCCTCTCAGGAAGAAAGACTAATCGTTCTCACCACTGCAGAATGTCTAGTTCTTGTTGTCACCTAAACTCACTGCTTCAAGCTCCCCTTCCTCCTCACAGATGGTGTAGCCACTACCCCTGTCCAACTACTGATGTTAGATCTTGAAGCACAAGCCTCCTAAGTCCCTGCTCTGAATTGATCCACACTAACAGAATGCAGGGTCTTTGTTGTTGAATAGCTGCTAAAGAACTGGTTACAGGTCTTTGACAAAGCCCTTTGGCACAGGAGAAAAACAAAGATGAAACAACATCCCAGTGGCAAAGGTTGAGCGCTGAATCATGAGGAATTCCCATATAATGAATACCTAAGCCTGACTCTTCCAGATATGGTACAAAGATGTTGGTCTCTGAAAATTCAGGACGGATTTACTGTACTGGTGACCAACATTAAACAGGAAAAATATAAGAAAGTTGAGAATAATGACACCGATGGACAGGCACACGATGGAATGAAGAGAAGGTTTCAGCTTCTGCCTAATTTGTAGTCCAACATATTTCACTGTGCTGCCTGAAAGGTGAAGAGCTGTTGTGACACCACAGTCACCATACAGTTAAGGTCTGGAATGTGATGTTCTGGTGAGTTAAGAAAAACTTTTTGATTACCCATGCTTTGCACCTGGAATTTAAACCAGGGACTGAATATGAAATAGTGCTGGATGTGCTTCAGAGATAAGGACTCATTCACCATGCCAATAGTGTTCTTTTTGTTGCTGTTGTTACTTTATTTCTCTTGTGGCACTTATTCCAATTCAATTAAAATAATAGAAGTTAATTTTAAAGACATATATATCTTATTGAACCTTGAGAGACAAAAATATTGGCAAAGAATTTCAGATTTTTCTGGAAAAAGAATCATCAGTCAATTTTCAGTGATGAGGCAGTTTCTACCATGTGGTCAAAGGGAAGACAAAAAATGGCCATGCCTGAAGAAGAAAAGGACAGCTGTATTTAGGTGGAAAAAAAAAGAGGATGAGATGAAGAAATGTAGGAGAACTATTTTCATGATCCTTGTCAAAGGATAATCATGTTGGTAGCCTGGAAACATGGGCAGCATGAAAGACCAATGTTTTTCACAGCTGGATATGCACCATGGGGGAAGAAAAGCAGAACATCCACAATTCTCTGTCTTCTAAAATTCTGTCCCTAGTCTTTCAGATTAGTCATCATCTCTAAGAAGGCCTCAGGGATCAGGAATCAAGACGGCTATTGCCAAGAACTGTGCGAAGAAATGGGTCAGGCCTGAAGGATCAGGAGATCCTGAGCCTGCCAGAAGGGGTGTGCTGCTGTGAGATGCCACGTATCTGCCCGTGGCCTCTGGAAAAAAAGGCAAGCCAGACAAGCATGAGCAAATGGTGGCACACAGAAGGAGGCAAGGAATTTGCAGGGATTTTTTCCTCATATCTGGGACTGAGGGATCTCTGTTGAGATATGACATGCAAGTTTTGCCTATTATGTGTATAACTGGGGTGTGTTGACACAAGAATCACAGAATCACCCTCTTGCATTGTGGTTATGCTGCATATTCCCTGTACTCATGCAGTCCAGCACGGATAATCAAGGCCTACCCAAGGATCTTAGACAAGACCAGAATTCCTCTAGACTAGAGGTGAAGTATGGACTTTGATCCCCTTGGAAAAATGTGCTGGAGACACAAGAAAAAGTGAAACACTAAAGCCCCACCACCATCTGCATTACTGCAGCTGACTGAATCTGCCATGTCTTCTGGAGTCTGTCCAGAACAAGTGCATACAGGAGGACCCAGCCCCACAGGACACTTTTTTGCAGCCTGACACTGCCAGTCCTCACTCCTAGTATGCAAGAGAAGCACAGGGAGCCATTTCTACTTCTATATAAAGAGAAGAAACTGCTACACACCCAAAAAAATCTAATGCTTGGGCCCATGTTTTCTCTGCAGTACTCCCTTCTCTTATTCTCTGAAGAACTCTCCTTCTTTCCTGACCCATACCTCACTCCCTTTTTCTCCCACTTGAATATTCTCCTTCATCATCCCAAAGTCTCTGAGGAGCAGACCCTGTTCTGCTGCCTGACATACTCTTTAGGAGGCACCTTTCAACTCAAGTATATTGTCTTCATCATGAATACACAGCACATCTAGCAAAAATCCCTTTTCACATCCACTGTCTTTTCAGGGATATTACTCTGCATGTGCAGACAGTAAACATCCTGGACCTGAAAACAGTTTCTGTAGAAGGCTTAAATCTGTTGGGAGATGAAGGAGAGCTCATAGCTTTGATTATAAACCACATTTTGTTTCAAAAGTGAGAGCTAAAGAGGCTTTGGTGTACCTGCAAACCAGAGATTCTAAGCAAGCATGCAATATAAGTATAATAAAAAGGAAAAAGTATAGTCCAAAGGCACAGTGTGCAGTAAGAATATCTAGAAAGTGGGACAAGAATAAGGCTTTGCATGTGGCCAAGTTAGACCCACTATGGCTGTACCCATATTGCACTTAGATCCCTAGCATTTTCTACAAGGTCCTTCAGTGACTGTTTAGGGAAAGTGAGCACTTGTAGGTAAAGAAATTCTTGTGTGACCCAGTAACTAGGCAAAAGGGGGAAAGGAGAGTAGGAATGTACAGTCATGTTTTACCATGGTGGGGATTACAGTGGAGTTTCACAGAGATCCCTCCTGGGACCTCTGCTCCTCAAAATACTCATAAACAAGTTAGGAAACAAGCTGAGAATTAACATGACCAAAAAAATACCCCACCAACCAAAATAAACCACCAAAATTAAAAGCAAAATGTAATTATGACATATGGCTGAAGGTTTTCATGTTAATTAGTGACCAGCTGATAAAAACAGTCAAATGAAAATTATTTGATAAATGAAGAGTCATAGATATAAAGAGAAACCATTCTAAATATAAGAAAAGGATAGTGTGTTCTAAATTAGTTATTACTATTCGAGAAAGGGGGTACCAAGGAAGGGTATAACATAAAAAATATCAAGATGCAGATTTAAACCAAAATAAATTATTAATTTTTTTTTTTTCACTAGCTGCATAATTCAACTGCAAAACTCAGTGCCACAGGATGTTGTAGAGGCCAAAAGTATAAATGGGCTCAAAAAGCAATTAGACAAATTCCTGGCTGAAAAATTCATCGAGCGTTACAAAATGCAAAGATGCAGATACAATCTCTGGCTCAAGGTGCCCCTAAGGCACAGACTGCTGGGAGGGTGTGCCAGAATAAAGGATGCCTCTACAGTTGCTCTGCTTTTACACTGTTCCCTGAAATACCTGCTACAGGCCATTGTCAGGAGCACTGGGCTGAGAAGGGATTTCTGCTGCTGCTCCTACGGGAATTGGTAGTTACTCATAAAGTTAAGGAAAAAAAACAGTAACTGAATCCAGAAGCATTCGTGATTGCTGGAAAAAAATGAGTCAGAGAGGATTTGTCAGTCATAAGGTAAAAAGATATTGCAATAGAAGTATCAGTTTTAGCATGTGCTGATCAATGTAAAGTAAATGGTACCAGTCTTGAACAGTCAAGTGGAGAGGAGGCTACACACTCACTGGCTCATGAGGCTTCTGGGGCCATAAACCACATTAAGAAATGAAATCCACACAGAAATGCTTTCTAAGACATCATTTAGTAAAAGTCATCAACCCAATCTGTGGAGCTGTATATGTCATTGATGTATTTCTAGCAGCTTACCTTGTTTTTCACTAGAATTCAAGAAAAGCCATTTGTATTTAAATGATTGCAGAAACGGTAAATTGTTTCATCTGGGAGTTTAATAAATGGTTTGCCCTAGTTTGTCAGAGTTTGCCGTAATTTTACGTGACTGGCCAGATAAATTTGCTGGAAATGATCAGATAGGAGGAGATTGGCACAGCAGAGGAATTCCAACAGAAGCACAGAGTTAATGAATCCCCACCTGTGTCCAGACACGTGGATGGGGAGAAGGCCAGGCAGTAGCACCCAGCTGGGATCCTCTGAGGCAAGCACACTGGCTCTGGTGAATCCCCTTCCCACTGGTGGCTGCATCCACAGGGGAGTGGCTGAGACTGATGAGAAAATGTGTCTAGCCCCTCTGAGCACCAGAGAGGTTAAAAGTCACACCCCAAAGTAAATTGTTATGACATGGAAAACCATTTGTGTAGTGAATACACTGCAGAAATGTCGCAGTGTTAAAAAGCAAATTCATCCTGGGAATGAATACACCAAGGCACTGCATTCCAAGCATTTTGGAGGAGCTCAGCTCCTGCTAAAAACTCAAGTGCATCCTCAGGGATGTGAGGACCACAGTTGTGGGTTGAGAAGATGTCCTGGACTCTGCCCGGCCACCACCTCCTGTGCTGGGGCTGGGCAAGGTGCAGAGCAGCTCTCCATGGGCCATGGCTTGGCATGGTGTGTCCTTTCTTCTCCCTGTTACAGCCAATCCAAACTGAAAGCAGTTGTTCAGTTCCTAGGTTTTAAAACATCTCATAACTGCTTCAGCAAGGAGGTAACTTCTTTTTAAGTTCACAAGTCTATTATTCCGTTGAAGTTACCCACCTAGAAAGTCTTCCTAAAGTTAATGGATTTGAAGGGGAAAATATGCCCTGAAGTGCAGATGATTTCTGGTTATCCTGATTGTCTGTGCTCTGCAAATCAATGCACTTGAATCTGGTTGAATCTACAGCCAGAGAGGCTGAAAAAAAAAAAAAAATCCAGCAGGGGTTTGAACTTCTTTCATACATCTTAATAGGGACATTATGCCTAAACCCCTTTGTGACCACTTAAGTGATAACACCATTAAAACCAGGGAGTTGCAAAAAGAGCCCTCATAAGGAAAATGCATTGTAAATATCAAGTAGATACAGTGTCAATCTTAAATATGAGCATCATTCCACAAAAATTCACAAAAATCAGGAAAAAATGCATTGCTGGTCCCAGATTGTTATCTGGGCATAATTTACAGGTTTTTCCTAGCTAATTTTGATGAAATGCAAAAACTTCTACAAAGAAAAGAATATTATGTTTACAGGAAAAAATGGAATATAATAGATTTTTTTTCTTTTTCCTCCTGCATATTTGGATTTCTCCTGCACACAGTCTATGTCTTTCAGCTACAGGCTATGACTGATCCCTTGACAACTCTAGTCTCTGCGATAAATTGTTCAAAGTCAGACCTGGGGCTGTGTCAGTTCCTAGAATATCAGGGTTTTATATCTTCTCTAGCCTTATTTTAAATTTAAATGATAACAAATGTAATCTGACCCCGGATGGAACAGAACATTTTTTCATATCAGATTGGTGTTTTTACTAATATGACTTTGGTAAGGATCTCAAACCCCAAACAGTCTCAAACAATCTCAAACAATCATTTATGCTGAATCCCTACATGCTTCCTAAGTAGAAGATGAGCCATGAGCCACCATGGACATGATGCACAATGCCAACAAGAGGCAGGCATTGCCTTGCTGGGGAGCAATACTTAGGTCTTCTGGGCACATCTTTTCTCATTTTTGTCCCCAGTTCTTCTGGTTCTTTCTGAGTTGGTTTTAGCAAACACTTTACATGTTTCTATTGAATGTGTTGGCAGGGGGATTTAAACTGGGGTTTTAATGTTTTGTTTTATTTGAACATGTTCTTGTTGCATAATCTATGCTCTTCCTCCAATTTTTCAGTGTGACAGGATTCAGACCCAAAAAAGTAGGTTATTCCTTTGCTCTTCCCTCACATTCTTTTTTTTAAAAAAAGAGGTCTATAAAATACTTTATAGCAGGCTGGCCCCACACCTCTGTTGTTTGGAAAAGGCTGGAGAGGACAAGCCTCACAGAGAGAGGAGAACAAACCTGACCATGCAGTACAGCAAAAAGGCTCTTCTGATTTTGTGGGCAAAGGGAAATGTCTTGTGGCTTGTGCTCCATGGTGACACAGCTGATGGTCTGAATTGGCAAGGCACTTCTAACAACACTCTTTGAATTCACAAACCTTTTAAATCTAGTTCTCATCTGTCAGTAATCCCTTTCCTGTTTTCAACCAAAGGAAAGACTTGTGCCATGAACAAAGGGGAAAGAGATGCCACATATTAACAGCCAAGATAAGGTACCAGTATTTAAACAACATCAAATGCTCAGTCCAGACAAAGAGGGATGTCTCTGATGAGTCCAGTGCAAATACATGCCCTCACATCTACTGTGGTCATCTACAGAGCCATTTTGGTTGGATTTTTTTCCCCTCTTTGACCCCTCATCACCTCTTTATTCAGCCTCCCCCAAGCAGAGCATGATGTCTGACTCAAGCTTTTGAACTCTCTGCATGTAAGTAGGTTTCAAAGTAAGCAAACAAGCTCATACATCCCTTGCCTGTGTAGGTGTGTTCACATATTTTTATTTATTAAAAACAAAAACATAATCTGATACAATTAAAGATGTGTTTCAGAGAGTGGTCTGTGCTGAGAAATGCTTGCACCTGGTATCATAATTTATAATGTTTAAGAAACAAGTTGCCATTAAAAAAAATTAAATGACAGCATAGATAATAAGTTCCAAAAGTCTCTCCCAAATTACTGAACAATAGGGAAATGGATAAGATCACTCAGGCTATTTTTCTAATATTTTAGAGTAGTAGTTGCCTGCTCAAGCCTTTGATCTCATAACTTTGCCAGCTGACAATAGATAAATAAGCGTTACAATGCAGCAAGAATGAAAATTAGTGTATTTTCTAGGGAGGCACAGGGATGTGAAGTGATAGGAGATGCAAAGTGTTTGTGAAGGGCAAATTTTGCTCTCAGCTGTCTAATGTACATGCAGAGTTCTGAACATGGCCTGTTGCAGGATGATCAGCTAAAAATGTTAATTCAACAAATAGAGGAAAAAGCAGTTGTCCAACGTGGGTTTTGTTGTTTTTTTAAATTCTCTGAGCTGTTTGTTAATCACAATATATAATTAATACTGCCAAAGGAAGAGAGCAAATGTATGACAAAGCAGCTTAAAAACTATCCTCTCCTGGAAGAAAAAGATGGGAAATCAGACTCCCATTTTATATCTATTTGCTCCACTGAGTGAAAGAAAAGCTCATCAGGTGTGTAAGACACCATCTCAGCACCTGGAAAGAGCAGTGAGGCAGAACCCCGTGAACAACTGAGCCTGGTGAAGGCTTGGGGGTCCCAAGCCCTCCAGACTCCACTGGTACAGTCACAGCTGTGCCCAAAGGGACCAGGGAGGTTGAAGGTGGGTGTGCCACCACTTCAGCGTCTTTTCCAGGAATACTGAAAACCACAGATGAAGTGAATGGGAGACGGTTACGAAAGTACCACAGGGTACTCCCAAAGCCACCATAATTTTGTAGTAAAGGAGAGATGGGAATCTACAAGAGAACAGCTGTAAAACCAGCTCTGCTTTCCTGTTTCACTGCCTGGTGTATGCATGGCAGGCATCTGGCTAAAATAACAGATGTTACTGCCTCCTTGCCTTGGTCAGTGGAGAAATACATTCTCCTCCTGAAGGACCTGCTCAAACAGTTTTCTGTAGGCAGTACTGTGTGTATTGAGGTGAATTACGTAGCCTGAAAGGAATACACTTACATATTTTAGCAGTAGTATAGGAAAACAAACTTTCCTTTTCCTCACACCAAATAAACACCAATAACACCCAGAGACAATATTCAACAAAGCCAGAGTGAGCTCCAGATACCAAGGTCCTAAGACTCTGTTTTGTCACCCCAATGGGATTTTGCAGTAGGGTGTGACCGAAGACCAACAAAAACTTGGCTCTGGACCAAACTCAAGGCCAGCAGAGCCTGAGTTTGTATTTTTTTAAGAGATCCAATCCTGCCATATGTTTACCAGCGATATCATAATTGTCTGTGCATCCTCAGTCTGCTATGGATTTTGCAGCAGCTGTCAATAGCACTCATTCATCACGGGCCCAAGATAATTGAAGCACTCCATCTGCTGCAGGGCCACTATTACCAACACTGATACTTGTGTCAGTAACTTACTGAAGAAGGGCCTGAACTTGCTCCTGGTGAAAAATCAATGGGAGGATTCCTGTTGTAAAAGTGGAGGCAGCCCTAACCCTTTCAGTACTGAAAACCCAAGCGACTGCTCAGCATCCAATTCTGCGGCACCATCCAGACCCGCTGCACCCCTGGATCACTGCGTGGAAGCAAACATAGGCACAGCTCTGCTGTGATCACACAGCCTTTGCAAACTGGTCCTGCAAGGCACTCTGGAGCACAAATCCCTGCTGAGGGAAAGGGCAGGTACAGGAGAAAAAAGAACTGGGCTGAAGAAACACATGATGTCAGCTCACATGGACAACTGAGGCAGAATTCAAGTTATGCATTCAGTTTAAAGCCCCTGCCTGCAAAAAGAGTCAGATATTTACTGGAAAGTGCTAAAGGAATTAATCTGTTACTCAGCAACACTAATCAAGACTCCTACCCCATGCAGTTCACAAAGTCCTACATCTGTGCATACCTTTATATTCATGTTCACAGTCAGCCCCATTCCATCTTCTGCCTGCTGTACAAACAGAAGGAAAAAAACAAAGTCTGTGAAAGAAAACTAGCTATTGTGACAAGGCATTATTTTCTCTCACGTAAAACCAATATTTTCAATCATTTGCAGTTCTCTTTTCTCCTATCCTTATCTGCTTATTTTCTTGCAAGGAAAGAAAAAACTTTTGAAAACCAAGGCTAGTTGTGACCTTTTTCACAAAGAGGGGAAAACAGAAGTTGTTGTCCTGGTGTTGAAAGTGCAGATGAGACCAAACCAGAACTTTAAATCAGAACACCCTTGAACTTTCAAGGTCAGTTTCACATCTAAAGTTTGCTGCTAAGGCGAGTCAAAGCCTGTGCTCAGATGGATGTGGATAGCTCCCACTGAGTTCAGGCTGCCTTCCTTGATTGTCACGGTAATATTTTTGTTGTGTTTGTTTACTCCGGTGCAGGCTCTCAAGGGTCTGACTTCATTTTCATTCTTTCCTGTTTGTACCCAGTATAAAAAAGACCACTTTCTTGAATACATTTAGGTTCTCTTTGTGCACAGAATGTTGTAATAGTAGGAAAATGAGAACTTTAGTGAGGACAGCTGTCCCTGAAGTGTCACTTCAATGGCAAAAAACAAAGAGCGCTGAAGGTTCAAAGAAGATAACACTACAAGGTCTCAAAATACAAAGCAAAACCCAGTGATTTCCCTTTTCATCAGAGCACAGAAAGTGAGGAACTATTCTGCTGGGCAATGATTTAGATGTTTTTTTAAAATATTTATTATTTGGTACATTCTAGACCTGAAAAGTTTCAACAGATAGATAACGCTTTTTAATTGGATCAATGGGAATAGCTGGAAATAGCAGCACATATTTGAATTGCCTGCCAGGAAAGTCCTCCAGAGTACTTTATAGTACCACAAGATGGAGGAAGTCATACGAGATCTCTGAATTGAGATTATGGGAAAACTGTAAAGGAAGTTTCCTTTACAATTGTCTTTTTCTTCTGTGGATGTGTCCTTACTTCTTCCAATACACCAGGAGTCAAGGTAGCTTTGTTTTTTAAGCAAAACGGGCAAGGAGAAAGGAGAGAAGAAAAATCAACAATGAGGAATAGTTTGATGAGTAGCTGAAGTCAAAATAGAGACAACCTAAAAAAAAAAAGTAGATGCATTCCACTGGTAAGGAGAATCATTTCATATCAGAAGGAAGACACAAGATTCTTTTATAAACTTTTATTTTTAAAAGAGACATAAAGATTCTGACTCAAAAAGATACCTTTCTTTTCAATATTTAATGAGCCTTTATTTTTGTCCATCTACTTTCAGTACATGAAAAGAAGCTTCTAACGCAGGAACACACTCTCCAGCTGCAGTGTAACAGATGTGCAAACCATTAGTATCTGCTACCCATTCCAAGTCATTAAATCCGAAACCCTGCAGGAGGAGTCAAAGGTACCATCAGGGGACCTGTGGCAGTTATGGTGCTTCTACTTAACTGATTTCACTGGAAGGGCCAGTGTTTTACCTTGAGGCACAGAGGAGTGTAAGAAACTCGGAGCTGGAATAAATGTGAATGAAATGACTATGAAAATGTACAGCTTGAGTCATAAGATCCATTTTCTGATCCCTTCACTGTGATGAAGGGGAGATAAATGGAGTGTCTCTGATGAGGAAAGGTGTAAATAGGATCCAGTGAACTTAAAATCAGTGTTAAAAGAGAGAAGACCCTGGGCTAAAATGCTGCAGTGTTTGAGGAAAAGGGCAGAGCCAGGATTTGATTCCTGTAAGCTCAGCTCCAGTGAAATGGATGGTTCAAGCTGGGCTCTCCAGGGAGTGGCTACTGCGCAGGCAGGGTCTGTACCAGGATTTGGGGACCACCCTGTCATTTGCATTCAGTGCTCCTGAAAAAACCCTCATCACAAGGTAAGCAGCACTGCAAAGGGACAGTCTGAGGACAGAGGGGAAAGGTGCACCTGCCCATGAAGGCAACAAACCTGCAGGCTGGGGACTTGAGGTATGGTTTTCAGAAATGTTCCCAGCCCCTGTCCACTGAGAACACAGCCCTGGTGGGTACTGAGACTGCACCTCTGCAGAACCTGACCAGAACAAGACCAGACCCCTCAGGCATCTTCCAGAAAGCCAGGAATCTTAGTGTGCCTCAGGCACATCTAGATCCCCTTGCTTCCTCAGAAGACACTGCTCCTCCTGGGACAGAATTCCTCAATCTTGGGACGCCCGAATTCACAGCATTTTTGTAGACTGTGTGGCATTCCAGCCGCCGGCTGACTTTCTGATGTCGCATGTGGGTGAGCTTTTGCTCACTCTCTTGCCATCTCCCTGCAAGCAGTGGGAGCCAGAGCAGGGCAAGTGTCACAGGCAATATTCAGAAGCAATTCCGGAAACTTTATTGCTCAGAAGTGGCATTCGGCCAGGAGAGGAGAAAGAGAAGAGCTCATAGTTTTGTGCTTGCACACACTGACAAAACTGCTACTGATGAATCAGAGAGAGAAATCTGGAGAGGTGACCTTGGGAGGTCACAGAAGACTCGTTTTTGCCAACAAATATGAACATTTGCAATCATACTGTGGCCTGATGCCAGTCACTGTTTTATGTGCTATCTCATCAAAACATATGAATTTTCAATAGCTGGTTTAGAGTCCTACTTGCTGCAGCGTTATATCTCTCCTACTCCTACAGGTTTTGGATTGTACAGATACAAAAGCAGGGTATTGAGGAAAGCTGGCACTCGGGTTGGCATTGTTTTGCACGAACACTTTCCTGCATTCTGAAAATCGCCGACTGGTCAAGTGCCGGAAGGTCACTAAGCAACGTGGCAAAACTGATGACAGAAGGGAGGCAAAAAATCTCGGGAAAAATGAAACTCCTCCATTGTCCGGCCTGGAAGGTCAAAAATTGCCATTTTAAGATTGCTTGTGCTAAGGGAGGCTCACCCACCCTAGGTGTCAGCCCTTCAGAGAGAACTACTGTAAATATCGCCATCTGTGATGTTTCTGGTGAAGGACTCTGCTGATGTAAAGGTTATTACTCATTTATAAACATATGGCTGCTGTAATCCTTCATTTCTCTATTCATAGTGGGATTTGTGTTTGATTGAGCTCAGTTTCAAAACAAAGATGCTTTTTTCCCTACTCAGCACTAAGGGGACATTATCAATTTGATTTAAATTAATAAAAACAACAGCAACCCACTGTGGCAAATTCTTAAATCAATAGATGTGATTTGACTTTAAAAATAAAAAAAAAAAAACTCATTGAAAGCAGTTGGTCTGAAGGAGCACCACCCAGTGCAGCTTGAAATCGAATCTGCAGTGACTGAAAAAGATTTTGAACAAAAAGACAGAGTATTCTGCTATTCATCATTGTCCCAACTAAACAAAATAATAAAACCTAACAGAAAATGTATTCTCTTTTGACATTATTTCCATTTTGTAAATCTAGAGAGATAAAATACTGAGGTTTAGAGTACGTGAGCTGACAGCATCTTTTCAGTGATGCTGTGATAGCGAAGGCTCAGGAAATGTGTTTTCAAACTATGGATTTTATTCCCTGTGTGTGTCATGTGTGAATATTTGGGCATATACATGCCTTTCAAATGAGCCCTTTAGATCTAAGATCTCATTTCCTCCATATAGTCAACAAAGACCATAAAGCAATTTCTGTAGGAGCAAGAGTTCACATAGAAGACCTGAAAGCTAAAAATTCCCACCAAACCAGTTCAGACACAATGCACAACTTTCCTGTTGTCTGTCTGCTTCCAGAAGCAAAGGGACCAGTTCATCTGGCTTGTCGTAAATGTCTAGCTCAGGCTGAGATGAACTGCTTCCTAAACTCCTTTTACTTTGGGGACAATTTTATTAGGCCCTTGATTAAGAGTTGTGATGGCAGTAGAGACTGTGTTTGCACGGCTATCCCTAATATTATGCAAACTCTAGGGGGAAAAAAGTATTTTATTCATTGCTGCATTGAAATCCCTTGCAGCAAACCAGCAAACCCCCATCCCCAAATGAGCATGGCTGGATTCCATATAACAGGACATCTCTCTCTATACTTTCCACCAGTAGATCGAATAAAATCAGAATTACCAGTATATGATCCTGTCTCCTGAGAAACAGTTTTTCTGGTGGGAGACTCATCTGCCATATTTTAGATAATGTCTAAAAAACTTTGTCACTGATATTGCCTTGGATTACTCTGAAAGAATACTTTAGCACCCAGCCCACATTTCATCATTAATAATATTTATGTAATGCAGCTGCAAGGCTGAGCAGCACATTACGTCACCTCAGCCAAATGAAGAGCAAGTTGCACTTTCTAGATCACAGCACTGCCATGTTTGCATTATGTATGCTGGAATTCAGTAATGAAAAAAATTTAAATAATGGAAACAATTAAGCTGGCTTCGGGATTTTTAAAATTAAGCTTGAGGGATGAAGATGAAAATGTACTTCAACATCTTGGGGTTTTAAACTTTTTAATGTTTAAATTAACATAGAAAGAATTTTCTTTTTTTGAATGTTGAGGTAATTAATTTTATATATGCAATTTTATGTTAAAACTAATTTTTGAGCCCCTGAAACACAGCAAAAAAGTAAAGGAATATATAGAGGAATCCTCTTGCCCATGAGAAAGCTTCATATATGGAGATCTGAAGTGGTTTTTTTTATGCACAAGTGTGTGAATACCCCTGATTTATCGCATCTGAACACTGACCTGCCAGTCTTTCCTGGATTGCTGTTAGATGGCATTTGCACTACAACCAAGTTCTTGGCGCTTCTTGCAGCAGAATTGAACAAATCCATGCAACTGGCAACTTCATTTTCTGTCAGAGTGTGTTAAGCGTCCAGGTTTTGGAATGTTTTGGATGGTAGCAGCTAGTATGCTAAAAACCTTCACCTCTACATGTTTGTGTTTTGCCTCTAATCCACATCGTGTAGTCTTTGTGCATGCAGTGTTTCACCCGTGCTGCATGCCTGGCAGAGATTTATTAATTGCAGCTATTTGAATGGAACAGAATAAAAGTACAGAGAGGATAAATGACTTGGCAGAGCCAGAAATAGAATCAAGATTTCCTAAAACCCATTCCAGTGCCTCAACCACAAACCCATTCCTGGGAAAACACCAGGAAGTGTACCATACCTTTTTTCCCCAAATTTATTCCATTAAATCACTGCAAAAGGTCTGTGGACATTCTTGCTACAGTTTAAACAGTAGCTCAGTTCAGTTTATCTTGAACCTGTTCCCAGTAGGCTTGAGACAAATCAAAATATCTGTGCAGAGCAGGTATAAGTTTTATTTTTAAGCCCGCTGTTTATCTGTTGATGATTTCTCATACTCTGAATTATGGGTCAGAAGAATTCAGACCTTCTTCTCACACCTTGCAAAATTCAGAGATACTCAGATTCAGGGACTTTTGTTCAACCAATAATTGCAAGAGAACCATTTCTTGCAGATTTGCTTCTCTGTGAATTTTAGCATTAAGATTTTAGCTACAACTACCTTCCATAAAGCTCAGAAAAGTCTGTCTGTTGTTTTAAGCTCATTGTTTAAGAGTTTTTACAAAACAGCTCCAGAGGCAGTTTCACCATTCCAGGGCACCATGACTGAAGAAAACACCTGCAGTACCTCTTTTAGTTTTCTCCCCCAAAATTCCACAATAAACACTAGAAGTGAGTTTGCCAAGTCTGTACTTACAGGCATAATCTCCTATTGACACATGTATAAATTACAAGGGGAGAAGCACTATCCAGTCACAGGGTAACGCTCTATCAGTGAGATTTCTGGGATTTTTGAGCAGTGTACTCTGTATATGGCAACTGCTGGCTAGTGTTTGCCTATTCTTCACTTGCTTAAAACCTTTGGTTTTGTCTTGAGGGTCCACATAAGGTCAACTTCCCACCCCCCAACAGTGGCATAGAAAACTGCTCTGACAGTGGAAGAAAATGCCTCCCCTCACTGAGCAGCCAGTGTTGATAAAACAGCTCCTTGTTGGAATAGCTCTAAGGGCAAACAGTGAGGAGGTTTACCCATTCAAACAAAGTTAAGAGTGAGCAAATTCTCTTAAAGATGTACCTATGTCTGAGATCTTTGTTTCGTTTTCAGTTACTTGATAGAAAATAAAGATAAAGCCAAGAGCAGGCTGCACTGAAAAAATGCTCTGTGCTCCTGAAAATATTTCCTTTGTGTTCAGGAGAAACATAAGAGAAGGCCACTTTAGCTAAACTTGTAATAATATTTTTTAAAAATAAATAACAAATTCTCATATGTCTATATATACATTCTGAGCCCTTTTTAACCTTTGCTTTCTCACTGTTTCTGGAAAAGAACAAGAATGGGGAAAGTACATGTTTTACCATGTATCATTTACTCCCTTTTATGGGCTCAGGTCTTAAGAGAAAACAATCAGAGGTGAAGCTGTGTGATTTGTAAACACAAGACAGTGGTTATATCGTGAAATTTTCGTCTAATTCTGTCACCTGTTTCCACTTGCTTGTCCCCTCTTGAAGTTTCTGATGGCATTTCCACAAGGACCTTCCTATAAACATGTCCCACTGATAAAGTAGAACTGTGGGGTTTTCCTAGGGGTTGTCTGGCTTGGGGATGAGATTTGACAGGTTGGTCCAGTTTCAAATTTAGACAAGGGCAAAACTGGAAATGCAAGATGCTGTTAGGAGAGGACCACAAATGAGGAAGGAGTTGAGCCCGAAACATGGGGGCAGCCCAGAACCGCCTCTGCCACACACACCAGGATCAAATAATGACTCAGAGCTCCCTCAAAGAGATGCAAGTCAGGAGCCTGCCCCACACAAACACACCTCCTCCGCTTCCAGGGGTGCATCCTTTGAAGTAGATGTCCTGAAATTCATGTATAGGTCCCCAGGGATGTGAGCAATGGCTCCATGAGCAGCTCCTGTTTAAAGGGGAGGAATAGAAATCCTGAAATGCCCTACACCTCCTCCAGCCTCAGCTTCAACTGGTTTTACATTTTCTGCTCCTTGGAGGTGGAGGCCTTCTCTCTGCTGCCCATCAGCAGACTGGCCTGGTGGCCTCCTCCATGAAGGCAGTGTCACCCCGACGTGCTGCTCTTCTCCCAGGACAGAGCCTGCTCCAAGCTCACTCAACAGGCAAGGAGGGCTCAGAAGAACCATGCTGCAGACTACATATCATGTTATCTGGGGGCCAAACCATCAAGTGCATGGAAAGGCTTTAGCAAACAGGCTCTAGTGAATGTTTTCAGGGTGGCCTTGGGGCTGTCTGGACAGCAACCTCCTCCATGCTGTTGCTCTGGCCACAGGTAGGGTGTAGTTTCTGCTGCATCAGCCCCAACCAGCAACCCCGTGATGATGTGCTCTGTGTTGTGTGCCTGGGCTCACTCTGACTCTGCCATCCTCCAGAGCATTTCCATGATGGGTCTGCATCGTGAGCTGCTCTTCTTACACCAAGATCTCTTCAGTGAAGCCTTTTCATATCTGCCTGGCTTGCCCCACTCTCCCATGGCAAAAAAAGCATCCTGTTGTCCTTCCAGTGTATATTCTTGATTTAACAGGTTGTTACACAACATGACTATTTCCTTAGTTCCCTCCCAGGTGGCATCTGCCATGGCGAGGAGTTCAGAACTGTTCAGTGAGAGCAGGACCGCATCAGAAAAGGCAGCGCAGACAGAAAACTTCACCTTCTCGAGAGCTATGAGCTCATTCTCAGAGATAGAGCACTTAAAATGAATTAGTGTATTCCAACACAGCAAAAGCTATAAATAGAGTGCTTATAAATAAACCAGTTTTGTCCCTCGCTCAGGCACCAATTCAGCAGTCTCTTCCTCTGTGTCTAGCACAAGCACGTACTTACATCCCGCTGATTGCGATGGGATAAGGCACTTGCTTTCAATTAGGCATGTTTTGCTTAATGTAAGCCATAATGCTAAATCTATCCAGGTACCAGCCCTTCTTTCCTGTTAAATCAATAGTGCTTAGAAGCCTAACTCCCCACTACAAATCCGGATTTTACCTTTTAGGACAACTTCTATGTTTTATGAATAAGAGGCAGGTATTTCCTGTTTCGAGCACTCCTGTTTGCTGTTCCTGAGGGACTACCCTTCCCTGCATAAGGGAGCTGCTATTTGCATAGGCTATCTTTCTTATTCCAACACATGAGCAGCCTCCTTATGTTGTGAAAGAGAAAACATCACAACTGTTAGCAAATCTGCTGAAACAAGGTTTAATTTGAAAGCAAATGCACGAGTTATCACGTGTAAGCAACTCTAAACAGAACGCGCTATCATATCAAACACATTTTCATAAGCCCAATAAAAAAACCCTGAATCTTTCAGAGATGTGCACTTCTGGATTGGCAAGAAGAGCCAGAACATACGGCTCAAACACATCTGCTTGGCCAGATACCCCGAGGACAGTGTTGGCATACCCAAGGAAGTGGTCAAATGTTTGATATTATCCCATGCAAGCTTGGATACAGGTTCATGCCACCACTAACACCAAGTATGCCCAGAGTGAAAATATGCACCAGGCATCATTATTGCAGAGATACTTAACATGTTTAAACCAGTCTCTCTGAGCCTATAAGGAGTTTTTTATACATCTGAAAAGACCTCTGTGAGTCAGGCAGTGAGCCTGATGTGAGTGGACAGAACCATAATTTGTGCCATAATTTCAGTTCTAACACACCAGCTCTGCTGGCAGCATCCAATTCTACAGCTTAAGCCTAGCTTGAAAGCTTATACTGACACACAGAAATACCATAGGTAACAAATTAGCCTAAATACAGCTGTTATTTACCTGCGAATTGCAAACATGGTTTTACCCTTGCCATGTTTGCTAGCTCAAGAAATGTCATGTGGATATGTGAGACACCTCTGAGCGCCTGCCATCAGGTCACAGGCCTCTCCAATGAGTCTCGCTGCCTCTTTAACCATTTTCTCCTTGGCTGCTCTTTACATCAGAGTGCAAAGCTTCTCCCTCACAGAAGTGCTGCGTGCTCCTGCTTACCACCCTGTGAGCATTTTATTTTCTTTAAATTTAGCTGCAAGCTCATTTTCTTTGCTTATTTTCACATGCTTTCTGTACATGCACCAAAAATACAATCATCAGTGCTTTGTTTTGCTTTTAAATACAGCAGCTAGTTCCAGAATAAGCTGGTGCAAGCAAATGAAAAATCTCCCACATTTACATCAGCTGTGCAGCAGACCCATGGGTTGAAAGCAAAGCAATGCCCAACACCAAGATAAGATATTGGCTTTTGAAATAGCCTTTTCCCCAGCCTTAAAATCTAGTTCTAGTTCACCCTTAGCACTGGGATTGTTGAATTGAATTTTGATTGAATCCTGACATAATTAATACGATATATAAAGCTTAATGCTGGGGCTGAATTTATATGCTATTAAGTCACATATTTAAAAAAACCCTTCCCCTACCAAAATGCCAGGATATGTTGATCTTCAGGTTGCAGAGCAAGACCTTTGCCAGAGCAAATGAAGCAATTTCTTTTTTATTTCAATCTCTTTAAATTACAGAACTCTCTGTATTTGTATGTACATGGGTGGAACGGTTTCAGTATCCTGTGGGCTCTCAAATGATGACTGTTGGACTCTTCCACCCCAGCTCTGAAACCCTCTGAGCACAAAAATCTCAAAGCACAAAACATGCTGCATAGCCCCCTTGTCTTCTGTAGGGTTTGAAGGGGCTGTTAGGTTCAGCTGCGCACCCCACCAGGCCAAATCAACCCTATTTCTTGCCAAAGGTTTCTCGTGTCTCTTGTTACAAAGTGGGGCAGAAAGCACTTTTGGGTTGTTCACATCTGATTCATTTCAGAGAAATCCAGCCTACAACATTTCGCACACTCTGAGTCCATGATGATGGTGTCTCAGGATCTTCTGTACTCATGTTCCCTTTAACAACACATAGGCTTCATATTTCTCCTCACAAGGGAAATAATTTCTTTGTGCAACTTTGATTTTTTAATGGAAAATGGTAAGAACATTGAAAATAATGGAAAATTTAATTTCATCTTGGTCAATGCTCAAAAAATCTTATGCTTTAAAACAAATTTATAGCATCTTCCAGCCATGGCGTCTGGAGATGCCTAAAGAATCTGCCAATGTCACCTGGACCTTAAGAACAAACACATTCATCTTGAAAGAAGACATTAAAATAAAGGGCCGAACTCTACTCCCACAGAAATTTACCCAGCAGAAACATTTCTAAGACACCAAACAAACCCTGCAGTGGCTGAGTCCTCAAATATTCTGTATTAAGTACTGTCTCTGGAGAGGTGCTTAAAAATTCATAATATGGTGTATCTATTGATGTATTTAACGGAACTCTGGAGTAAGGAAGTAGAACTCTCCACCACTGTCAAGATAACACTGCCAAATTTTCCTTTGGATCTGTACACCTCCAGATGAAAACCTGAGTTCCCTAGGGGCCCAGATATTATAGTTGGAGCTGACAGCTTGGATCTCTATTGTGAGAAATTATTCATGATATTAGCAGTTCTTTCCTCTTAAGGCAAGCATGTGAAATATTACATCTTCACTCAGATTTCCTGCAATAACCTGATACATAACTCAATATTAGGAGACGTTCATCAGCAAAAACAAACGTGTGTGAGTGCAGCAGTATAATATAACAAAACCCGATACCAGGATGTAGCTGTTGAAATGAACTTGCAAAAAATAGCAACTCTTATAGACATTACATCAAGTGAGGAGCCTTTTAGGGCAGGCAGAGAGATACATGCACTGTGAGGCTTTCTCACTATACATCATTATATATATTCCTCTGCATGAAAGAAGTTCAGCTTTACAATGGAACTGCACTCTCTATTGCACTATGAAAATATTTGCCCTTTTTTTATCTGTTGCCAGAGTCTAACACTGTCAATAACCTGATTGTTGAATATATGGGAGTAAGCTGTGGGCTGCTATTGAAATGCTTCCCCTGAAGATCTGATATCAAATATACAAGAAAAAAGAGGGGGTTTAAGCCCTGCTCTGGAGCAGGGGAAAATTCCTCCTTGGGTCCTGGTTTTCTGCTTAAGTGACTCCTAGTTCAGGATTTACCCTTCAGGGGTAGTGAGGCATGAGCAGAGGACACATGGAGGGGACATACACCACACACACCTAAGTGAAAGCAAATTTCAGTTGTAAGGGAGTCTCAGCTTGAATAAAGTGCAAATTAAATCAACTGTCATTATTCTCTGCATTTGACCAAAACCTGACCGTACATAAAAGGCTCTGAATAAGGCAGCTTTTTATAATCTCCATATTTTTATGTGTTAAATCCTACTTTACCCTGGGCAATTGGGCAAGGATGCAGTTGGTGATTTGACTTCAAAACTTTTGATTCAGGTTTCACTGTGTAATCATCTTGCAGAGCGTAGGCTCTCTCTGCTCGCTCAGGCCCACGTTACGGAGGCTTTGAAATACAAAGAGCAGTAAAGACTGAGTGAAAACCCTTATAACTTCAACATCTGAGTGACCCCATTCTCCTTCTGAAAAGGAGATTGAGGTTTAAAAGCAAATGCTGCCCTGTGGTCTATACAATTTTAAGTAATCACAGGCACATAAAATGAGCAGCTCTAAAATCCTAAAAAATGAAACCTCTTTTCCCAGCCAAAGCTGAACAGTTCTACTGTGTTATTTAATTGATACTTTCCCAGATGTTTTTGAAAATAAGAGTTATAATCTACAGCTCCTATCTTCATTGGATAACTTTATATGGCATCTGCTTTTCCAGAATGCAGCAATCCCTGAAGTACCCAAGGAAGACTGAAGTCTCAAGAGGTCACAATGCAAAAGAGTTTGACCTGGATTAGCACAGGGTTTTGCAGCACCACCTGTAAAATCACATATTGCTGGAACAAGGATGAAGGGCAGGAGCATGAGGCAGGCAGGGATGCTTTTGCATGGGAAATAATGCTCCAGAAAAGGTGGATGCACCAGGGATGGGGGCAGACCTGGGCTTGTTGATCTGCAGAGGTGAAAGGAGATGAGGTCATTGTGCTTTTTTCCTCCTAAGAGAGATGTTCCTCTTTCCCAGCAGGAAAGCTGCCACAGCCCCATCCTGCCAGCAACAACAGCACCCAGTCCAGCACTTCAGGCCTCTGGCACGAGCAAAGTGGTCAGTGGGGCCCTGGCAGTCCTTGGCAGCCCTGCCATAGCCAAGTGGATGCTCTGTTGACCCCAGATGAATTCACAATACTGCTCTGAAGAGGGTAAAATTTTTTCACAAAATTACAAATGGAAAGATTGAAGAAATTCCTTATGACTTATCTTGTGGCTAGTGGCAGGAATAAAATGTGCACTTCCTGCCTGAAAGCCATGCCTTTACCCATAAGGCCACCCTCGTCCCACTGACATAGCTGAAGAATTACATTGGATGAGTCACCAGTGACTATTTATATTTGAGGGCTTAGAGCACATGCTGTTAAGCAGAACACAGAAGTTGTGCTGGGCTGATGCAGAGAACAACTTGTGGATGCCCAGGGAAGGTCTCACTTGCATTTCCAATCCGTCCTCCCACACTATCTTTGTCATAGGGCAACAAGTAGCACAGTGGCATTTTTATGTGTTGATTTTCTTCCCCACCCACTCGGATTTCCGCCTCCAATTTGACCTTTTGTTTGCCACAGATGTCCACTGGAAGGCTACTGGGTTGCCACATCTCATAAGACCAAACATTTTGATGGGCAGAAGTTCAGTGATGCCCAAGACATTTTTCTGCATATTTTCTACTGCAGCTCAAAGGTGTAAAAAAGGGAGGTGAAAGGTTTGTGTTGTCCATTGTATACAAAATAATCCGACGGATTCTTGCAACATTGTGGTCTACAAAGAATTAAACTGGCAAAACATATATTTGCACAGACTACACCTTTGGGTGCTGTAAACCTGCATAAATATTCTGCAATTCCCATCCACTGGCAACACAGTCCTCTCCCAGTGTGGAATTTACTATTGCCTTTGTAGATTTGGTTAAAAAGTCCAGATTCAAATGGAAGAATAAATAATCGAGCGTGTTATTTTAAAAGCTATAATAAGGCTATAATTGATTATTAAGGTAGGTTTAATAAATGGCAATTCAGTTGTTAGAGTCCAACAGGTTTCATGTAACCAGAGCTCACAAACATCTATTACATTTCCTTCTGCTGTGCTTATAACCATCTATAATAATTATGTATGTAACACACTCGTAAATCCACTGGCTCTGTATTAAACCTTTCTGAACCCTTCCTAAATGGAATCTTAATACAAAGAGTGAGAAAGGTTCTCCATTATGGAAATAGACACAGATATTAAGAAACATCTAATGTTAACAATTTCAAGTGCATGTGAGGAACAGCACTGTTTTGCCAGTTGTGTGCAACTATGTGTGCAAAGCATATTCTAATGAAATTGGGAAAGAAATCAATACACACATTCTGAAAACAGTGAGCCGTAGAGTAATAGATGTCTAAATGCTGCCCTATTAATATCTGCCTCACCGCATATGCTTACTAATATGTGTCTTATTTTTGTTCTTTCAAAGAAATTATCTTTTCTAGATTTTTTTTTACTTCATAACAATAATGAAAACATAGATGGATATTTCTAAACATAAGTCAAGAATTAGGCCAAATTCTGCTCTTCACTGCAGCCATTATCCTCAAAGTGAAATTTGAGCACTTTGTAGAAAAAGCACCGTACTATCTTGGAAAGAAGTTTGCATGGCAGTAGCCACACTGCTTTAATAAAAATGCAGGTTTTGTCTCTCCTACATGCAAATTTTTTCCCATAGACTTCAGTGGCCAGAAGCTCTAACACAATTCGAATATTTTGAAAAGAAACTAATAGATGGATTAAAGCAAAAGCAAAACGCTTAGACCCTTTTGCATAGGTTTGCACACTGGATTGTCTGGGGAAGCATTTCTCAACCTTTCTGAGCCCCTGAGGAAGGAAAGAAGGAGGCATTTTGATTTTTCAGAGATGCATTTATACTGTACAATCCTGTGCAAGGATCACCTCAGCTTGATTGTTTAATCATTTCTTTAAAACAATGCAAATGGAAGGCAAAGTTATTTTGATTCACCACAGGCTGATAGGCCTTGGCTGAGATTTCATACCAGACAATAGAAGAAAGACTGCAAAGAGATAACAAGGAAAACATGATTAAATCACAGAAGTGACATAAAATCAATAGAAGGAGGCAAGGATCAATAATTCTTTGCTCTGAGTAACAGTCAGTAGCGCTTGTACTCATTTTCAGATTTTTCCAAGATTATTTCCTGTTTGATTTGTGTAGCAGAGACTTTCTTTATAATATTCCTCTCTTAGCATTTTTATTAAAATTATTCTTTTGTAGGTATTTATTGCCTAATTCAGTACCTATGTTGGTTTCATTTGTGCTGGCTTACACAGAAGCCTGTGACTAATCACAAAATAACAACATGGAGTAATTACTTAAGAAAAGTTAATGTGAATTTATAGCCACAGTAAAAGGGAATTCTCAGCTTTTCATAGTGGCATAGCAGGTTTCATCTAATTCTTCATTTATTGTGTCAGTTCACTGTATTTGTTACTAAAAATCCAGAAGACAGCAACAATTCATTAAATCAAGGCATTCCAAAACAGAGCAGATGAAGCAGAGAGATTCACTGCCATGGAGTCAGGAGGATCTATTGCATTTAAACTGGGATGAAAGAGGAAGAGGACCAGACAAATTGCATTTTGCAAATTGCTTGAGTTTCACAAACACATCACAGACATGGAAGCTTATTTCTCAAAATTTCCAAAAAATTCCTGCTACAAAGCAGCCCAATCCCATACAATACCCCAGCAGAAAAAATCCTGTAGAGATGCAGACCCACAGCACCACCGATTCATCCCATGGTGGATCAAGAACAGAATATAAATGGTCCTGGTCCTGGGTTAACAATTAACACAATGCTAAACCCCAGACCCTGAGAACTGTTCATGTGTCTCACTGCCACTGGGTCTAAGATTGTAACTGCCCCAAATGTTGTGCCCCACACTTTGGTGTCACTGCAAAGCCCTAAGGTGGTTCCATAACATTCTCAAACTCGGAAACATCAATGTCAGCTCCCATAACTATCCTCTGTGGAATTATCCTACCGTACCAGCAGCTTTGACAGTTTAAAATTCATCAGTCAGGCTACAGAACACACAAGTCTGGCTTGCAAACCTCAGCAGGTAATGTTATTTTTCTTTGCAATCTAATGCTTGTACTCCTAGGCTTCATTCCAGTCTGGTTTTTCTTGGATCATCAAAGTTTCTTGAGGACAAGGGGTAATGGTTTGAAATGGAAAGACGGCAGGTTTAGATTAGATATTAAGAATAAATTCTTTACTGTGAGGATGGTGAGGCCCCAGCACAGGTTGCCCAGAGAAGCTGTGGCTGCCCCATCCCTGGAAGTGCTCAAGGCCAGGTTGCACAGGGCTCGGAGCAACCTCGGATAGTGGAAGGGGCTCCTGTCCAGGGCAGGGAAGGTGGAGCTAGGTGATTTCACGTCCCTTCCAGCTGAAATAATTCTATGATTCTATGATTATTTCTTCCTTATGAAGGTAGGAAAATAATGAAGTGCTTACCTAGATTATTCTCGTAGCTGATATTTAAAACAACATCAAATCCCACTGTAGTTTCAGTTTTTTGACCACAGTGGGACTAGGAGTTTGTCCTGAAGTCTTGGTAAAGTCATGGTAAGCGGTAACATAAAACTCCTTTATGTCCTAGGAGGATTTCAGCTCTAGTGTTTAAAACCTGTGAAGAACCACCTCAGTTCATTTTGATGTCCTTCTCCTTTCAATAACAATTATTGAAAGGACTTCACTTCACAAAGAGCAGTTTGAAGTGGGAAAAACACCACGACCAAAAAGCAGTGAGGGGTACATGGGTATTACCTCCACATATATCCTACCTATAATTATCTACCAACTCTTTTGTTCATTCTCTCAGGTATTTTGACTTCAACTACTTTCAAATACACCTGATCATTTGACGATAAACTTATCTAAAATGGAGCTCTTCACAATCTGGCCCTGATCCTCTGGCCAGGTGAAATGGAAAGCCGTCCAAAAGGGCCCACCCTGATTTTTTCAGAGGTGGCAGAAATTTAGAAAGAAAGATAACGGAAGAACAAACAGAAAACAAAAAATCTCACAGCTCTGAGTTTCAAACTGTTCATCTCTAAATATAAGGAATAGGAAGTGTTAACAGCTCAGTCCACATATGCTCTGGGTGACTTATATGTAAGCAGAGTTCAGAAAACATGGATCCCTCCTTGCTCAGTGATCATCAGGAGGGGAAAAAAGAGAAAATAAGCTGAACTATTTGATCTCTAAAACACCCTACCAAGGTGGAGAAAACAGCTGGAATAAAGCTGAGATGGCAGGACTCTATGTCGTGTTTTAGTGCCACCTATTAAAAAAATTATTATGTCCTCAAGGAAATTCACATTTCTGTATGTACACAGGACTGTGAAAGTCCTTGAATGCTCATCAGTAAATGGTCAATATCCAAGTACATACCAGTTTATCTGAGTACCTTAGGTACATGAAGTTGATACCAGAACTACAGAAAGCAGTATTCTCCAAAAATATCCTCATTGCAAAATATTCAACCTCAGCAGAACTTGGTTCATTGTAGACAAGTATATTATTATATAGTTACTACAGACTAGATTATGATAATATTATATACAATATGATATATATAATTATATATTAAATACATTATATATAACTATATATAATATTACTACTGAGAAACATCTTGTTAGATCTTGTAATCATCTCACAATATTTCAAGTCTATGTCCAACGCTAAATATGGTTCAGAAAAAGTAAACAGGAGACACCAACAACTGTCAAATTTTGTTCTTTGGAAGCTCCCCAAAAGATAGAGCACAGGTTGCCAAGGTTCAGAGGAGCTGAGCAGCCATTAACTTCATAGATCTTTCTCATTCAAGCCTATTCTTCTACAAATTAAAAAGGCTTCTCAGAATGGATAATATAAATATGCCACAGGGAATACTTTGTGTAGCACCTACATTAGAATCAGGGTTGCACTTTTAAAAGCACAGTTTCTTGTTTTGGATTTTCTCACCCTGTAAAAAAAGCAGAAGAATTATGTATGTATTTTGGGGTATATAAAGCTCCTTCTAGTGGTCCTCTAAAAATGTAAAGAGAGGAGAGAGACGTGACTCCAGCATCTGCACTGTTTAGATGCGACATTAATACTTGGCAGGAATATATCAAATTACACCAACCTGTGTGAAATCTGTATTGCAAGGGAAAACATAGAATTATGAGATTTCAGCAGCAGACAGCTCATGGATAATTCAGCCTGTTTGTGCCTTTTTGGTCTGTCTGCAGGTGAGAAATGTCCACATGCCTTAGCAATAGCACATCACAAACCACTGTAATTGCCAGGGCTAAAAATTTATCCCAGTAGATGACAAGGCTGGAATAATGTCGGGTGAACAATATGGGACTGGGCGGTGACAGTGGTCCTATCCAGACTTACAGGATGTACCTGCAAAGGGTTAAGAAAAATTTGAATTCAGCCTGACACACCAGCCCTCTCACCTCTGGCCCTCCCCATCGGTGACAGAATTATTCAGTGGCCAACACAGCTGGACCCATGAGACAGAAGGAAAGTGATGAGTAAGATGACGCGTTTTCTACAGACTCAGAAAATTCTAAATTAGTTCACTTGTGAAGTGTGTAACAAACAAAATACAATTCTATGATTCACTGACAGTGAAACAATTCCTGAACAGTGTGGATTCAAACACCCTCCTATAACCCAGAGAGGTGTGATGCTGTAACCCCTCTGTGCAGACACAAATGTTCATTGGCATTCCTGGACTGCCTGCACCTGCTTGCACTGCTCACACCTTGCACACTGAACCAAAATTGTTTATGTGCTGACCAACATAATCACAAGCCATAGGCTCAGGGGCATTTTGCAGGCAATATTTTTCATGTGTAGGCAGTAACATCTCAGGCCAATGCCATACTGCAAAATACTGCTAAATGATAAAACCAGAAACAGAATATTTGAGGAAACTAGCTTGGAGAACCTTAAAGTGGAAAGAGATGCTTTCATTGTGGTATCCAAATTATTCTCCCCTTCACGTAGACCCACAGGATTTGCATTACTACCTCAGCAAGGAGCTCTCTGAAGCACCCCAGGTTGTTCTGTTGGACCATGGTTCTTCTGAAAAAACATGAGGAAACATCTCTTTCTCTCTGCTGAGCACACCCTGGGCATATAAATAATGGGAAAAGAAATCTGTAGCTGTTCAGGAGTGCTAGGGTATTATATTCTAAAATTCTCCTCATGGAATATATGCAGAAAATACGGATTTCTAGATGTTTCTTTTGCCTTGTAATATGAAAAGAGAAAAATAACACCAACTCTTTATTGATTTTTATTTTTCAAAAATACCACATTTTAGTCTTTTATAATTTTCTGTGATAAACAGACATTGCCTTCAAGCTGGAAGTTTTCATTTAACTAGTTTTTAATTGCAATCAGAAGTTTATAGTCCAACTATATATAACCCCATAAATCATCATTAAAATGCCTCCAGTCATGAAACAATGACCAGAACAATAATCACAAAAGTAAGAGATTTACACTCCAGCTGGGACAATAGCACAAGAAAGCAAATGTTTGCACTCTTCAAGAATATCAATGTCATTTATAAAGTATGAGTAATAAAATCAATACAGTTGATATTAATCAGTATCTGGGTGGACCTTGTTCTTGTACTTAAGATAGGCTTTCTGATAAGATAGTTAGCTATTCGTATTCCTTTTTAGTAAATTAAAATATATTTCCTTGAAGATATGACTTGCCAGCTATAATAATGTGCCATTATGTTGATAATTTACAAACATGTTGTAAAACACAGCACTGCAACAGCTGTGGAAATAAAATAATCAGCCTTCCACCTCTCTGCTACATCAGGTCAAACCTCTTATTTGCCTGTAATGACAATAAGGAATAAATAAATACCCCGGTATGTGATGAGGGGGGTGAAGCTGGCTATTCTTGAGTATGTGCTTTGCATGGCAATCAATGATGTGTACTGAGGGAGCATATTTAACCACTCACTATTTATAGGACATGGAGAGGCTGTCTGTTCCAGAGACTCTTACCTAAGCTGAACTAGAGAGGCACTTATAGAATTGAATCTGCTGCTCGGAGCTTGGGCTCTGCTGTAAATTGCAATCCACAGTCCTGCCTGACTGCTGAGCCATGGTGAGCTCAGCGAGCTGCTCTGAGGCTGTTCCAGCATGCTTTTTATGCAACAGTGTCAGGTGCACATAGGAAGTAATAACCAGGAGGCAGAGAAACACAGAAAGAAAATATTTAGCAAGAGCGGCTTCTGAAAGGATGAATTACTTTGTCTTTACAACGCAGTCCTGGCTCAGCAGTCCTGCTGCAGTCTCTTAGTAATGTTGGTAAAATTAATCCAAACTCATACCATCATTATGAAGAAAAGAGAGGAACTGGTTCTTTGCAGGTCACAATCTTTCTCTCTGTTTTCCTTCTGATTTGTACCTCTTTTATGGGGCTCTGTCACACTGTGGCATTTGCAGGTCACAAGTAGCATTCACTGGGTGTAACACCTATTTAAGCTTATCTGCAGAAAAGAACCTGGCAATGATCTACCTGGAGCTCTTTTACTGCTGGAGATGATCCAGGTTTTCCTTTCCTTCCTTACCACCCCCCTTCTCATCGCACGAAGTAAATATGAAACCTGCTTTGAGGAGCCTGTATTTTGCAGGAAAGGGGCTGAAGGTCCAAGGTCAACAGAACATAATTTCCTTCAAAAACAATGGAATTATTTGAGCCTTTCCATTGGCTTACAGAGAGCAGGTTTCGATCCCCAGTCAGCACCACAAATAAATCTGAATCATTGAGCTGTACAGTGAGACACCCAGCACATTGGATAATTCAGCTGGCTAACAAGCTGCAGCAAATAATACAAGTTTGGGTCCAAAATTAAATTTGCATTATTGCTGTTAAAATTGATCAGAAAATGGTTTATTCAATTCAATTCAGTTAAAAGTCTCATAAAAGTCCTTGCATACTTTGTACCTTTTGATTAAAGCCACTAAGAACTACCCCCATTGTGCAGGGACCAGCAAAGTAAAACTAAAATATTAAAAACTGTTTTGCCTGCCAAGCACAAAGAAATGTTAAGCTGGCAGAGCTTGGAGCCTGCCAGAACCTCATGATTTCAGTACTTGTGTTTGTCCAATAAAAATAATTCTGAACATTTTAGATCTCAACACAGCAACTCGCAGCACAAAAATAGAATGCTTTGGGATATCAGTGGTGCAGGCAGACACGCACTTTCACGGAAACCAGCCACATCCCGCAGAGCAGGGACTGCTCCTGGAAAAGTCCCAGCAATCCAGAACAGAGGCTGCTAAAGCACTGAGCTCGGTAGCAAGATTGTTGTCTTGTCTCATCCCACTAAAATGGAAAATATTGTGAAGCTGGGGAAGCACTGATTCAAAGTATGAGCTGGCGTGGATGATTTAGAAAGAAAAGAGAATGGTCAAACTTTTTTATTCCTCAGAACTATAAATCTTGGAACGGGGAATGTTTATTGCTGTATACATGTGTACACACACATGCGAGATAGGTCTTATAACCCTAGAGGTGCTCATGTGTCCAAAGTCTTTCCAAGACACAAACATAATCTTGCAGACAGATAGATTTATTGTTGTGATTGTTGTTGTTTTTCTCTGTCGACAAAGACATGCTTATCTTGGATCACATTTTTCTCTACACACAAGTCAAGTCTTATCCAGGTAAGGTAATCAAAATAAGATCAAATGGACAAGAATTTATAATCTGGCTGAAAAATCAGGTTTGACAAATCCAGCATTATGTCGGTGAGTAGGAGAAGAGAATTCAGAGGCCGTTCCACCAGAAGTACTTCCTCTGGCATAATTCTGCAGCAGGAACACCATGATCATGATGAGACTGACAGATTTCTTCTGAGTTTCCTCTAGTGAACCCAGTAACCAGCTCCTGCTCCATCCCACTGAAACGTCCTCAGCCCAGGCAAGGATTTATAACAAATTGATATTTTCCTTTAGTGCAGACACTCCTTGCATGTAGACCTGGTTATTATTTTTCTCCTGAGTCACTGATGAAAGAAGATGAGGCCTTGGGAAATTAGGGGCGGGATCCACTTATCACATCTCTAACTATAGCCCATGAGAAGCTCGACATTTACTATAAACCAGTTGTCTGGGCTCCACCTATAGTCAGCACAGAGAGACATAAATACCTCCAGAAGGCCATTCATTGCTGTCTATCTCTTTTCACTGGCAATAGGGGACTCCAGATAGCCCTTTTAGATTAGATAACTAAGTGTCAAAGGGATAAAGTCAGGTGAGATGAATCCTTTGTGATTTCACTTCTCCACCATGAGGCCCTTCTGTTACTCTTGTTTAAGAATGTTCTTCTTTAAAAACCCCTTGTTCCTGTAGCTTCCGTCCAGAATGGTGACCAGTTGGATTGAACAGAGAAGAAGCAGAGAAACCTTCTGGGAACGGTGAGCCCAGCACCATTCCAAAGCAGGCAGTAGGGCACCCACAATGGAAAATAACTCCTGGATGTAAATACTGAACATTTGAGTCCACTGCAAGTTCAGACAACCTTTGAACCATTGACGTAGAAGCATAAATTCCCCAAGAACTAAGCAAATAGTAGCTGGGATGAGCTCACCCTTTCTTCTTCTGTGAGGCATCCATAGGAAAACATTTTCTTGAATATTTTTACACTGTCACAGATTGGGTTTCTACATGAAGAGATTATTCATTAAAATGTGACTCTGAGAACTGAAACAAACTGATTATTAAAGGCTGAAATGCAACAGCACCCAAAGGCACTGACCAAAATTGAGGTGCCATTGAGCCAAGGAGTGTGTAAGTAGCTTGGGGCCAGACTCAAGTACTTTCAATCCCATTGGATAATCCCAAATAGTCTCACAGAAGCCGATGGGATTGCTCAAGGAGTATGTTACTCAATGGGAATAGAAACAAATTTGGTTTACCCTGAGGGTCTTGCAAGAGCAAAGAATATGGATGAAATACTTGGTCCCATTACAGACAGGAGTCTGTAAGAAAACAAAACAAAACAATTAATTTCAAAGAGCTATATTTGACCCAAAGAATAAGCAAAGAGAGGAGGACACGTCATCCATCTGCACGATGCTACCTGTTTGTCATTACCAAAGAAAGAAACAGAAATGTGCAAAATTTGTCAAGAAACATGCAATCAAAATGTCTATAAATACTATTATTAACAACTATATAGATGCACACATATCTCCATTGTACACTTCTGCTTTACTTTGCTTTCTAACTTGAAAATACAAATTACACAGGATAGTTAGGTCACATGACATGGCATTATTCTATTTCTTGATGGCATAAACCTAGTGAAAGTGAGAAATTTTTTTGATCTATTTTTCCATTGGAAACTTCCAGTTCCATTAAAACAGTGGTTGTTAAAAAGTCCCACTCATTTTGTGACAACACAAGCCCAAGAAGGCAGTTCTGGTCAAAAGAAAACATGTTTGTGTGTGTGACAGAAAGAAAGACTAAAAGTCTTAATACCCCAATGGTTAAGACATAATGAGGGATTATTTTAAAAAAAAAACAAAAACAACTGGGTACTGTCCCTATGGTGATGAATAATTTATTCAAATTCAAGTTCTCATAAGAAAGACTGGGAAAATTCACTTCCCAAAGGGCGCAGTGATTAGGACACATGCTGGAAACATGGGAACCCCCATCCTCAGCCTCCACTCTCCAGCAAGCAAAGCAAGGCCTTCCTACAGTCTTCTGCATCCCAGGTGTAAGTGGAGACTGCTGCCAAGTATGTTTTTCTGCTGAATTTTTGTTTTTGTTTTGTTTTGAGTTTGTGGAAGATCTGCCGGCTCTTGATTTCACCCTGATGCTTAAAGAGGTTCAAGTTCTTGTTAGATGCGATGGTGGGAAAAAGTCAGTTCAAGTTCTGCCACTGAGGACTCATCATTCAGATATTTGGGCTGACACCTCTTCAGGGAACCAACAAAGTAACTGAATTTTGGAAGGAAATCATGAAACTTTTAGTATCATTCCTTTCAGAAAAAACAACTCTAAACTCATCTATGTAAAGGCAATTTCCTCATTTAAACCTTCACCAGGGCAGGTAGAAGCAGGGCCCAGGAGTGAGCAATACCCACTCTAGGTCATGGGGTGGGGAAAGGACAGGAGTGCACTACTCCAGGAAATACCTGGAAAGGCTGGGACTCCTTTGCATCTGATCACTGTGTGATTGCACCACTGCACACGCCAAAAACCACCCTGGCTCTCAAACAGAATGATGCAACTCTCTGTGGGAGTGCTACAAAGGTACCCTCTAATCCTTCCCCAGGTTAAGATGTCAAGATTCTTAAAGGAAATTTGCTGAATATTCTCATCCTAACAGCCTCTGTCCCCTGTGAAATATACCATTCAATGTGGAAATAGCCAGGTGTCAGGAAAATGCAGCTTTCCACAAGGATTCCTATATGAAATCCCCTTCACTGAAAATCAACTAAATATTTGTGGGTAAACATAAAGGGAACACACAGCAGAAGCTATAAATATCCCTTCTTCTCTTTCAATCTTCCTGAGTTTTGCAGTATTCACCTGATATTTTGCAGATCATTAAGAAGATAAATGTGTGTGAATTCTGCCAAGAAGCTGGGGACAGGCAGGGAGTGAGTTGCAGATTTGAACCCTCTTTGTATGTGTGCACCTACACATTACACAGCAAAATCTAGAGCTTGGAAAGTTCAGTTTAACATGGAGAAAGAATTTCAATGGTAGCATAAAAATGATAACAGGTTGCAGATTTTGATTCATAAACTGGGAATTTACTGGTGACATTAATCAGGAACACAGCAGGGGAACACCTAGAAAGCTATTGTTTAATTAAAGATAGTCATAACTACAGAGAAATTGTGTAAGAACATCAGAATTCTTGACTTTTGGATTTAGAACCACGCAAAAGCATGAAATCATACATAAATGTTGGTTGAAGGGCAGGCCACCCTGTTCATAAAGAACTGGTCTATAGATTGAGTTCATGTAAAATCAGGTCAGGATAGGAGGGGAAAACTCAAAAGGATTAATGTATGGATGATCATTGCTCATATTGTTATGCCAGTCACCTTAAAGAAACAATGAAGCAAACGATTAAATTAACCAGGCTGCATCTGCATGGAAAGATGGTCATTGATGAGTACTCCGAAACTGGGTTTAATTTACTGGATTAAGAGCATGCAGTGAATGAGATTGAACACTACAGAGGATACAGAGTAAATAATAGAAACTAATACTAAGGACAGGAAAGGAGCATTAAAGAGAAGCAGAACTCTGCCTTTTCATTCCAGGTGAGTTTTACTGCTGCCTTCAGTGGCAGCAGTTATTGGAGCAATCCCATCTTAGAAAAAGAAGGACCAGGTTGCTCTAGTGATTGGTGTCTCCAGAGCTTAGAGACTGAATTCTACAGGAAATTGGACAATACTGAAGCAGAAAGTAAGAAAAGGAGGGGGAAAATAAAAGAAATCCACATAACTCCAAGACTGCAAATCAAAGGACACAGGTTTCAGACAGAACAAATATTCTACAGGAGTAGAGTCTGTAGAGACACAGAGATATGTACAGGCCACAGAGGTCTGCCAACCTGAGACACAGACACAGCAGTGACGACTACAGTCGGTGGCAAAGTCTCAAACCAAAGGGAAAGTTGTCACATCTGTTGTGCAAATCACTTCTGCACTTGAGTTACAGTAACACTCTTTCCTTGTGTTTATTTAAAGCACAAGGCAGAGAGTTGTTTGTGATTTCACATTTAAGCATAGCTCGAGAAACTGGGACCTTGATTTCATTGATGATTTGTGATTGCCATTATAACAGAAATAATACTAATACTAATAATAAATGTTCTTTTCATTTTCATTGAAAGGATGCAACAGAAAGAGAAGCAATCCAGGGCACTCGGAGCAATACTTAGATTCAGGAAATTTTTCTGCATCAACATATTCAGAGAGGATTGTTCACTTTCATTATAAAGAAAAGTACACCTACGGCACATGAGGGCCTGGTTGTGTGTGTTTTAAACTGGTAAATTTCTTTTGACATATTTAATGTCAGGTTTTGATGATAAGAGAGAGTATTAGAAAGGTGTAAGCATCCTGGAGATGACAGATTCCATGACAGTGTCTCCATTATCGGTAGACCTTTCTTGAGGACAAAAAACTTGAGCAGACAAGGCTGACAGTGACTACTGAAGGCATCCTCATCTAGACTTCATTTTGCAGAGCAGTTGTAAACAGGAGCTATAACTCACAACTCAGACAGGACAGATCCAGATGGGCCCTTTGGCTTCCTTCCATAACAAAATCTTTAATTTTCTTAAAGAAAACAACAACTCCATGGACATGCTCCTTACTTCAGAGCAAAACTTGGTTTACAAACTCAAGTAGTTTAAGGATTAAAAAGTTTAGTCTATCTCAGCAAATGAACTTTATCAAAGTGCAGGGAAAATCGAGCCTTCAGGTAAACAGGAGCATTTGCCAAGTGGAAATCCCAGCTCTTTGTATATTTAGTAATGAGTGAAGATAAGATTTCTTTTTCTGACAGCATGATGGATACAATCATAAAAGGAATCATGCTGCTGTAACAGAGTATACTTGAAGAGCGAATTTGAAGGCTGTGTCTTTATTCCCAAACATGTCTTACCTTTCTTTTATTTAGAGTACATGAAAGCTAGTTTTTCTGGCATGTGAAAATGTTAAAGTTTTGTTGGGTTTTTTTTCCCCTTTACTTCCCTCACCCCAGTATGGTTGTGTTACATTCAATTGTCAAACTCAGATCTGCTTCCCAGTTCAATAATCACTGACTCATTTAAGCATATTTATTTAGGTTGTTTTTTTTTTTAATAGATAGAAAGCCAGTAAGCAAAGAAACCCAAGATCTCGGACGAACATGAGCTCATAAATAGTTACATGTGATTCTGCTACTGTGGGTTAAAGGAGGGGGCAGTGCCAAGAATGTGGTGAAACCAGCTGCTTTGAACCCTGGTATTTCAGCATAAAAGCCAGAAATATTCCATAGATTAAAAATGAAATTAGTTTATCAGTCTCAGCCTGTTACATTTTGGATGCTTATCCATGTCACAAAATGAATCAGATCTGACATGATTGACAGTCTGTGCTCAGAGAAAAATCTCGTAGCTGCTGGCCACTCATGACTGAAATGTAATGACCCAGCTCTACTGGAGAGCTCATGCAAAGAGAAATTCTGCTGTACTTCACTCAAGAGATAGACCACCAAGATGACCATTTTATTTGTGTTACTGTTCACCCAAAACTCGAAGGTGCTTGAAACACTCACAAGGAGAACACAATTAAACACAGGTTCCAAGAGTGTGGTGGGCATTCACCCTAAGGGGTGCTTTAATAATTTGTGTGAGATTCTCTTTTCCCTCAAAAATTTGCTGAGAAAAGGCCAGGGCACTACTTCACAACATTAAGGTCATAAATTGCACATGTAAGAGAGGCATGTTCCAGCTCACCTCCTTGGACCCAGGATGCATCAAGGGATTCCAGCAGAAAGAAGATCAAAGTGTGAAAACAGGTTACCCCACAACACATTCCCAGTGATAATCTCTTGTTCCATGATTGGCCTCAAAATGAGGTTGTGAAGATGAAATTACAATTTTAGCTGATGTCATCAGGCCAAGAGTCCAAGTCCAACTTACCTACTTGGTAATTTGCCTACCTCAACAAGGAAGAATATAACAGTGTTCTCAAAAAAACCCCCAAAAAACAAAAAACAAAAACAACAAAAACCCCTAGACAGTAAGATTTTCATTCAAAAATACGTGAGAAATCATCCACAAAGGTACTTATTGCAAAGGTTGTTGCCTGCCTGCTGACCTCTGTTGCTCCAAGAGCAATGGTGATGGAGGAAAACCCATTTATGAGCAGAGCTGAGAGTACTGGTAACATCTCCAGCAACGGCAAGAAGATGGCTTCTAGTAGGCACCTAATAGGTGCAAATTGTCTTGCCTAAAATGTAATGGATTGGGATATTTCAGTCATTCCAGTAACAATTTGAGAGAGGAAGGACTGGAGATGAACTTGTTCATTTAATTTAGAATGAAAAAATTCCCGTCACAATAATTTTAACCTTTTTTTTTAAGTGATCAGAGAAAAGTTGTTAGATTTCTGTGTCAAGAAAAAATTGTAGATTCTGATCAAAAACGTCTATGGTTTTCCTTCTTAGAAACATGCCTTTATAGTTTATGTCTGTGTTTTAGAAAGATTACCTATTTGTTCTGGGAACTCTATCAAATTTGAATATAAATTAAGTTCATTGGAGAAGAAATATTTACGATCTCTCATAAACTATATTAGCCTCCAACAATTCTCCTGAGGCATTGTTTGGGCTGTGCACATATAGAAAATCTGGTCTGATAGAGTCCTAATCAAAGAGGTTTTTTTCAGAAAGGTGTCCACCTATTCAGTATGTATCCCTCCCACAAAGTGGTCTCCTCACAGTGAGATGCGTGGTGTGAAGAAAACATTGTTTTTTCTTTCCAATCTGGAGTGAAACAGGTTCCCTGGTATTTTTGTTTTCTTCTCCCTTGCTCTCAGACCCAAAAGTTTTTTTTTTGTTTTGTAGGTATTTTATAGAAAAATCAAGAATAGGAGTAACTTATGTCTTAAATACTGCAGCATAGATCTCAGAAACTATGCAGTGTTTTAAGAAGGCCTCTTCAAATTCATGGGGATATTTTATGGAAATACAGAGTACAGATGCTTTATCAAGACAAGTTCTGCCTTCTTTGAGCCTATCAATGCACTGTACTGACATAATCAGAGGCAAATATTTTAAATTATATAGTCTGTGAATATTACAGATTAGGACATTACTCTTATAATTATTGACAGAATAGGAACCAAACATTACTTCTATGGAGTCATTGCAGTGAATTCTGCCAATACAGATCAGGAATAGTGTTTGAAATACTTTCTTTTGAAAAATATGGGTGTATAATCCTCAACAGGAAGTTACATACCTTCCTTGGGGAGGAAAAGGATTGCACAGAATCTCCAAGAGTTTGAGGAGGATACAGAAGAACATTTCAACCCTCCTCTAAGCAGGTTGCATGGTCAGCAGTTACCTGTGAAGTACCTGTTGCTGGGGAGTCTGCAAAGGGCAGAAAGGGGATGTTGCAGTTCCCTCTTGATGAAGCACAGCAGAGGATGCACAGTGTTGGAGCCAGTGCCTCTAATATGCACTTGCTCAAAAATCTGCATGTTTGAGTGAAGCCATGACTAAGTGTAAATATGATGTGATCTTGATCGCATCATAGGTAAATATGAATGTGGTCCTGATCTGGGAACAGAAACCAAAGCCAGGTAAACTTCTTGAGATCATTTCTTAATCTCTCCCATAACTGGGTTAAGCAGAATCTAAGGGGGTTTAAACAGCAAATTTGAGGGTTCTAACATTTTTAAACTTTAGAGGAAGAAACAAACAAGCAAGAAAAATCTCTGTCTTAAATTCAGGGTATGAGAGTCACTTAATATAACCAAAGGACTGGGACTAGAACTAGCTACACAGGGCTTTCCAACATCCAGGCCAGCTGGACATGGCTTTGCAGGTCTCACTCTGCATGGATAACAACAGAAGTAGGTAGGTATAAATAAAGGCAGAATTTAATTATAAGTGCACATTTTTTATTGCACAATAGTCTTTCAAAAATGCCTGTGTGAAGTAGAAACGTGACACTGAGTTTGATCATTTGTTGGAGGCTCTTTGTTAAACAGAATGAGTTCAGTGTAACACACAGAATACATTGACGTCTCATGGGCCTGACATTTACTAAGGTAATAAATTAAAGTAATTATGTTAATGTATAATAAATGCATTCAACAGGAAATAAAAACTGCACATTGCAAGAACAAAAAAATCCCCTTGTTTTTCTAAGTGGCTGTCATGTACAGAACACTAAGATATTAGCCAAGGGTTTTTTTGAGGCTGATACTATAAGCATAGATTGAAATAATCCTTATTTCTAGGGAAAATAATAGTGAACTTCAAGCCATCAGATTAGAAAATGTGAATACAAATTAAAGATATCCATTCTTTATTGTGTCTGTGGTTTGAAAAAAGAAAGGTGTGGAGACTTTTTACTTCTTCCTCTGCCAGGCTTACCATTCACAGCCTGATCCTTGGTTCACCAAACAACTTGGACAACATTATCTTACCTAAGTGACACTTTCAAAAGGCACTTACGGATCTGTAGGATTCAAAGAAGCACTGTGGTGGCAAGGCTGAATTTGTCACCACACTGCAGCTCACCGACCATAACGAGACACTCAGGCTCTCCCGGCTTCCTGCACCTACAAGCAACATGAGCTGGCCTAGACAGTGCTGTAACATCCAGCTGGGCTGGTGGATGACAGGCTGGACATGACCCAGCACTGTGCCCTTGCAGCCCAGAAAGCCAATTGTGTCCTGGGCTGTGTCAAAATTGTTAGGCTGGATGTTAAAAAAAGATTCTTCACCCAGAGGGTGGCTGGGCACTGGAACAGGCTCTCCAGGGCAGTGGTCAGAGCCCCAAGCCTGACAGAGCTCAAGGAGCATTTGGACAAAACTCTCAAGGACATGGCGGGGTTCTTGGGGCTGCCCAGTGCAGGGACTGGACTTTGATGATCCCTGTGGTTCTCTTTGAACTCAGGGTTTTCTGGGATTCTATGATTCTATGAAAAGAAGGGAGTTCAGCTGGCTGAGGGAGGTTGAGGGAGGGGATTCTGCTCCTCTGCCCTGCCCTCATGAGACCCCACCTGCAGTGCTCTGTCCAACTCTAGGGTCCCCAACACAAGAAAGACATGAATTTGCTGAAGCAAGTCTAGAGAAGGCCACAAAGATTCCCAGAAGACTGGAACATCTCTGCTATGAAGACAGGCTGAGAGAGTTGAGGTTATCCAGCCTGGAGAATTGAAGGCTCCAGGGACACTTATAGCACCTTCCAGTACCTGAAGGGACCAGAGGAGAGCTGGAAAGGGATTTTTAACAAGGGCATGGAGGGTCAGGGCAAGGGGGAATGGTTTCGAACTGAAAGAAGGGAGGTTTAGGTCCTAGGATGAAATTCTTCCTGTGAGGATAGTGAGGCCCCGGCACAGGTTGTCCAGAGAAGCTGTGAATGCCCTATCCCTGGAAATGTCCAAGGCCAGGTTCAACAGGGCTTGGAGCAACCTGGTGTAGTGGAAGGCGTTCCTGCCCAGGGCAGGGGAGGTAGAACTAGATAGTCTTTCAGGTCCCTGCCAACCCAAACCATTCTGTGATTCTGTGATAAACCTTTCTTGTACATTTGCCATGAGTGAGGATGCCCTCTCACAGTGGCTTGTGAAGCTGTCACAATTCAATTTTATGCCAGAGACTGCAGATGCACAACTCCTTGCTTGACAAAGATCACTGTGCTGCCAAATCACCAGGAGTCTTTAAAACCATTTCCCCCTTGGCTCCAGCCAAGTTCAGAGACTACTGCTGCTGGCAGATCCTCAAAATGGTTATTTACACAAAAAGGTGTTTAAAGGGAGAGTTTCCTCCTGGCTCCAAATAACTAATGAAACTTTCTGTCAAAAATTACTAAAGCTCACCCATCATTTAAAATTGTCTACTCAGCGCAGATACTCCAATTATGTAAGTATCCAGTCCTTTTTGAATCACTCTGAATATAATTGCCTCGGCAATATCTAGAGATGAGTTTGGCCAGAAAGCTTTAAAAATATGGATGACACTTTCAGTTAAGGCAAGAGAGGCATTTCTCACACTACATCCTATTAGGAGGAGCTGAAGACTTTTATAAAGTTCCATTTTGCTGCATCAGTTTGGAAATCTTAATATGCCTCGTTCTGTAAATTGCTCCACTTACTTCAATGGGTGTTCATGTAGATAAGGTGAAGTACAAACATTACAAATAGAAGGGTAAGCTCTTTGAAGAAGAGATGTTCCTACATTTGTTTGGGTAAAGCCAAGTAAGGTGGTGCTTGATTCTCGCTTGGCTTCTAAGCTTTACTGCAATAAACAGAAATGAATAAAAATAGAAATATCAAGCTGCACCAATGTCTGCAGCTTATTTGGCTTGCCCTGGGATTCAAGTGGATACTAATGTACAAAAATACTGGTTAAAGATGAGCAATTTTGCTAAATTGAATTCATTTTAACAGCATAGAAGGAAGGGAAATATTATCCTGCTCTTTGCTCAGCATATTTAGATATAATGACATAATATGCACGCATTCCAAAAAATTGCCTGTCTCCAGGTAGTGCATTTTGGAGTGATTTCAAAATTCCCTTAGGTTATATCAGCAAAACATTTTCCCCTGCCTCAAAAATCACTAAGCTCTCAGTGCCCAATTGTCTGTGTCACCTTGTTTACATGGTGGGTAATTTTCTAACCTACAGTCTGTGCCTTATTTTGTCAGGCTGCCCTTATGCTACTTTGTGACGATTTTGATTTTCAAACCTCCATGCATAAATTATGATTTATTTTGCTTTCCGAAAGAAAGGCTGAGTGAAGTAATAGAGTGTGGGGTTTTTTGGTTTGTTTTCTTTTAATGATGAATATTTCAAGAGTGTGCTTTTTCCTTCTGAAGAAAACTCTGCACATCCAGCAAGCTTTTTTTTTCTTCTATACAGAAAAATAAACACAGAGAAGAACTGAAATAAAAACAGTACATTTTGTTTGAACCTTAAGAGGTGCAGAGATCTCATAACTCCAGCACTGGGGTGGGAGATGCATCATACTCCCCAAAAGTGGCTTTCTTTGGTCATCAATGTTTATTTGCATTCAGCATGGTTCACTGTGTGCTATGATATTGTCACTGTGCTGTTACTCCACACCCACAAAGAGGCCATGTGCAGAAAACATGGTTATATGAATAAAGCAAGCATCAACCTCAACACTGCCTGATTTTGAGTGCTAATGAGGCAAATTGCTCTTCTAAACTTACTTAGATGTTTTTACAATAGTGAGAACCGAAAGATGAGGCCATAATTGAACTGTTGCCCAAAGGCAATTACTGATTGGAATTGATTAATTCTACAAACAAATTTGACCAATAGATTATTTGTCACGTTAGGCAGATTTGGGCAATACTGCTGCAGTTGTGAAGGAGACACAACCATCTAGCATGAATAGTTAATCGAGTTTGTTACTCAGTACAGCTGCTTGTTGAGTTACCCATAGAAATCTCACTGGGGAACTGAGCAGGGCACACTACTTGGATGCTATAAAACCATAGCGTTACCTCTCTGTTTTTGTGTGTGAATCTGAGGAATTGTTAACAGCAACACAAGCAGTTTGCTCTGAGCAACACAAATGTGATGGACTTAACATCAAAGTGATGCAAAATCCACTGAAAACAACAGAAAGGTTCTGGCTGAATCCAGAAGACTTTGAATCAAGGCCTACCAGGGTCGAGTCTGCTGTTCTAATGGGTTTTCTAAGGGGGTCCTGGAAACTGGAAAAATTATTCCAATTTCTTGAATCCAAGGATTACTGATGTTTCGAGCTACAGCTTTTGCAAAATCATTGGTTCAGCTTCTTTCTCCTTCCAGCCCATGACCCAACAGCACAGGAGCTCTGATCTTCATGGTTGCACGAAGGGCCCTTTGCAACCAAGAAGCCTCCCTCCTTCCCTCCCTACCTCTTTCCCTCCCTGCCTCTGTTCCCCCCAGAAGGATGCTCCAGAAATCTGTTTGAGGTAAAAAAAATCATTGGTGCTACTGAATATCCAGAAGGAAGCTGCATGAAAGAGGTCCTCGTATCATCACCTGTCAGAGGATAGTGGGGTTGAGGTGCCAGTTCTACTGCAGTTACCCAGTCCTTCCATGCTTGAAGATTAAGCTGCTGAATTGGGCACTGTTGCATTATTTTGCATTTATTATTTTCCATATTTCCAATAGGGAAACTGAGGATGATGTGCAGCTTGAGAGCCTGCTCCTAGTTCCGGCTTCGCACTGATTTCACAGCTGTGTTGGTGACTTAGTCTGGATGGGTTTCTACAAAAAATCTGGGTTTTGGTTTTGTGATTGAAAGCCCCCCATGGTTTGAGATGAGTGAGCAAGAGTCTTCCTGAACAGTCACACAATCCAGGTGCAGAATTGATTGATGAAAGACGTTCTGAGGTTTTCTGATGTTAATACAAGTAACTTCATGAGTTGGCTATGCAGAGGATTGGACCCTTCTCTGCTCCTAAGGACATATTAGCTGATGGAGCATCCCACATACCATTTCCTCAGCTCTCATATCTTTGTCTTCCCTTGGAAAGGACAGGGTTTTGTTAAGCTTTCAGGAACATTTCAAAGCCCTTTTTTTCTGCTATCAAGGTGTTTTAGAGGAAAGGGCACAAATGAGCAATGTGATAGATATGGGGAGCTCTTATTTTGGCTGGGCAACAGATGAGGCATATGGGTAATTTATTGCACTATAATTGTGTTACGTGATATCGATGCTGCAGTATTAATGACTGCAAAGTGGCCAGATTGATTCAGATGGCCATTTACTGTCATTATTACAAATCTAAATAAATAAATAAGAGCAGTTGAACTGATGTATCTAAGAAATGTTTCAAAGTCACCCGGTGACATATATGTAGGCGTTTGTGAACAGTGAGCGACTCAAACAATATCAGGGACACTTTTTATTGGGGTCAGAAAGAAATAGAACAATTAAGTCATTTTCAGTCATATACAATATATTAGGAACTGTTTTAACAAGCGTATTGCTAAACTGACTGGCTTGAACAAAGCGTTTTAAAAAGCTGGGGTGTAAATATGCCAGGAAAAAAGAAAGAAAACATGTAAACTATGCTCAAAAATAGTCTGCAAATGTAAGGACACAAGAAAAACTAAGACAATCATGCACATACCTCTCCTGCTACCATGGCCCAGTGAATACAGTGGTTACCATGGCTGGATCTGGCTATGAGGTGGACTTTAGAGGGCAAGCTTTGTTTCTGATCTCTGCCCAAACAGAGAGCCTTGATCCAGTCTGTTGGTTTGTGTACTTTGAACAAGCCAACCTCACACTGCAAGAGCCAGCAAGTTAAGTTTGAATTTATCTCATGCCTCCAGGTTTCTCTTAGCATCCCCTGTCTGGCCGTCATATCATACAGAGCAGGAGATGTATTATCACTCGATATTCTAAAATATGACTCTGCATTTTTTCCCTAAAACACAAGAACAGTGCAAGTCAGACAGATAAGAATTACTTGCATTTTACAATGCTTTTTATGTATCCATTATTTGTTTGGTTTTTTTCTTTTCTGAACAGAAAACAGTACATTAAAATGTAGAACTTGCTAAAAGGTAATTCTTAATTCTTTCATTAACCATTTGTGGTGAGTATTAATATATTTAATATATATTAAATATAAGTTCTTTATTTACACTAAACATTTTATTAGCTCCCAGAGTTATTAATACTGAAAAAGATGAGAGCAAGTCTATTAGAATAAATAGCTTCTTCATACTCAAAGGTACACTTGTGAATAGGTGGGACCCAAAGACAGCCAAGTAAGAACACGCTGGTATTGATCTGCGTGGAGAAAAGGATCTATTTTGGCTCTTCATACACCCACAACCTCTAATGATCATTGACTCTGTTGCCCAGATAAATTCCTTAGATAAATAACCAAAACCCAAATTAACATACTAACCATTAATAATCCAGTTAACAATTTTTATAGCAATGATAACAAGAGAAAGATACTATTTCTTTGGAGGGTCTCTTCTTAGCAGTGTTTATGTGATGCAAAGCTTGAATCTAAGTCACCTGCCAACAACCAGGAAAGCAAGTCAGCTATAAAACTGGGACTAAACATTACATTTCCTTGTATTCATGGCTGCTGCTTAAGTGGCTACATCTCAATACCTCCTAATTTTCTGGGTTCTCAGAAACTAAGGAAATATGTGTTGTGGCCATTTCTCACCTCACAATTCAATCTACAGAATGACAAGAAAATAATTTTTTGATACTTGGCTGTAAAATTGTTATCAAAAAAATATTTTAAAAAGAAAGCTCCAGAACCTGCCCATTTGATATGTTGCTGCTTTTTTTCCTTTTTTTTTTTTTTTTTCCCTTTTTTTTTTTTTAAACTTAACACCTGCTTTCAAATTTCTACCGCAGAAAAGCTGTGTAAACTGTGAGGAAGGTGCTCAGGGGTTACTCCCAACATCGAGCTCCCCTAGTGGCTGCTTCCCTCCCACCGTCCCCGTGGACAGAAACACCTCGGTTGGGAATTTCCCCACTCATGACCAGAAGGAAGTGATTGCAAAAGGGATGCGGATCACAGCACAGGAAGGCGAAAAAAAATTATACTCGCTCCTACCTGGGACTTTTGGAATGAGAAATTGTTCTGTTATTCAAGGAGAAATGAAAAGACCTAAAAGAGAAATGCAAGGGTTTCTCTATAAACCTATAGTCAGATACAACATATTGCCCTACTGAGGATATAAGGAAACCTGTGGGAAATTCTACTTTAAAGTTTGTTTCAACAGCAAATACACAACAAAACCTAGATAACAATGTCTTATGAATCATTCTGCCTACAAAAATTTTTGCATGTATGATGAAAGGTTCTATTGACCATATTCAAGCCAATGATTAGTGTTAATCCACGAGCAAATGGATATGAAAACTGCAAAATCAATGCGCAGTTATTCTGGAAAGCAAATATTTTCTACCTCTCTATACACAAAAAATGTGTTTTTCTTGTATCAGAAATGCTCACAAGACTAATGCCAGACTAAGGGCATAGCAAAGGGTTTCAGCTCCATGGCTCCCTGAATTTTGCTGTTAAACCAAACTGAGTGGAAAACTACAAGCTTAATTTTTCTTGTTGGTGCCAGGGTTTTGGGGTTTTTGAAGGAAATTCCAAGGAATGTGACTTGCTCTGGTTGCCATTGTAAAGGTATAGTTGCCAGCTAGCCAGTAATTCTGAACTGAAATTTCTAAATTTATTTTCAAGATAGATATTGCAATACCACCAGGAGGGGCAACAAGGGATGTGCACCAATTCCTTTAAATAAAATTGTTTAACACTGCCATGAAGGAGGTAGAGATATATAAAAGAATCAAACAAAGCTTCAGGTGAAAATCCTGCCTGAGTCTCCTTGCATTTACACCAGTTTTACTCTAGTACAACCTCTGTTTTCACTGAAGTTATTCATGATCTACTTCTTTGGCAGTGATTGCTGTGATCCCAAACTTCTTGGGAAATGCCACAGGTGCAAAGAGGCTACAAGAATGAAGCTTTCGTGCTCTAAAAACTGATAATTTATTAAAAAGTCATATATTAAGCATGAGCACAAATGTTGTCTATTAAGGATGCTAAACAGTTAAGATCCAGTTAAAAGCCACACAGCATTTGTATGAGTAGTTTTCTATATTTCGAGATTCATCAGCCAAAATACATCAGTGCAAGAAAAATACGGAAACTTCCAATGGCCAATGAGCAACCTCACCTGCGCAGTCTGAGCGCTTCCTTGGCTTTATGCAGAACAGCCATCAGAGTCTCAAAGAGCTTGGAGGGTGGTTGGGGGCATCCATCACTGACCCTCTGCAGCCCAGGCCAGATGGAGATGGCCCTGGCTGGTGCTGCCCCGCAGCCCCATCCATTCACCCACAGTGGGAGCTTCCAGTGGGTTTGGCAGAGCCCCAGGAACAGCCTGTGTGCCAGCGGGGAGCTCTGGGCCATGGGGCTCTGATGGCTACTTGCAGTAGCACTTGGTGCGGTCAGTAGTGGGTGCTCCTGGGACAGCGGCGTGGGCTGCACCCCGGAGCACCAGGGTCTGGATGACCCAAGGGGCTCCCCACCACTCCACCAGCTCTTTGGGGGCTGATGAGGAGCCTGGTGGCAGCTCCTGGCTCTGTGCGGGTTTCATGCAGGGGCCTCACTTAGGGCCCTGCCGGGCACCCTCACCCCGGGCAGCCCAGAGGGAGCCCGGGGCCCCGGGGCACAGCAGTGGCCGTGGGCTGTGGACCCGCCAAGGAAGGTGCCAGTGCCCGGCCGGGGCTGCTGCTGCTCTGGGGTACGGGGCAGGCAGGGCTGGGCTCGGGGCTCCCCCGGCAGCCCGGGGCTGGGGCTGGGGCCGGCGGGGCAGGGACAGCACCCCCGCCCCCGGTGCTGCTGGGAGTGGGGGGCTTGGGGGCTGTTTTTTTCCAGAAGCTGTGGCATTTAAATAATAATTAAAAAGGAAGAAGGGAAGCTCAGCGTGGGGAGGAGAGGCAGGGCGCATCCCGGAGGCTCGGCGGGGCGGGAGGGAGCGGCGGCCCGGCTCCCCCGGCTTCCCCCGGTGTCCCCCTCGGACCCCCCCGGCTCCCCCCGCACGGCTCCCGGCGGGGCCGCCGCCAGCTCCAGCCTGCGCTGAGGCTGAGCAGAGCCTCCCCGCTCCCCCAGCTCTGCTTTCTTTCACATCTAATTTGATAGGAGGGGGATTTCGAGCTTCCCACAGTTACAACTTTTCTTGATTTCTCCCTTCCCCCGCACCCCCGCGCATTTATTACTTGCATTTAATTAATTCCTTCTTTGCGTTTCCTTCCCTGTTAATCTTTGGGTGACTGCTTTGTACATATGGCAATCTGATAATGAGGGAGTTTATCCTTATTCTCTAGACTTCTTCACTGCGATGTCCACCCATCTAGTGCCTGGGATATCGATCATCTTTCCATGGGGAGGGGGACAAGGTAAGAGGGGTGATAAAAGTTTTGCAGTATTCCACACCATTAAGAATAGCTTTTATTCCTTGGCGCTGTTTAATCAACTGTTATATCAAGTCATGCTGTTTAAGCAACCACATCAAAAGAACATACCCTCTTTTGTATAAATTATATATTCCTTGTATCTGTCTTCTCACATGCACGCAGACGGGGAGATAAAACTTAAGTTTGTTTTTTAATAGCATGAAGCAGGTATTTAGCTGTTATACAACTTGTTTCTGCAACTAAGTTGGTTGATAACAACCTAGAAGCCAAGCTGCTGACTTTGTAACTTTTTACCCATTTCCAAGTCAAAACTCCTGAATTTAAAGATCGGAAAGAGAAATCAATGATTCACTGAAACTCCACAAAGAAACATAAATAGCAGAAGAAAAACATAGGGTAAAAAAGATGAAAGAGCACCAGTTAGAGTCGGTGTGAGACCACTTCGGACCACTTCTTTCGGCTCTTTTCTAAAGTTTACCTGAAAAGACCACTTTATCCCTTGAAAAGTCCGTGCTGACTTGCTTGTTACTGTTTACGGATATACAACTTTTTACCACTTAAAAACTAATTTTAAAATCCATTTTCACAAGATTTAAGTTGATTACTACTCAGCTCAATGTCACAGACCGGAAAACTCCTAAGTAATTGTTCACCCCAAAGATCCCTTTTTCTTTCTTTTTCTTTCTTTTTTTTTTTTTTTTTTTTTTTCTTTTTTAAACCCCACAACTTAAATAAAGTTGGGGTTTTTTCTGAGAAAGTGGACTTTGAATTACTTCAGCACATCATCCTGGAATTAGTAAGAACTCTTTAAAAACTCCTGAAAGTTTCTAGATTCTAGGAAAAATTGTATTTTCTTAGGAGCAAAAGCAAATGAGCACTTTACAGGCAGAGAAGTGTTTGTTCATATGGGACTCTGCTGTTCTGTCTAACCTGCTCTATCAGCCTCATCTCTGCAATTTTGCTCGTCTCTCAACACCTTTGTCTGATTAGTAGCTTTTGGAGATCGGGATAAAGACATCACTTGCCACGCTGCATGAGATAACAATTAATTTAACATTAAACTCATCCCCTTTCCATTCACTTTGCTTGGATCGATCTCTGTTAATTGTGTTTGCGGATGCTTTCAACACTGTGCTTTTCTTAAAAACTTAATGACACCCCGCAAGGAGGTGTAAGAGTCTAAAATGCTCCTCTCCGACTTTGACCAAAGAAACAAAGAATATAGCCCCAGCGTGCCCAGGAGACCATCTATTTTTAATCAGTTGACTATTCGTGCACTTCCGAAGATACAACGTTATTTTAAACTGGGTGATAGTCCTGATTTTACTGGAAAAAAAAAAAAAAAAGTGCCACACTGCAGTTGCGTGATACACGACTCAGACACCCTAACTTCATTTAACTGCCGCTTCGCATCAGACCTGTTTCTGCTTTTAAAGTGGTCATTTATCAGCTAAAAGGCGAGTGTGTTTAAAAATGTATGTCTTTAGGAGGGAGAGCAATCTCCCTTTTCAGGGGCAAGAAACCTGTTACAAAGCCATTTAGGTGGGTGCGTTCTGAAACGGCATTATTCCCCCCCGGGAGCTAATATTGCCCAAATACGTTCCTATTTGCACGGCTCTCCGATAATTCAGCATTTTATTTAACCACAACTGCCCATAGAAACTTGACTTGCACTGAGGCAGCCTGCTAATCTTAATTTTTCCCCCCTCTTTCAGAGAGGCATCTGTTCCTCTTGCTGACAAATGTACCATTCTGCCAAGAAAGTTTTTGAAAAAAAAAAAAAAAAGAGAGAGAGAGAAGAAAAAAAAAGCAAAAAGAAAAAAAAAAAAGCGTGTAATTGATGTTATCCCAAGAAAGCGCGATCTCCACCCCTCTCAGCTCCAAGCCCTTCAGGTAAAAGGAAAAAAAAAATCTTTCAAGAATTTGTTGCCTTTTTGAGGGTTAAAACATCAGAAGACAAGCTTGTCTCGCCTTGGCCAATCAGCTCTCGGCCCTGGCAGCTATAATATAGAACTAAAGGCAGACTCCTCTCACAAGCGTCTTGCTTTGCTACCATTAAAATCAGACCCTTTTTTTGTCTCTCGATTGCTGTCTCCCGACCAAACTCCGATGTGTTCCGTTATCAGCGACCTAAAGCCTGCCATTCCAGCACCTGTCTTGCTAGGGATCGGTGGATAGTATACGATTCAGAAAGCAGACAAGGACATAGGAGGAGAGAGAGCTCTAGAGAGACAGCCAGGGATAGGCACAGAGAGCTTTGAAGTAATTGGATTCAATGGACGAAATGCTGCTGTTGACAAGAATTCTCTTGGTGGGCTTCATCTGCGCTCTTTTAGTCTCCTCTGGGCTGACTTGTGGACCAGGCAGGGGCATTGGAAAAAGGAGACACCCCAAAAAGCTGACCCCTTTAGCCTATAAGCAGTTTATTCCCAATGTGGCAGAGAAGACCCTAGGGGCCAGTGGAAGATATGAAGGGAAGATCACAAGAAACTCCGAGAGATTTAAAGAACTAACCCCAAATTACAACCCTGACATTATTTTTAAGGATGAAGAGAACACGGGAGCTGACAGACTGATGACTCAGGTAGAGCCACAGAGATACCTGTATTTGTGTTTGTTAACCTCTCTGAACAATCCTAAAGGACGCATCTGTCTTAGTATTTTTGAAAGCCCCCCCTTTCCCTCTCCCCCTCCTCCCCCCGCCCCTCCAAACTCGGCTAGTTTCCCCATTGAATGTAAATACCATCTATCCAGACAAGTTAGCAGGGGCTGGAACTGGAGCTATTTAGATATTTGGTGGGGGAATCTGTGTGATACTTACAGTCATTACCGTGCCATGGCGTTCCCTGTAACTTGGTTAGAGATTGCTGTTTGCATTTGTCCCCAAGGATGCACTTTGATCAAACGAATTGCATACAGCTCAGAGGACCCCAAGTGTATAGTGACCGCCAGGCCACCCACTCATTATTACAAACGTAGTCCACGGTTGCTGCGCCTGCTGACTTGGTTTTTTAATATATATTTTTTATTTATTTTCTCTTTCTTTTTCCTTGATTTCATTTTAATCTTCATTATTATTATTATTATTTTCCTCGCGAGTATATTCTAAATTTAGTAGGCATGCAGTCGTGCACTCACAAAAGGCAGCTGAAGCTGGATCGACCATTCCTCATCTGATTCCGTATTATATAGCTCGTATTGCAATACCATCATTTGCAATTGTGCCCATCAGAGCGTAAATATATTGATATTTCTTTAAGGATGCTCGCCGCCAATGCTCTGGTACTTCCATAGGGGAGGGACTTGCAACTTATCGGCATTGCATCACCTTCTGTTTTAAAAAATCTGATGGCACAAGGTTTACAACTGGGTAAATATTGGATCTCGGGTGGAATCGGATTGCGGAACCATTTTATGGAAAAAAAAAAAAAAAACAAAGAAAGAAAAAAAAAGATAAAGGAGAGAGAAAGAGAAAGACAGAGAGAACCGCTCCGAGAGTCACCTCGTAATTATTATTCATGCTCAACAGCGAGCTCGGTGAAGTCAATTGCTCTACCAATCCTGGAGTTTCAGAAACTACATGCAATCTAGACACTGGAAATGGGTTTCCTCCAAATATAGGTCAACAGCGCTTTTTTAATATTAATACATTTAAGCCCCACCTTCAGTGCTAGAGCAGGACTCGCCTGGAAGGACTAGGCGGGGAGTGGACGCGGGGAAGGGGGGTGGGGGTGGAATTTCCTAAACTCTCCCCGTTGCTCGGCCTGATTTTCCGCACGTTGCCGGGTCTCCCGGGGCGAGGGACC
>VZTX01021295.1:46569-90393 GCA_013400915.1 Pardalotus punctatus | reverse complement strand
TGCTGGGTTAACAGGTGGACTTGGTGATCTTAAAGCTCCTTCCCAATCATAATGATTATGTGATTTCAATCCAAAGGGTGGTTGTGGCACCATCAGCCCCACTATCCCTGCCAACTGCTAAATCAGTCTCAAAGGCTGGTTCTTGTCACCACAGGTGTTTGGAGCCCAGCTTGGGAAAACCTTGTCCTTTAATTACAGCAGCAAGGACAATCTGTTTTGGGCAACAGAGTCCATAGGATGATTTGCCATTAGGCGAGCTCGGTGTTCCCTCTTGCACACTGCAGGGTGTGTGTCAGAGCCCTCGCCTTGACAAGGCTCGATTTTGTTAGCTGAACACCATTCCACCTTCCACTGAAGGCTCTTCAACGCATTACTTAGCCAAATAAACACTGACCTACCTTATTTTATCAATCACTTTGTGCTCAGCAACCTTATAAAGATTTGTGGTGTTTTTAACTGGGGTAATACTGAGACTTGATTAACTTATCTTAAAAGATGGTGGATTAGCATATTTCCACCTGAATCCAAATAAAAATATGCGCTAAACCCCTGATGTGCAGCCACTGAGCTCAGAGAGTAAACCTCATAGAGAATGTGGAAGATCATCTCTGACTCCCCCTGCCACTGCTGGGACCATACAGCAGGATCTCAGGTGCCAAGAGAAAACACCCATCCAAACACAGCCTGCCAAGTTTTCCTTGCCTCCCCCTGCCCCTCCAGCCTTGTGGCACATCTGCAGTTGTCCCTGTCTGCCACCACCAAGGGCTGCTGCTGCTGCCCAGCTCCAGTGGCCTGCAGGATTTGAACTGGTGAGTCTGGTGGGAATTCAGTGCTCAGCAGGATTTGTGGAAGCAAATAGCGTTGGCTCTCCACTACAGAGAACAGGCTGAGTAGTCTCTGCAGTGGGCAGTGGTGTATAGACTGTCTTGCACACTGCACTGGGCTAGTTTTGGCCCCCTATTTCTGGGTTGGGTAGTGTGGAGTGAACCTCAAGGGTCAGGTTACGGTCTTTTAAGTCTTTCAGCTTGCTGTGGAATGATGAGTTATCTGAAGTAAATCTCCAGGGTCTCTCACTTCCTCCATCAGATCTCAGAGAAAGGAGAAGGATTCTCTCTGTTGTGCTGCAATATGTCTAGGGGCTCTCAGCATCCTTGCATCACAGGGTCAAGAAAGTACTGCTAGGAACTAGTTCTCCTTTTCAACTCACGCTTCATTGCATTTAAAAAAACAGTAAATAGACAGTAATACCTCACCATAAATGGAGCCAGTTTACTTCCTCCAAGGTTGAGTTCATGGAACAATCTTAATTTCAGTGTGTTTTACATGTGATGGGCTTCAGGCCGTGTCTCTGGAGAAGGAGTATTTTAGTCAGAAGGTGGGCAAGGTCTCCATCCCTGGCTGGTGTACTGTCGTGGTTTGTCTGCCCTATTCATAGCTGCTTTTCCCTGAGCCAGCTCTCTCTGTAGACAGCCTGGTCGTTGGATGGGCTGGGCACGGTTTCTCTTCAGACACAGCCAAGCTGTGTGCTGGTCTAGGCTTCCTGTCTAGGTCATGCAGTCTGTCCGTGAACAGAAACCTTTCTGTATCCAGATAGCACTTGGGGGCTGTGCAGTCTCACTGCGTGCAGCGCTTGATTTCCGAGCCAGGCCAGCTCTCCGCATCCAAATGACAGCCAGGGTGATTAAAGTCACTTGCCGGGGTGATTAAAGTCACTTGCCGCTGCCTTTGACAGAAGAGACTGACCTGTGAGTCAGCTCTGGCAAAAGCTGAAGTACTCAGTGCTTTGAAGTGCCAATGCTTGGTGCCACATGAGACCCACCATGCAAATTGTTTCTAAAAATGTTGGTTAGATACTCTGCTGAGGAGGTATCAGCCCTGCTGAGCAACGCAACCCTGCTGCTGCTAGGAAATGGCACACAACATAGAAAGGTGTTGCATGTGTGTTGCATAAGACATTTATTTGTTCTCACCCTCAAACTTCCTGAATTACCTTGGCTGGGAATTTAGCTTGTGACTCTTTCCTCAGTGTATTTTTTAGAAGATAGGTACAATTATTATAGCACTGGCCTGGTGTTCAGCTAAAAGTCCTTCTACTTTTTTAACAGCCACCACACAGGCAGTGGCAAGGCAAGCCTCCTCTGTGCATAACCTGTTAGGGATCAGAAATGTTGTTCCATTTTCAGTCAGAAAATCTTGTTCAGACAGAGCTTGGGCTGCATGCTGAGGAAGCTGCTGGCGAGGGCCACTGCTTGTGATGCTGCTTTCTAGGACATTGAGAGATGGGCAGTAGGACTGGGCCTGAAAACAGTGTAATCAAAACCAGCACATGTACCCAGAATTGTGTCAGCACCCATGTTCTGACTGGTTTTGTTGGTTTATATGAAGCCTGGTGTACTAAAACTAGAAAATATGGAGGAATTGTTCAGTCTGGAAGCAAGCTGTCAGTGGCTCATGCTGACAATATTTGTCCTACCACTATAAGACTACAATAGGATGCAGCCATGCCTCTTAATACCCCAGCTCAGTTTGTTCTCTGAAGTCAAGCAGACCAGCAGTGAAAGAAGAGCTCTTCAAAGACATTCAGGTGCTGCAAGAGATGACACCAGTTACCTGAACATCACCCACCAGCTTCTGGTGGGACCAGGGTGATCCACCTCAGTGTGATCTCATTACTACGAGCATCATCGGTGAAACGCTCCCTGTGCCATACAGCATTTTTCCTAACTTCACTCTGCTTAGGAACAGGCTTTTTCCCAGAGCCTGGCAGTTAAGAAGCCTGGTTAGTCTGAGCCATGATGTTAGTGCTCAGGTGCCAGCCAACAGTCAGGAGCACGTGAAATGATTCAATCTTTGAATTAGTCTCCACCACCTGCTTTTTTACGTGGCCACAATGAAAAACACACAAACTCACATTCCAGTTTAGCTTAGTGAGGGCCACTTTATAGCTATGTCCTTTCATTTAATTCCCTTTGGTAACGGGTCTTTCCCATTGAGATCAATTCCCAGGGGTGCAGAGAGGCTGGCACGCCGGTCCGTGTGTCTGTGTGGGTGCTGGCGCGTGTGCGTGAGTGTGTTTGTGCTCTCAGACGTGCCTTGCTGCAGCTGCAGGACCCGAGCAAAAAAATGTTAATGGTACAAAGCGTTCCAGCTGAGTTCATTTCCTGCTGATAAGTCCCTGAAGAGGAGGGTGAGGCTCAGCGTCCGCAGCGTTGGTTTAGTGCCGAGGGGCACGGGCAGATACCTCAGAGCACACTTAGCAGAATGGTGGGTTCAAAAAAGCCAGTTTCCCATAGAAAAACACTGCTCACGTTTGCTTCCTGTTGGGCTGCCAGTGTCAGACCTGATGTATAAAGCCAACCCAAAACAGGATGTTGGCTTTTTGAGTTGATTGATCTTTGAAATGCAAATGTTGTTTTTTCAGTGGTTACCTTATCCCCCCCCACCTTTTTTTTTTCAGTTGAGAATTGAGTTGCTTGAGTGGGAACAGGAAGGGTTGAGACCCCGTTTTCAGGAGGTCAAAAGCCCAATATAGTAACAGCTGCTGCTTAGTGGTATGAATTCTGGGAAATGATGTGGTTAACAGCAGGCAAGGACAGGCAGAGAGGTGGACAGAACAACCTCAGATACTGGCACTGACAGGTGAGCTCTACTAAGCCCTCAACAAATGTCTTCACAAAGCACAGAATTTCAATCTGTCTTGCAGGAACCCACAGCTCCCTCCACCCTATGGTCACCCACCACCCTGACAAACATACCTTCCCAGATTTGGCAGCTAGGCAGACACACCCAAATGAGATAACTGCACGGACACAAATGCCAGAGACAAAGTTTTGGATGCCCTCAAAAGCTCTTTTAACTAACGGGTTTTCACAGAAAGAATAGCCATGTCTCTGCATCTCCTTTCTGTGGTTCACTCTAAGCACCCTGCGGAGGCTTCATGGTCCATCCTTCATAGCCAGAATGCAAGAGGCCAGAAAATATTGCCCATCCACGGTGTTTCTGAGCATGGCAGAGCCTCTTATGCCACCTGTTTTGCAGGAATGCCCAGATGAAGGAGTTCCTTGCACCTCTCCCCCACGTGATGCCTGTGGTAGGAGTGCCAGTCATTTCTTCTGAAGCGAACTTGCTGTTTTGGCCTCACACGTCTTGAAAAGAATCAGACAGGAAGCTGCAAAATCCAGGGGGCCACAAGTGCAGCATTTTCTCAGTCAAATGAAATTTCCCCCCAGAGCCTATTTTAATGGCACTAGTGATGACTATATTTTTTTTTCCTGCAAAGCAGAACAGATGTAGAACTTTTTTTTTTTTGGATGTAGGAACAAGTTAGTCTCATAGACACTGCTACATCCCAGGTTTGTAAACGGGCATATACAGAGGGATGCAAAGGGTCATACTTGCACATAAAACATTTTCTCAGTATAACTTCTCTTAACAAGGTTTGTTACAAAGTTGTTGCAGGTAAAGCATGTGGGTTTGTTCAGATTTTCTAGTGGTTTTCAGTCCAGAAACAAGAAAGAGGAGAACAAATCCACACTTCATGTCTTCCTGTCTGGAGAAAAACATACACCATATTTCTGTGCATTCGCCCCTTGCTCCTTCAGGAAGGAAGATTTAGCATTGAAAAGTGTCAAAAGTACTCTCAAAATGGCAAAAGTAGTCTGAGTACTGTGTACCATGCCCAGAAAAATGGCATTTGACAATCTGTCTGGTAGAAAAGATTTGCTTTGTGGCAGGATACTTGGAGGCAGACATAAATGGAGTGAAGAATTGTGGTGGGGCAGCTGCAACTGCTTTTGCTTTATTAGTGTGGATGAAGTGATACTGTCTCTGCCTAGCAGTTTCCTTTTCTGTTCACCTAAGCAAAGTTTCCTGCACAGTAGAACCGCTGAAAGCAGAAAGAAAATACTGAAACAGACCCTGAGCAGCAGGAAACAGTCATGGGAGGTGTGACTTTGATGGTGTGTTACATGGCACATATCTTGAAAACACTGGACGTGGCACTTGACCCGTGTCCAGTGAAATCGCTGAGCTTGAAATCCTCCTTCTGCCCCAGAAGCAGGCAAAGCATGGGCAGTGGAAGAATCCTGCTGTCCCTGACTCACTCTACTTCTCCATTCAGTTTCCATTCCCTCTCCTAATGTACCATTGTTAGGAGTTGAAGAAATCAATAGGATTTCCAAACAAGTAGAAGTTTTATTTTCATATTTCTTTTAGATTTTATTTTCTTGTATCTACAGTTGCAGCATCTTCTGGTTGCTTACAGCAGAGGGGTTTCATCTAATCTAGTGTTTCAACAACACAAGATTAATTAGTCCTCTTGCCCAATCTCCAGATTGCAGCAACTCAGCCTATCATTCTTTTGGCTAAGGACAGAGTAACTATTGTATATTGAATCTGGGAGACAATGGAATCACGATTTAAATCTGCAAATTCCACAGGAGTCCTAAGCATGCAGGACAGCAACAGTTAACTACAGTGGAAGAAAAACTATCAGTGACAGTGAGCTGGAATATCATGATGCTCACATTTAAATCCATGCTGGAGTGTTTTCAGCCACAGCCAGCAGGGACTTGTGAAACAATGCGAAGGAGAAGTATGCATCCCTTCTAGAAAATATGCTTTAACTCTCTTCTGCCCCCAAGGTATCGTGCCAAAATGACGATATGACATTGTGTCACTTTGCAGCTGCACACAAGGCAAGGAAGCCAGCAGAAGACAAAGGGAGCATTTCCAAATTCCTCTGCACCACCCTGCTCTCAAGAGGTGGGGACTGAAATTCTTGTGAAGGAGCATATGCAAACAGTTGCTAAAGGAGATGTCCGGTTTACAACACTGTGATCAGAATGGAAAGGGAAACTGCAGCAAAATATTGCCAGGGCTTGTTTTTCCCCATCTGAATTTTTCTACCACCACGGAAGCTTCTCACTTTCGGTGTACAAGTCTGTCCATCCCTGCGAAGGGAGAAGAGACCAGCCTGCACCTTCTGACCTGGTGGTGTGAGACATGAATTCAGGGTGGAAAGAGTCCTTTACAGCTGGATAGTAGCAACCTTGCCTGGGGACCCTCTGCTAGTGCCCACAATTAAGCACTGTTTTCTCACTGGGGGATCACCCAGTAGATACTGTCCTTCCTGGGGGTCCCAGCCGTGCACCAGGACAACGCCTTAAATTCTGTTCAATCCCACTAATCACCCTCGCTCTCCTCCTATTCTGCCCCTCTAAAGACAGTTCATTGCTGAGTGAAATTACTGAAAATAAGGAAGAGAAAGGAAAGCTGCAGTTAGAGGGAAAGGGACTCTCCTCACAAATAAATAAGGAAGAGACCCTACAGACTGGGAGAGGGAAGCGTGGACAGGGGAGAGATCGAAGCAAGAGATACCAGGGCAGGAACTGCAAGCAGCGGAGAGAAATAGAGAAAAAAACTGAAGGGTGGGAGGGGAATATAGATAAGGTGATAGAAAATGGGAAGGGGGAGAGAGAAAAGAGGAGAGGAAATGCACATGTGGTGTCCCCAAGTTCGGGCGCGGAGGCAGAGCTTGTCGCTGGTTGTCTCACGAGCCCAGCACTCCGGGAAGGACAGTATCTGTTTAGATTTGTGTCTAAATTTAAACCGTGATTGCCTAGCCTCCCCCTCCTCTCCCCTCCCTCCCTTCCTCTCACCCACCCGCCCTTCTTCCTTGTTCGTAGTGCAGGGCCACTCGCTGGGCTCTGTCAGTTCAAGCTGAGCAGCAGCCGGGATATTCCACCCCCTCCACGGCAGCACGGTTCTGCTCTGGCTCGGCTGAAGTTTTCCCACAGATAAGAGGGAAAGGGGTGGGGAAGAAAGATTGCCCCGAGGACACCTCTCTCTTGCAGGACATGGAGGTAAAGAAAACTTTTTTTTGATTTCCACTAGCTTGTGACTGGCTCCGCGATCTGTTTTAGCTCCACCTTGCAAAGCAATTTCTCCCTGAAGGCAGCTTCCAAATATCTCTTTGCTGGGGTTCAGATAAAGGTATCTTTTCTCCCACCCCAGCCCCTGTCATGTACCCCAGACTCTTCTGCAGGTTTTAATCCAGATTTCGAAAGTAGGGGGATGGTTTGGGAAGAAATCACCTCTGAAAGGGGAACGAGGAAGAGCTGCCATTTACTTATTAGTCTCCCAGGTGTAATTAGAGAGCTAGATTTTAAAGGTTTTCATTCTGAAAGGAGGTTTTAAGGAGTCATTAAAAATGGGGACATAAGAGAGCAAAGCTTCCAGGACTGACCGGCTCCTTGGGGTTGGTTCGTTCCCAACCCGTGCAGCAGCAGTTGTGGTTCAGACCTTCAGCTGTGTGTAGCCCCTGTTCCACGTGGATTGGAAGGTCTCACTTTCATTATTAATAGAGCATTTTGGGTCAGGGAAGGGGACCTGAGGACCTGTGCTTGAACAAGGAGGAGCACACTCCTAGAGAGTGTCCTGTCTCTTTTTCTCCATGCCACATGCCCTGTGCTTGGATCTCGTGTCTCAGGACGGGCACACAGCTGGTGGACAGGACTCTGACTTGCCTGGTGCTCCTGTCCAAGCCTTCTCCTGTGTAACACCCTCTCTGGCAAGGCAGTTCACCTCCCTTTGCCTCCTGTCCCATTCATTCGGGAATGATGGTGCTTGTTTCAGATGTGTCAGGCTGGATTTGCAGGCTTTTCAAACAGTTTTTTTAAAGTGGCAAGGGAAAAAAAAAATTTAGGAGGGGCGCAGGAAATAGAAAGGTGATTACAACATTGGCAAAACCTCAAATTATGAAAGAGGACATTTGGTATTTCTCTCTGCTAAACAGAGACCTTACTAAACACTTCATGTTATCTTCCCAGATAAGCCTTTTTCTGCGTGGATGCAGCCCCAGCACCAGGGGACACGCAACAGAGCCAGGGAACAGTGTGCTTGAAGCACCACTTCAGTTCTTCTTTGAAGATTTCCAGTGCATAACTCATCTGGGCAATTGTGATAAAACCCAGGTGCTAACATCACCATCCTTCTTATCTGTGCTGACCTGCCCCACAGGCAAGGGTTAAAATGTGGCCTGTTCAGGCGTGTTTGTTATAAAAAAATGTCCTCAACCAAACTATCTAAACAGATTTTGGGGTGGAGAAGGATCAAGCAGTGGTGAAACCAGCTCAGCACAGACTATGTGATGTGACAAATGTTTGGCTTTATAAGGGTTTTCAGGTTTGACAGAGCCTGGTTCAGTCACTGTTCACACTTGTTTCACTCTTTTTCACTGTAGTACCCTGTGATATTTCAAAGGGGAGGGGGAATTGAGCTCCTATTTTGTAATAACTCAGAGCTGAAGCAGGTATTTTGGCACATTGAGGACGCTCTCCCTCACCCTCTCTCCTCTCCACACACAGAGGACTGCACCCCTCGAGTATTTTCTGTTGTCTGTGTTGGAGTAGAAAGGAACACACCTGTCATTTTCTTTTGGGAGACACATATGGAAGGTCTGATGGCCAGGAAGCTTCTCTGAAGTACCTGACCTGAGAGTTCCCTGCTGTTGTTTCTGTCCCTTTACCTCTATTTCCCACCTTTTCCCTGTGTTACCTGTCTTTTTGGTCATCTGTAATCCATTCTTATTTTTAAAATGTCTCAGTTTCCAAGATATTTTGTAAGTAGTGCACTTGGTGCTGCCCCAAGCCTCCAAAAAGGTGTTTAATATCCCGTAGGTAAGAAGATATTAGAACAAAATAGAGCCAAGAGCAAGAACTTGAGTTCCCACCCCCTGATTCTCTGCTCTGTTTCTTCCTTAGGGCTTTTCACAGGCAGGACACAGAGGCTCACCACAATCTTTTGCTTTAAAACCAGATTTAATGATCCTGTGCAGCAGGAAAGAGAGAAGTCCTGTCATTTCCCTGTTTGCTTCATCAGTGGCAGGCAGAGCTGCTCTGTGCTTTCCTGCTGGCATAACTGGCAAGCTCTTTGCTCTAATGGGACACATGAGGATTACCAGCATTAGGAGGAAAAGGGCAGAGGGCTGACCTAGCCAGCTGATTTCCATCACGTCTCTGCCAGGAAGACCCTAGTTCTGAAAAACCCACAGAAGCAAGATAGTTGGGATCTCTTTCTTAGAGTGGTTTTAGTGTGGGTTTGCTGCTCCTTAGGGACTAGTACCTATGGTATTAGCCATTCTGCTGTCAGGAATGTGCCACATTGAAAGCAGAAACTGAAACCATTCGAGATAGTGAAGAAGAAGGCAGCAAAACCCCGTCCTTGCAGTTCATGTAATTTTGTGAGTCTGTTGGTCTTCAGCGTTTTGTTGTTTGTTTGTTTGTTTTTCGGCAAAAACCTATCTTGTGGATGCAAAATAGGTTTGAGAATCAGTTCTTGAGAATCAATTCTTTCAAGTGTTACAGCAGATGAAAGGAACTTAGAATCATGAAGCTCGTACTACAGACTGTTAATGTGAGGAGTTCGTATCAAAGATGTGTCAAACTGCACTGATGTAAGCTAAGCTACTTGTAAAAAAAGCAGCCACTAAACATCCTTTGCACTCGTGGTACAAAAAGGATCAGAAATTTCTGTGTTGGTGTGTTAGTTTACATCTTCAGATTTGGTCCAAGCTAATTCCCATGGCTTGTGGGTTCCCAAACCTTGCTGCAGATGTTGTGAATTAAGGCATCTGCTGAAAGTGCTTGTGGCTTTCTGCAGCCCATATTCCACAGCAGTCATGGCATTCCTCTTCCCAGCCTCTCTGTAGGGGCTTGGGAGCATGGAGACACTTGAACTTTACTTGCACAGCAAAGGGAAGCAATCCAAGACTGAGCTTCCCTTGCGTGGCTCCCTGTGGTGTGATGGGTTCCCAAAGCTGCAGAAGTGCAGCACCCAGGTGTATTTTGGGAAGGCTCCCTCTTCTTTGTGCCTACCAAGAGATGTCATTTAATTCTGTGATGCCTCCATTGCCACGTCTCTTTTCTGCCACTACTGCTGCTAGATCTTAATTTTTCCTGTTGGTACACTGACTCAGTAGGGGAAAAGCATTTTCAGTGCTGAGAGCAGTTCTCTGCTCACTTCACCCTTCCGGGCAACCTCCTGGACATGGCTCCAGCCCCAGGCCCTGTGCTCTCCCTACACCACAGTGTCCTCTCCTTGGACATCTGGGGAGTGATGGAGTTTTTTCAGCAAAGCCCCCCCTCCTGTGTCAGGTGGGGGATGCCACAAAGCGGTGAAACTACAGGGCAGCCTGCTTTCACAACAGGCACTCACCCTGTCCCTAGGAAAACTGCACTGAGGAAATGTGACCTGTGACCCATGGGGACTGAACTGGAGGGGATGGAGGAATGGGGACTGTGCCGATGAGGGGGCTGAAATCTCTGACCATCCTGGTCCTCAGAGCAGCGGGACAGGAGGTGAGCTGGGCTGAGAGAGGTCTCTACCCACCCTCACAGCTGTGAAGCCGAGATTAAGTACAGGCATTGCCCCATGGTGAGCTCTGCCAGGAAGCAAGATCCCTTTCTCAGGAAGGCTTGATTGGCTTTCATTCTAAAAGTTGAAACATTCCTTTTCCACTCTTCTTTTTTCCTTTTTGCTTAACAGAACAGTTTAACCTCAAATACACTTGTTCTCAGTGTTTCTTCCCAGACTAATCAAAATGACACATTCATGCAGAGTGTCTATGTAAAGGGAAGAGTATTTAAATATACTGGGAGAGGTACCATATGACCCCATTTTACCCCTCAGGTCTGGGCAGATTTAGGACCTGCTTGACAGTAAATAGCATGTTTGCCACAAAGAGTCCTGGAAAGGATCAGGTTTGCCAGACTTCCACATCTCAGTGACCAGAGACTTCCCTCTTGAAGGACAGAAAACAGCAAAACGAAACCCCACAGGCTGCGCTGCAGGCCTTTCTTCTGCCTAGCAGAGACCCCAGAGTAAATGGAATTAAGGCTTTTCCTGTGTCACGAGAGAGGGACAATTCTGAGCCTCTCCTCAGTCCCCAGTTTGGTTGTGTGAGTGTCCCAAGCCATGTGACAGCATTTTGGAAACGCCCTGTAGCCTGTGCTCCACGGTCTAATTGGCAGGATGCTTTGCAGTGGAGCAACATATTATGCATTCCTTCTCATACGTTCCCAGGAGCTGCTTATCTGAAGAGCAGGGGAAAACATGAGCACTGCTTTATCAATAGGTGCTGCTTGGAAACTTGCTGGCTTTTTTCATGGAAATGGACCAACCCACACAAACTGGGGTTGGTTTTCCATTCTTTTTCCACTTCGGTCTGTTAACAGAGGTGTTCTAGAGAAGCGGATGCTCCTTTTCCTAAAACACCAACTGTACAGCCTGAATTTGGGATCTGAGATGGCAGCTGGAGCCAGCAGCAAGGAAAGATTTTTGGAGGACCTTGTCTTGGTGCCTTGCAGGCAGGGACATGCCTTTAGCAGTTTGCAGGACAAGCAGGCATAAGGGTCTAGGGACAGCAGAGTTGTTGTGTAAGGAGAAATTATTATTACACATTGACTGCAGAGTTGCTTCACCTGGTTGTTGGCAGATGCACAGAGCACTTCATTCTTACAGAGGTACCATATGGCCCCATTTTACCCCTCTAGGCATGGTTTTAAGTTGCATTTCATCCAGGTCACAATGTGTCCAGCTATGCAGTCTCATGCCAAAAATGCTTTTTCATCAGATCTGAGTTGTATCTTCAGATTTTATAGCCAGTATCTGGGTCTTGGTAATGTACTGGCAAGGATGAGCCTTATCTGCCCCATTAGTGCCAAATGAAGTTTTCACTTTTCAGAGAGGCAAAAAAGACACAGGACCAAATTCTTGTCAGATACAAGTACATCACTTGTTGATGGTGTTTCTAGAAGTCTTCTCCAAGCAAAGACTCAGATCTCACTTGCCAGATCGATGGCAGACTTAGATGCACGGCTTTTTCTTTGTTATTCATCATCAAATTTTCAAAGAGCTCAAAACCCATAGAACAGGCAGAAGAGTTGTAAGCTGGTTTTGTTGCATATGCAAATACACCTGTTTACCCTTTCTAACAAGATGCACACAGGGTTTTGGTTAGTGTGGATGACTGGTGGCTAATCTGCAAAGGATATTGATTTACCGCTGCCAGCTTCAACAAAGACCCTGTTCATCCCAGGCTTCTCAAATCACAGAGAATTAATGTGTGTGGTTTGGAAAGTCTGGCTATCGAAAGGGTGCAGACCGGTGCCTTGTTGTGCACAGAAAGGCCCAAAAATGCAAAGGAGTGGGAATTCTGGCTCAGAAGATTGGAGGTTAACAAGTCAGTGTGGCTTTGCAGTGAGACTGAGGACAGTAGTCTAAAACTGTTAGCACAGAGGAAACAGAATTTGTTAGTGCATTGGAAAAGCAGTATGCCTGGGAATAATGGGATCCAATTAAAGGAAAGATTTATGTCTCACCAAATAGCAGGAAAGATTTCTAACAGTGAGGTCTGGCAGGGTTTGGAATAGCGTAGTGGAAACCAAATGTAGTAGAAATCTTTTTCCCATGAATGATTCAAAAATAGACTGCACTGAGCATTAGATAAGAAGCAATCTTCAGTTTTATTCAGGTTAGTGGTATTGATAGCGCCACCAGAGGGGCAGCACCATGCTGTTTCTGCAGTTCTTTCACGTGTGGGCTGCTGAAAGAAGCCAGTGGCTATTCAGCATCAGGCCCCAAAAGTGTTTATGATTCCTCCCTGCTGCAGTACGTTGTTCAGGCCTGGCAAACTTCTGCCTGTGGGAAGCTCAGGTCAAAATAAATTGGCATCACATCTGCAAGAGTCTGGGAATGGTTGTTTTATTGCCTGTGTAAAACACAAAACCAATTTTATTTTTATTCTTTCTTCCTGTTTTTAGAATGAGTTTCTTTATCCTTTAAAACTCTGTACTGCAACAGCAATCACGGCTCACTCAAGTCAATCATGTTGAAATACCTTTCTGCTGCGTGCCGTGTTCCCCTGATGTAAGTTCAGATGAAACATGCCCTGTTTTCATACATGCACACTTGAGCTGGTGTGCCAGGCTTCCCAGGAATGTCACCCCTTGGGCCTTGCAGCGAGGGCATATTTAACTTGTGAAATGTGCATGGTCTAATCTGGTTTCCCATTTAGTCTTTACAAAGTGCATGAAGTTGTCAACACCATCCCTCCATGAGAACCCAGGGTTTCCATTCCCAGTTTGAAGGTGTTCATTCCCAGTTTGAAGGTGTTCATTCCCAGTTTAGAGGCAGAAGGGCTCTCCATGCCAGCAGACATGGTCCTCTAGACAGCAGGTGTCTGGGAAGAGGACAGAGTGAAAGAAAAGGGGATAGATTGCTGAATACACTGGTTACTCCTACAAAAAGGAAACAATCTTAGCACTTTGTCTTTCATCTCCCAGCTCAATGCAATGTTGTCTTTTCCACTCACATCAGGGCTTCCAGTCTCGTGTAATATATTGTCCTGTCATAGACAACTGATGTACTCAAAAATCGCTGGATCATTCCAGTGATTCCAGAGATCAAAAGTTGAATTTAATTTTTCTTCTCAGCACCTGTGAATTCAGGGATGTGCTGGCCAGAGCTTCCTAGTGCTGATTCACCCACTGAGCAAGTGTTGTGCCGGCACTGCGCCCACACTTCCTGGACACCTGGTTCCGGTGGCCCAGCTTTAACCTGGGGAAACTGTGCCTGAGGTTGAAGGAACTTTAGTCCCTCTTCTTGCCATAACAAGAACATGTAAACGAGTTTCAATCGCCAGCAGATAAAAGAAATAGAGCACTGAAGTAGAGGCAGAGTGTTTCAAAGTTCTTAGAAATACTGGGTTTCTCTGTTAGAGCATTTTGGGAGAATTTTAAGAGCAGTTTTACTCAGAAACAGAGATCATTATCTTTTTCAGATCACCAAAAAAAAAAGTCTGTGTCAAAGGCCAAGCTGCAGCTCAGGAGTTGCTTGTGTTCATTTTCTTTAGGGTATACAGAGGAGTTGTTTACCTATGGAAAAGACTAAATTTCTAATACATCATTATAGCAGATCCAGACTGGGATGAAAATTCAGAGAGGCATTTTCAAACATAACGGCACATTACAGCTGCCTGGGTGCATTTACCCGGCATTGGGCCTGATTTTCAGGAGTCTCACAAACTGGAGACTCTGGATGAAGCTGAAGGGTGGGCAGCTGCTGGGAAAGCAGCTTTGCAGACCCAGATCCTCAGTGCCGCTGGGGCTGCTGAGCCCTCCAGAGTCCAACTAGCAAGACATCTCTGTGGGTATGGCTCAGCATTCACGCCTCAAGCTGGCTGCCAGGAGAGTGCTTGCTATCACTTTCCTCCACTCCATATCTGTGTACCTTTTTAGACTGAATTCCTGGCTTAGATAATTATGAGCCTCCTTCTCTGACTTGTCTGTATCCAGTGTAGACCTAATTTAATAGCAATGTGTTACAAAGATAGAGCAGTCCTAACTGATGAGTCCTGGAAGCTGCTGCAGTTGGAAGCGCTGTGTGGGCTCATATACCCTTCTGATTTTCTGTTCCCAGCATGATAAATTAAGAGATGAATCCCTGTGCTGCTACAGCTAGGCTGTCTCTAGTGTTGAGTTTAAATGGGGGGGGTACCACAGTCTACTTACAGCATTTATCAGAAGTATTTTGAACTGTCCCTGCTCCTCGCATTCTCTGTGCTCCTTCTTTGACAGTTCAGTGACTTCAGTTTCTAATTTAACCTTCTGAATAGCTTCAGATTAGATAATTTATGCATATTGTATATGCATTTGCCTCTTTAACCTTAAAGTTCATCCTCTTTAGCCCCTCCATTAGGCCAAGAGCAATCCCTTCCTCATCCCACCTGAAGCATCTTGAGTCTGAGCCTACTCCTGTTGAAATTCAGCTTTTTTTCAGACTGTTAAAAGCAGGGCTTTTTTCCTGACCCCATATGGGGCAAACAAGGGAGAAGCAGTTGAAAGATGGTTTAAGACAGCGCTGTGATTCAGATGGCATAAAATAATGATTTATTTCAAGGCACAACAGAAGATTCTCATCTCAAAGGTCTGTATCCTATGCTAACTGTGGTTTATGCGTTTCATTCCCCACTGAAGTAGTACACATGCCAATTCAGCCTTCCTGGCCATCTCTCCACTCTGAGTTGTAGTCTAGAATTCCTTGCTCACGTGAGATTGGAGCACTTGCCCCACGGACTGCACTATTTCCTGTCTCTCTGTGGAGCACTTGCCCCACAGACTGCGCTATTTCCTGTCTCCCTGTGGGCAGCCTGAGAGGTTTTCCAGTTGCTCCTCCATTAGCTCACCCCTTATCCTTCTAGAGCAGCAAGAGCTCCCCAGAACAAGGCCTGGAATTACACACAGAGAGGCACCAATTAATTTGAGGGAACTTGACAAGCTGTGTACAGTTCCCAGACCATTAAGAAAAACAGACGTCTGAGAGGGAAACACTGGGAAGCTGAGAAGGATCCTGAGGGAAGCCCTGGCCAGGAGCAGAGCTCTGTACAAGCAGCTGGCAGAGGTAGCTCACCAGGAAAGCAGCTGCATTTTATGGTGGCCACCACTGCTGTTCATCAGAGCTGCCATCCCAGCCCTGCAGCCATGGAGCCTTTGGAAGCAGCATGAGTGTCTCGAGGATGCATCCCAGAGCCTGGCTGGACAAGCTGCTGGAGACACACCGGAAGCAATGCTCTCCTGGCCAGCCAGACCAACATCTTGCTAACAGCTGTTGTCAGCTGTAGATCAGGACATCAGCATCACCCTGCCAGGGTACAGCTCAGACCTTGGCTCCGGCGGAGCAATTCCGCATTGGGAGTGTCTGTGGGTTCTTAAAACAACACAGCCTCATCAACTTATTTATTCAATGGATAATTTCTGAGAAATAACCCCTTTCCCCCCTGCCTTTTTCCATGCATGTTATCTGCAATTTAGATATCTGCTGTAGCTCGTGTCTGGTTGTATCACCAAGCTTTCAGACAGTATTTATTGCTCGAGGGCTCCCATCAGATGGAGAGAGGGGCTCGAAATCACCTCGTATATCCACATCCTGCCTGACATACCAGAAAATCCAGATGTCTTCCTGAACTAAGCTGAAAATTGTGTAGGTATTCATCTAATTTAATTTTGGAGAAATGAAAAGTAGTGCTGCTTAAAAGAGAGTGAGGGCCTTCAATTATTTAAGAAAGTGGTGCATTAGCTCTCAGATGACACTGAAGTCCTGCTGCCAAGTTAATCACAGAGTCATCTAGGTTGGAAAAGACTTCTAAGATCATAAAGTCCAACCATTACCCCAGCCCTGCCAAGCCCACCACTAAAACATACCCCTGAGTGCTACATCTACATGTCCTTTTGGAAGGCTCCAGCACTTCCCTGGAAACCTGTTTCAGTGCTTGAGCAACCCTTTCAGTGCAAAAATTTTTCCTGATATCCTATCTAAACCTCTCCAGGAGCAACTTGAGGGCATTTCCTCTTTTGCTATCACTTGTTACTTTCCCACTGGCCTCCTTCATCATGGCATTCTTTAAGAGAGGAGCAGAGGGCTGTATTTGACAGGGCATTTCAGAGTAAGGGACCTTATTTTCATCATCCCAATCCAAATTCTCATAACCTCAAATAATAGGAATGCTCAATGTCTCTGCTGCAAGGTTCTGGCTTACTGGTAGCACTCATATTTAAGCAGCATGAGCTATTTCCTTCAAAAGACTTAGAGATATGGTAAACTTGATGGAAAAATACTTCAGATGCGTCCCTGGTGTTCACTTGGAGCAAGGGAAGAGCTCTGCAACATCAGCACTTCTTTTAGGGCCAAATGAGCAAAAAAACCACCTTTTTTTTTTAAAACTGTTTGATCCAGGTAAATACAGCCAATATTTTAAAAACAAATATACTAAGTCGAAGGTAATAGCAGGACACTGAGTTTCCAGGTCTTCATAAAGGGAAGGGACGTATTAGTCTATTCTTCTAGTGTAGTCCAACTTGGTAGTTATAGAGATCTTTGTTAAATGAGTTGTGTTTTGTGTCTCAGTTCTTAAGGTTACTGATGGCTGAGCTCCAGTTTGCCACGGTAGCCAGTAGCCACGCAGTAATCTACCAGCTTTTCAGTCTTTCTGTATTTCTTTTCTAGTTCTTGAAGCTTTCTTTTTTGATTTCTTGAAGCTGTATCATCTTAAATACCTCAGCCTCTGAGCAGAGACAACAGTGCACCCCAAAGACTTGACAGGGAGAACCCTGTGTGGTATGTCTGGGCTTAAAACCCAGTATGGGTGAGTTTCTGAGGTTGTGTTGCTTCAGGTGGCAGGAGAACCTCCCTTGCATGGAGCCTCTCCAGGGAAAGGCTGCCATGCTGCCTGTGTGGGCACAGCCTCTCTGCTTTTCCCTGTTTTTCCACTTGTGTGGCTGGGTATGACCGCATCCAGCCACATATCAACTTTATCCACAATCGTTTTCCTGCTGCCTGAAATTATTTCCATGCTGGCTGCTCGGCCTGTCTGCGAGCAGCTGACAATTACAATGTCAGCAATTACAGACGCATGGCCCTTTTACAGGAAAGGCGGAGGCCGTTTCTCCTTGAATTGATTGGACTCCTTAATGAAGCTTGTGTGTTTTCCCTACTCTGTTAGACACCCTGGTCACCTTGTCTGTAGGCAGCTGGCCTGGCTGGCAGTGTCCATTTTTGCCTCTCCACTTAGCCCTCCTGTTTTTTCCCCGTCACTGTCTGCAGCCAAATGTTGTTATGTATCTTATAAACCAAGTAATCCTGATGATCACGATTTCTTTTTGCTGTATGTCACACAGCCTCTCCCCCTCAGGTCTCACTGGTATTTTACAGCCTTTTATTTCACCTTCCTAGCTCTCGTGCCAACGTTCTGTCTTCTCCCTGCAATAGGAGTCACCTTGTCCTTTCTTGAGTACCTTGTGGCTCTTTCCTCTTGAGCATTCTGGCTTCTGGCACCAGATCTCATTTTAGTTGTTCAGTTGTTACTGCTTTCAAAATCTTTGAGCTTCTCCTTCCTCTCTTATTGTTGACTTAGTGGCCTAGGGAAGCCCTAGTCTGACTCTGCTTGCTTGAGCCCACTCCAGTTACTGCACACCAGCGATTGTTGGGGTAGAGCTGCACAGCTCCAGGAGGGAAGAGTGAGCTGGACAAACGGGATGTGTGTGGCTGATGTGGGAATTCTGTTGTCTCTCTTGCAGAGCTTCTTTAGGACACCCTTATAATCATACTGGATGTTACCAATTTTTTTTAAAAAATCATTAGATTTTCAGACTGAAATCCCATTAAAAGAATATTTCACTAGGAGGGGTTCAGTCCTTTGTGCGTGCTAGACTTCATTAGGACTTGCTTAGGGAGTTTTGTGGTAATTTCAGTTACTGTGCCTAAAGTTCCCTGCACCACACAGACTCTGGATGGCCACTTCCCATGGGTCCAGAGGTGAAATGCAGATACCTGATGTGGATATGTGCTCACTCAGAGCCATGATGGAGCCAACAATCCCTTCGGGGTGAGCACAGCACCCAACATGTGCATCCAGTTTGATGCCACCACGAGAGGTTGTGGCACGCTGTGGCTGTGGGGCTCAGATCCTTTGTTTCAGGTTTCCTTGTGCTGCTCTGTGTCACGGTGTAGCTGTCCTCACGCGTGTGTGCTGTGGAGACGTGTTCCACCATGGAGGTCCAGGTGCAGCTTTTGAAGCCCCAGACTAGAATTCTCTCCTGGATTTTTGAGCAGTTGAGAGCAATTATCGTGTCTTAAATCAACTACAGCACTAATGCACAACTGCAGAAATGCAGAACAGGAAAGACTGCAACCCACATCTTGCAGCCTTTGCCTAAGTCTGTAGGTCCCTCCAGTTCACTGGGCACCTGCCTGCTCCACATTAAAATTTAACCAGTGCCTGAGATGCTGCTTTGGCACAAGCCTGGATTTGCCCTGCTTGACCTGTCCATGGATCCCTATTACATTCCCCCTGTCCCACACCCTCATCTCTTCCCATCACTCCTCTCCCCATTAGAACACTGAGCATGGTGAACACAAGCAAATGGGATCAGGCATCTCACAAAAAGCACTTATTGCAGAAAAGGAAACAGTGACACCCATGTTTTGCTGGAGGTTTCTGTGGTCACCTCAGTCGAGGATTCCCAAACCACTATGCATGTACACAAAATAATTTCTGTAAATGATGGATTTTAAATGGTTTGCCATTCCCCGAGCAGCGAGTCGTGGCTGAGCAGCCAGATGCCTTGTCCTGCTCAGGGCACAGCAGAGCCAAGAGCTGCCTGTGTCTCTGTAGGGTACAGGCTGAGGTTTCACACTTGCTGCCCCTGCACAGGCACCCTGCCCGGCAGGGACCAGGTGCTGCAGTTCGCTGCCTCTTTTGGTAATGATGGTGTTTGATGAAACCACTCTTGGCAGCCTTTGCCAGACGCAATAAGACACTTGCTCAGGAAGCTCGGGAAGCAGGCAGCCTGGGCTCTGTTTAGTCCTCACAGAGTGTGGGCTTCAAACTCTTTGGCCTGCCCAGAAAGGGGTAGGTTTAATCCAGGGTTTAGGGCAAGCACTTGCCAGCCTACTTGTTAATGCCATACCAACACATAGCAAAGAATTCAAGGTTTTCTGGGGCAGAGGAGACCTCACACACCTGCCTGGTCACCTAATTGCTCTCTTGACAGATAGAACCCTGCCTTCCCTCAAGACTAATTCTGTGGAGTATGCAGCAGTAGCTGTATAGGCATTAAAATGCCCATACATTGCCCTTTCAGCAGACAGTGAAGGTTTGAGGTAATACTGCTGAGATTAATCATTATTAAAAGGGAGACTCAAGATGTCACTTGTGCCTTTGACAGTGATACTTGCTGCTTTTGCTAATCTCACCAGACAGAGCTTGGCAAGCACAGGCCAGGCACTGCTGAGAGCTCCTTACCATGGCACAAAGGAAAGAACAGCTTGCTTAAAATAATGATGATCTCATTTTATTTTCAGTGTAGTCACACTCTGAAACAGAAGGTAGATAGTTTATTCACCACATCAACATTCCTGATGTCTACAGATGTTTCCTCTAATTCTGCTGTGAGAGACACAGCTCCTCACCTGCATGTCTGGCACGGGCTGCTCTCCTCTGCCTGTCTCCTCCTCCTTGGCACTGCCTGGCTCTGCTGACAGAGGCACCGCAGCATCTCACTCCAGCCACCACCCAGTGGTCTCTACAGTCCAGAAAAATCGGGCCATAGATACAATTAAACTTGGGTACCTCAAACCACTAAAGGACGGAAAACCGTCAGGAGTTTGGCTACTACTTTTAATAGGCAAGGCAGGTAGTACATGAATCATTTATTTACAGTATATTGGCCAAGTTCAACACAGTCCTTCCTTTGAAAAACATTTGTCCCTTTACTAGTTTCTCTCTACTTATCTCCTGCCTCCACCCGGTTCCCAAATCTTGCTTTGTTTTGAGCCTTCAAATTCGGCAGATCTGAGTCTCTGTAGTTTTGAAGTTGCTGTGAGGTATTTGAGAGATTTTCTTGCAGTCTTCTGGATGAAAGCTGCCAAGCTGGAATATCCTCATGTTACCCTTTGGGCAGTGCTTGACCCCAAGTGCCAAGATGGCAGCGGTTCACAAGGGAACTCTCAGAATGCGAAAATCAAGACCAGACCGCTGCAAGTCTTGAGAAAAACGTTGCCCTAAAGCAAACTCTTTCCAAACACAGGGAAATGTTACATATTTTTACATATTTTATGTAAAGTGGGATTTTTCTGCCCTTTCTCTTAAAAACAAACAATCCCTTGTAGTCCACATTCCTCATACTCTTCTACCCTGGGTCATAGTCAGAGCTCCTTCCTCATTATCACCCTTATTATAGCTGTGCAATAGCCTTGCAATTAAGGTCAGGCACTCACTCATCCTATGTTCCTTCATCTGTGGTGGGATAAGCATTGACCTGGGTGCCACTCTGAGAAGGAATGTCGTGCTTCTGAGTTGTTCTTGTGGCTAACTTATTCGATAGACTCCAAGAGACAGGCTGGCACTGATTTACCCTCAGGCAAGAAGCTTGCTCTCCACTGAAAATGTTTCAAAAAGGAAGAGTTTAAGAGGGGACCTGACGTATATTCCTGCCACTTGCATTTTGGGAATTTAGAATATTTGTTAGGGCTGCTGTGAAAGGTCCTGTTTTCAGAGGGAACTGAGGAGAGCTGCTAGGGATCACTGGGATCTGACAGCACTGACTGCCTTGAAGGTAGCACGTGTAAGCAGGACTCCTTACCTCCTCCTGACTGTCTACAAAACTTCCATGTCCAATATTTTTTAACTTTTTTGACATTTCTCAATTAATGAGCACTGCCTTGTCTCAGGGAAACCACAATCTACAGCTATGTAGAGGTATGTACAGAAGAGATGTGTGCCTGAAAGGAGTCTAAAACCCATGTTTGGGGGCCAGGAACTCAGACTGGTCCCAAACCTAATCCGAGGTCCTGTTGTCTTCACAGAGTATTCAGAAATCTGGAGCCCAGACTCCAGGATTCACAATATAATTCACAGGCTGCTTTCCTTGAAGCTTCAAGATTGAAGATTGAATCTGTTGCATGTGACATCAGCCAGATGTGGAGGCTTCCTCTGCACTGGCTGAGGCTTCACCACCTAGAAGAAGCTTTATCTTGGGCATGCAGTGGTTCTGCACAGTTGTGCATGCTCTCATGGGAGACATTAACTCCTTTTGTTGCAAGTCAAGCTAGAAACCTGTTTGCACGAGCTTTAGAATGCCAGTCCTGGTGTCAAGGATTTTGCAGAGCATGCTGGGGTCGCCATTATACTCCTCAACAAACCCTTACAGTCTTTCATAACCAGATTGTATGGCCTGATATCAGCCCCAGAATTATTCTTGTATCTTTCAAGTGGAAATCTTACTTTTTTTGCTTAGTTTTCTCTTGTGTTTCACTCCTGCATCCTGGCAGTGAGGGGCCCATGGTGCTTTGAGGCCAATTATTCCTCTTTGCTTAGCCATCTGATGGCGGCTTGGAGGAGAAGGATGAGGACTCTGTGAACAGTGCTGTTCATAAAGCTCACAATATTCTCACTGGGATTGTGAAATGGAAGTGTTTAGCTTCTGGGAAAGGCTGATCAATGAAAATATAACAGAAAGATAGAAGTAGAAAAATATTACTTCTTTTGTAGTGATAAGAATAAACCTGAAAGACCTGCAAGGTATTCTGATCTTGTCTTCTCCTGGAGAGTAACTGTGGTAATGCTCTGATTCACAAAGTTCTCAGAGCTAGCCTAGCCCCACCAGAGGAAGGTGCAGAGGTGGCTCACGTAGTAGCTTTTGCTCTGGTAGAGCACAGTATGGTAATTATCACCTCAGTTCTACAGTAAATGGTAGGAAATGCAGGTAGGAGCCTTGGCCTTGCTTCCCAAGGTGCTACAGGCTACACTGATACAGTGATGGACAGGACTGGCTATAAGGTATCACAGCCACAGCTGCAGCCACTTCCAGCTGGGGCTTCTGCCAATAATTAAAATTTACTACAATGAGACAAGGAGCAGCTTCCTTGCCAGATAAGACGCCAAGTGAGTAAATAAATCACATAAATCCCTCCTGAAACAGAGAGCTGGAAGGTCTCCAGTGAGAATGATTTGTAGAAGAAGAATAAAGAGAGAGATGGGAAGAAGGATGCTTTGCTGGGATGAAGAAGGGTCAGCGTAGCAAGAAGAGTTTTGTTTATTCAGGGCTTGCATCTTGGGATGTGTTGCTTCTTGAGCCAGGGGCCCAGCATGGTGCTGAGCTCCTGTCAGAACAAGCATCATGAGATTTCCTTCCAGGGGAAAAAAAATGGGCCAAGGCCAGTGTGAGCCCACCCACTTCCTGGGCAATCTGTGCTCAGCCTGCCTTCATGGGTCATAGAGGGAGCAGGCAGGCTCAGACTGTGGGCAGCAGCATCTCCTGATTTGTGCTGCCTGATTCCTCACGCTCTGACTCAGGTATTTTCTCACCCTCTCATCTTTCAGTTTGCTCTTTTGGGGGAGTTTGTGTTTTAAACATACCCTGCTTCTTTGCCTCTCCCTTCCCAGTCCAAACAATGTTCCCCTTTCACTACGATCCTGATGCCACTGATGTACTCACATGGGTACAGAGAAACAAATCAGTTCAGGTTATGTTGGCAGGAGGGTGCGAACTGGGATTCATCTGAATGTCAGATACAGAGAGATGGCTTTGAGTGAAACTATAAACTACATATTAGAGAGGTTTTTCCATTTGGTAATGTGGGTCCAATCCTAATTAAAAACTATTCTTGAGCTTTTTTAGTTGATTTAAAGAGGAGGTCCTTATGAGGTGCCCATCTAATCTTATCTGCACTTAAAAAATGCAAGAGCCAAAATAACTGAGATGCATTCGTGGTGCATTTTCCAGAGCATAAGTTCATGTCCTCTGCAGATAAACAGGAAGCGTACCTTAGATCATGCCCTGTGTGACTATTTGGTGACCTTTTGCCTCCAGCTGGCCTTTGTGGCTGAATAGAACATGGAGCAGGGAGAAGGGATTGGCTCTTGCCAATGGAAGTCATCACCCCAAATTGGAGCTGTACTGTCATCACTTCCCCATTGCTTGGTCGGAGATGTGCAGGGCATCTCCAGTTCATCAAACCCCAGCTCTGCAGGGGAGTCTTTTCAGGAAAGAGGCAGCACCTCACTGCAGGAGTGGGAGACATTCACCCCCTCCTGCCCCTGGGGAGCCCCTGGAGGAGCTGTATTCCCTGATGCAGCTTCTGGTGTCATTCCTAAAATACTGCTTTCAGTGTCAGAACTGGGTACTTGAGAGCTTGAGAACAGCTCCTTTGTCCAAGCCAATTGCAAATGAGCTCAGTTAGGCAGAAAAGCAGCATCTCAATCAGATTAAGGCTGTATTTTGCCCTGCAAGCTGAGAGAGTGACACTGGTTTGGTGTAAGTTTTCCCATGCAAAGTCTGTGGCTGGCTGGCTTCTCAAATCCTGCAGCTACCTCACTGGAAAATGAGAAGGGTCAGTCCTGGGAAGGCTTTGTGTGGAATGCTTTGCCTTCAGAGAGCTGAGCCAGGCAGGGAAGTGAGGGTCTGCAAGAGGCTCTGTCCCCTCCTGAAATCCAGCACCTTGGTCCGGATGGATGCTTTAATTTCAGCAAAACCACAGCACTGCCTCCCAGTTCCTGGCCTGCAGGCAGAGTGTGATGATGGTTTATTTTGACTTAAGGAGTTTCCTCCCCACAGACGCATCCCCCTCCCTTCCTTAGCTGAGCAGGTCCTACAGGTGTAGAGCTTTGCCTGTGGGCTGTGCCACTCGTGGGGCTGCTGTTATTTGAAGCAGGGCTGCTGGGGATGGCTGACGCTGTATTTATGGGCGTTTTGTGGGTGCTTAATGGCAACTTCTTGCCCGTAACATGCTCTCTGTGGTGGCTCACAGATGCTCCCTGGGTTCACAGCCTGCTCTTGGCTGCACCTCAGGTGGGTGGAACAGGTTGCAGGGTGAAATATCAGAACCACAGACCAGACCAGCCTCTACCAGCAGGCATGCAAAAATATGATTTTTCTGTCTTATCAGCCCTCTGAACAGGACCCACAGGGATGTAATTTCCTCAGGCTCTGTCTGGAGCAGCTAAAGGGAAGCCTGTCCCCCCATGCTTTAGGCTGCCCCTCCATCCCTTTCCACTACAGCAGGGCGAGTGCTTGTTGGGCTGTGCTGTGAGCTCCATTGCTGAAATGATCTGGGTTAAAAATAACCGTGTAAAGAGTTAAGGGATGTATTTTTAGCTCGGATCATTTCAGTGATCCAGTTTACAGCCCCACAACTCACACGGGTGCAGGGGAGGGGGGAAGGGGGAAAGGAAAGGTCAGGGGAGAACGAGTGGTTGGAAACATAAGCTGTCTTTCTGCTGAAACCAAGGCCTTGTGAAACTGTGCCCCAAAAGCACTGACACTCTCTTGTTTTCCTCTAGCATACTGACAGCTACCTTCCCGTGGTGCAGCATTGAGAGCTGGTTGCTGGATATCACCATTTCTGGGTCCCGTTTCTGGAATCAAGACACTAGCCCTGAGCCTCAGATGCCTTATTGTATCTGCCTCTGAGACATTATATTTGTCATTACTTCTGCCATATTTGCTTTTGCTGAGGCAGATTGTGTGTGTAGCAATGAAAAGAGCCCTATGAGAGTCACAGAGGAGCTTTGCAGCTCTTGCTTGAGCACAGGGTCTAGCATGATGGATCTGGGGTGTGAACAGGCTGCAGGGGATCATTCCTGTGGAGCTCAAAGGAGGGATGTGGAGGTCAGGGACTGGCCTCAAAACCATGTCTAGATGCAGCTGCATGAGAATGGGGGTGACAGTTGCACAGGACCAGTACCAAAAATTGTGTAACCATCACTAACTTCATAGCTGCTGAATACTCCAGCCTTGCAAGGTGCTGCTTCTCAGGTAAAAGGTGATCCATCTGGCCAAAATGTCCCACCTGCAAAAGCAGGCAAGTCAGAAGATTCATAGGGGAGGGAAGGAAATTAGGGAAGTAGAGATCTCTGCTGTTATTCAGCTGGTATTTACCCAAGAGAGTCCTCTCTCTGTATGACAGCCAGTAAAACTTTCCTCTTTTCAGCAGTCAAACCAGGTACACAATGGGACATTTCTGTGAGGACCAAGTGGAGCAGGTAATTTCTGTGGGCACCCAGTGGACCCAGGCAGCCTGTGAGAGGAGCAGGGATCTGTGCTAAGAACAGTGGCCTCCCTTCACACGATCTGCAGAGTCAGGGGTTGGTGGGCAGTTTTGCTCTTGCAACAGAGCCAAGGACTCCAAGGCATAAGGAAGGAGAGGTTTGGGAGGCTCAAACTGGAACATTTGTACCTCAAACACAGATAAAGGCAGAACTTTCTTCCCCAGTGCTGCTAACAGGGACTAGGCTCAGTTTTAAAAGCAGATGAAAAAACACGGTGTTGAAAACTGTTTTCAAGTTTACTCAATTTTATAATTTATTTGGAAGAGGAAAGTGAAACAAGCACCTTACAGAGAACTTGGCACTTGCATTTCCTTTTTTTTGCAGACAGTGCCATGCTTACACTGATGGTATAATTCAATTCCTGTTTACAGCTCTGTCTGACATTTTCCAGAATATACGACACTTATTTTTATGGAGCAGTAAAAGACATCAGAGTAGCAGTCACCAAACTACCGATGGACATTACTGAGGGCCTTTGCCCTTAGCTCAGTGGTTTTAGCCCATGCAGGCTGACCATGCTTCTCTTCTGAAAAGGAAAAGAATCAGCAGTTGGTTGCAAAAAAGCACCAAAAAAAAAAAAAAAAGGAGCAGAGCTACTTCTCATCACCATTTAGAAAAGTAGTGGTGGGTTATGTTGCCCAAGTGGGAAACGTGAGCAGGAATGGGAGACGTTGCATTAATATCGTGGGACAGGAGAGAGCCAGCGCTGAGCTTTGGGGTGAGAGTGATAAAGTGAGGTTTCCCACCTTACTCCCAGTGTGGGAAGGAGGAGAGGGAGACTGCCAGCCCAGCTCCTGGAAGTCAGAGGAATGACATTCTCCTTGCAGTGCAAGGAAGGGAATTTTTGCATCCAAATACAGCACTTTCCCTTGCCTCCAAGACACAGAGCCTGGCACATCACCTGTGGGGGGGAAAAAGTTGTAAAAAAAGCTGGATACAGGACAGCAATGTAACTGCCAGAAGGGATCTGAGAAAGGATCCTTTCCTTTCTTTATTTTCCGTAATCGGAGAGTCTGCAGCTGGCAGTTTCTGGAGGACACAGCCCCGTGGGCTACTGGTGCTAATCTTAGAATGGCATGTTCAGTGCTTCCTGCGCCCCAGCCCCGAGCCCCGCACCCGCGGAGTCGCGGCGCAGGCAGCGCCTGCAGCCACCAGCATGAGACACCCATGGAGCCCTGCTGGCCTCCCAGCTCTGATCAAAGAAAGGGAGCTGTGTTTTCAGACTGAAATTAAAAGGAAAAGAAAGAAAGGGAAAATTCACCCCAGAAAACAAGAGGTCAGAGAGGCCAAGAGGAAGTTCAGTGTCTTTTCTGGGCAAAGGCAAAGGGCTGTGAAAGAAGCTCTTGGAGAAAAATGGACTACAAGAGAGGCAGCCCTTCTGCCACAGACTCTGAGCACTTGCAACTGCTTAGTTCCAACTGAGTCCTCACCTCAGGTGCCCATTCTGCCATGCCCAGGTATCCTGGGGGCTGATATGATGAGCCAAGCCTCCAGGTCCATCCTGCATTCTCCAGGTGCCTGCTTTGCTCCTTCTTCTTTCCAGCCTGCCCTCCGTTCACAGCAGAGAGACAGCCTGCATCTGGGAAATGCTGTCCCACCCCACTTAGCCCAGCCATCATTTTTCATGTGCAGCAAGTTGCCCTGCTGATCTGCTTACCTCACCGTTTCTGCCATTCCATTATCTGCCGCTTTCCCTGCCTGTAATTACTCCAATGAAAGGTGAAAAGATGAGGGGAAGGTGCATGAAGGTCACTGGGAGGAGACAGCTTCATATGAGTTCCTTGGATGCAGGAAAGCTATTTCAAAGTGCATGAGAAGTTTAACAGGGAATGGCAGACACCTACAGGGGCTTATGGGCCTGGGAAAAAGAAGATAACATTTATTGGGAGCATTTATTTACAGCTGTCTGAGAAAGGAAAAGGCCCTTTTCCATGATGCAAACAGGCCTTATCCACACTGCTCTCTACCAGGCGTTTCAGACTAGAGACTGCTCCAAGCTGTGAGTGTTGAAATGGTCCTTAATGCAGCCTCCTTGATTTGCTTTTAGACTAGAAACTGTGAGTCTAAAGAAATCCCTTCCTTAATATGATTTAAAGTTTCCACAGCTATTTTTTCAGCCCCTGGAGGGTGGTTGCCCAAAGGATGTGGTCCATACCTGGGCCAGATTGGTGTTTTGAGGGCCTTTCACCTCCAGTGATGCTGAAGGAGTTCACAAGACAGCAGGTCCCTCCTAGGCTGAACAGTGTCAAGGGAGAGGGAAAGGCTCTGCTGGAGCCTTTGGAGAAACACAATTTTATTCCTCCAGCAATGGCTTTTGGGGGAACTTTCTGGCTGAGAAGCAGAAGGGCATTGAGGCAGTGGGGTGAGAAGTGTGGTGCCGGTCATGAGTTCATGGTGGTGGTACAGGGAGCAGAAATATGAGGTTCCTTCCTGATGGTTCATAGCCTGGTTTCTTGTTCTGAGGTCTCTACCTATAACAAATGAGGATTGTTGGTTAAGTTACTCTCAGTTCCTCTGGTTTGGTTTCCCTGGCATCAGATACTAGAGATGAAGAACAAAGGTTTCCTTTCATCAGCTTTGATTTCAAGGCTTTCTACTCAAATTTCTTGATAGACACATAGCAAAGAAAACAAGGAAAATGTGGGATGACACCAGGGCAGTGTGATGTGGGAAGAGCTGCATCATCCAGACTCCAGCACAAGCCTTCTGCTTCTCAGCCTGCTGTCGACCCAGGGGAGGGGAAGCTTCTCTCAGCCATGGTATTTCCTCCCACCCCTCCACCCGCCTGAGCATTTCACTGCCAAAAAAGCAGAACAGCACAGGGACACATCTCCAAGCAGATGTTGGCTTGCTGTGAGGACTGGGAATGGCTTCTCACAGCAGAACCACTGGAAAAGCAAGGATGATAGTGAGCAGGGGAGCAAGAAAGGTGTGGGAGGGCTCAGGAGGTCTATGGGAATGTACATTACTGCCCTGCTCCATCTAGCTCACTGCAAGGATGAGAGGAACAGACACTTGGCTTCAAACACCTGGTTTGCTTCCATTGAAAAGTACTGAGTATAGGCTCTTCGGCTGGAGCTGTAAGGCTCTGCATGAATTACTGATTTTCTGGGATATTTGAAAATGCTGCTAAATCCTGCCTTCCAAAACCTCTTGCTCTCAGGCTGGGTGATTGATGCCAGATGTGAGAAACTCTGCTTTAAGTCCCTGCTTACTCTTGAACTTTATAACACATACACAGGCTTGCTTTTCCTGGCCTTCACTCATAACTTCTTATTTCTGGTTTGTCAGAACAGGCCAGCAGAGACCAACTCAGAGGTGGACAAGTCGGCATCACCCTCAGTGGCTCAGCTAGCAGGGAAGTTCAAAGAGCAAGCAGCCAATATCCCTGGAAAAGAGGTAAGGTGCTCTGCAGCCATCAGCAGGAAATGGAATGGGACATCTATCACTTGCCTCTTCCTGCTGGAGCATCAGTGATCTGAGCATGGATCCACATTGATTTTGAGTCTGCACAGAGGACTCATCTCCTCCTGCAATGCCAGCTGTGGCTGTATCTTCCACGCATTGCTGACTGGTGGATGAGTGTTTTGGTGGAGCCATATCTCGGGACAGACACTAACTGAGACACAAAGCTTGGTGGTGTGCACAGATTTACCTAGCAGGAGCAGACAGTAGTGCATGCATGTCCTGTTTGGGCTGGCTTTTGTGGGCAGACAGCAGCAGTGGATAATGAAATAGCCAATACTGAGCCATGAAAGAAGAAAGCAAACAGCAGATTATGCAGTGTAGAAGCTAGTGGCAGTTCATCAGGACCTTGTTCACAAAAGCTTTCCTCCAGGTAATTACTTCTGTATGGGTCTGAGAGAAAGCTGCTTCTTTACTTACCTTCATTGCCTCTTCCCAATGATATTTCAGACTCTGTGCCTATCTCTATCATGCTGAAACTTTATTTTAATGAAAGCCCACTATGCCAAGCGTTGCCTCACACACTGTCTTTGACGAGCTAAGCAAAACACTAGAATACCTCTCTTACGAAGAAAGGAGAGTCAGGGTTATTCATGAAAGGAGGTTGACATTTTAGGAGAGCCTCCTGTATCATTATGCCTTTTTGTTTTAGAAGCATAAATGTTTGCTGATGGCCCTTTTCAGGCAGCGTGTGCCCTTTTGAAACGGAACTGCTCCCTTCTGCTGTTCAGCTCCTGATCCCAGGCTGGGCCTAAGGGTATCCTCCCTGTCACCTCTCCTGTCCTTGGCTGGATGCTGTGGGCACACAGCAACCCTGCAGGGCTGGAATGCCATCATCTCTCAGAGGTTAGCACTCCCACAGCCAGGCCCCAGGATGGGAATAGCCAATCTTTTCCCAAGCACTGTTTTTTCCCTCTAGTCGCCAGCACACCACTCCATCCATTCCGTTACAGTAATTTCCTTTTTTGAAGGTATGGGATTTAATTGCACTCGGTCCCTCGTCCTTCAGAAGGCAGAAAGTTCCCAGACCTCTCTTGTGTTATCTGCAGACCTCTGCTGCTCCCAAGCCAGGGCAGCGTGGAGGGGCCTCACAGTGCGGGGAAACTCATTTTCTCCAGAGACAGAGGAGGACAAAGTTTCCTGTCTTTTCTCTCCAAGCCATCTGTCACTGCCCCACCGGCTTTCTCAGGCTGGATTCAGATTAATGGCCCAGTGGATGGTCTTTAACCCTTGCTTGGCCCATGCCAGCAGAGAGGATCCTGTCAACCAGGGAACCTCTGACACGTCCACTGTGGCACAATGCAGCATTTCATGGTTACAGAGTGGTGGAGTTTCCATAAGACACATTGTGGCTTCCTAGTGTGACACAAGGATAAGGGCAGGGCTGCCCTGGGCTGCTTAGAGGCACAGCAGTGCCATGGCTGGGTGCAGCACCTCCAGAAGTTAAGTGACATCAAGTCCACAGGTCCTCCAAGACAGCCAACTCTAAGAGGGCAAAGATGCCATAATCCAACTTTTCACATGCCAGCCGGTGAGAAGGTAACAAAATTATCCAAATGCTTCATTGTGGATATTATCCAAGATCCACAATATTAGCTAGTTATTTTGGATTATTTTTTAAACACATGAAAAGTCTGTTAACAGCTTGGCAGGAGACTGCAAACCTGGCATAAAAATAGAGACAGCTTGGTTTCAAGACCAGAGCAATAGCTACATGCTATGAATCCCTTCCTAGGGAGCTCTCTTGTACTTTTGAGAGTCTGAGGACATTCCGAAGGAATCAGTGTCCCTGTCATTAACTTGCCTTGTTCCTTATTCTCTGGACAATCTGTTTCTTAGTCAAATTTAAGGTTACAGCTGAGGGCTTGTCCCTGTGAGCTGTTTTTCTTCATTCAAGAGAAACGAATGGGGCTGAAATTCTGAACAAGTCAGAATTCCCCTTTTTGCCCCTAAAATGTATCAGCTGCAAAATAGGAAATAATGAACCAGGTAGGCAGCTGAGACTCATTAAAAGGAAATCCTGGTAATGACAGGAAAGGGAACAGTCACAACCTGTTCCAGTGTGAAGAGGCTTCCAGCAGGATGCTTTGCAGACGAAGTTTCTGGGAAGGCTTCTCCACTCTCCGCAGCGTAGAACAGTGTCCATTGCAGAAGGCCTGGAGTGTGGTGCATTTTGCTGTGGAAGAAGATACAGAGACTGCTTTTCCAGCACTAGGACTGGGCTCTAGGTGCTACAAGCACACCCATGTGCCAACACCACCTCGTGCTGCCTTTGAATGACTCATTTGGGCAAGCTGAGCCCTGCCTCCCCAGCAGGTCACTCGTACAGCATGCCCTTTGGTGCTTGAATCTCGCTTCCTTTTAAAGAAACCTGATTTCCCTGCTGCTGAGTTGGTTGTTTTCTTCTCTTAGGTACCACCACATAAGCCAACTCGGAGGAAACCACCCTGCTCCCTTCCCTTGTATTCCCACAAAACTGAGACAAGTGACAATGATGAGCAAGTGAGTATCAATGTAATAGGGGGACAAGGTCTTTCCTCTCTGCAGCCTGTTCTCTCCTGAGACACGAGTTTGGAGGTGGCAGAGACGTCAGGCTGTGCAGCCAAAGAAATCAATCATGCAGCATCAAAGCTGCCCCTGCTCTCACACGTGTACTGACCTGGAGTCAGCTCCATGCTATTTCCTGCTCCTGCAGCATGGATGCACAGCCCATTTCTGCTGCTTTTGTTTTCACCCTTAGCACACTGATGGGTCCATCCAGCTACCCCTGTTCAGGAACCACTGGTATTTATTAGATTTGAACAGGGAACACTTATGCTGTTTGTTGAGCACAATGGGGTAGTAGTTCTGCTTGTGAGGTTTTTCCATGTTCAGAAAAAGGGAGTAATTAATTCAGAGTGAAGAGAGGGTTTTCTGGAAATAACTATAGAATATTTCTTTAGGACCTTTGAATGAGCAGGTCCCAGTAAGCTGGCTGTTACTCACTAAATTTTATGCTCAAGCCCTCTCTAGTCACTTCTGTCCTTCTGTATTTCAGGCTATGAGGTCTACCCACCAAATTTCACATTGTCACCTGCCCTTAACAAGCACATTTGTCCTTCTCACCTGTCAGCTCTTGCTGCCTCCATGCCAAAGGAGCATTAAGCTTTAAAATCTTAGATTCCTTCCTTTTCCTTTGGACATGAAAAAAGCAATATGCCCCTTCTCAAAGCAATGCTCTCTCTTTCTCAGACTGCTTCCAGCCTTTTCATAGCTCTACCTTTCCTGCCATTTAGGCCCTTCCTGCTTATACTAATTGGATATCCTTTAACTTGGTTACTCAAGTGGTGGCAGAAAGTCTTTCCCATTACAGAAGGTTCACAATGTTTGCCAAAATTAAGGCTTTAAGAGGTAGAATTTTAATCTGCCTGGTCCTGAAATAATGCCAGGGGAAATTGTGCCACAGGCTAGATACCTTAGTGAAGGCAATGTAGGAGCAGAGCCATTACACATCACCTAACTCAGACACTTCAGACAGCAGTTCTTTTTTTTTCCCAGAGAAGGGGTACATGTATCTAGCCCTAGAATGGCTAGATAACAAAAGGAGAATGGGGTCAGGAAAGAAGAAAGCAAACTTTTGTGTGGAAACACTATAGGAGGCTTCATTTGCTTCCCTACTAGCAATTTCTGCTTATGTCTTCCAAGTTTTCTGCCTTTATTATATTTCCTCTTTTTCACCTCCTTTACTGTGACGTTTTCCTGTTTCATATTGTTTTGCAGAAGCGGTCGCCAAACGCTTGCCCCATGCCCAAGGTCAAGGTGAAAAGCTCACCCATGATTGAAAAGCTGCAGGTAGGTCCTGGAAGAACCCAATGGCTTCCCCAGCAAATTAAAACTGAGTGGCATTGGTCACAGCTACTTCCCTTGCAGATTCCCTCATCTGGATTCCTGCAGTTACACACAAACACACCCAGCGCTTTCTGCCTTTTTTATGTTTCTGTGGTGCCTGATCTGTGCTGCTGGGGGCAGCTCAGCACCCGATGGCCTGAAGACAGAGTGCCCTGCCCCTGCCAGCCGCCTGTCCTGGCAGTACATGTCACTCCAGAGCTCCGTGCCTCCTGGCCACCCTGACACAACCTGAGCCTATTCATAGCACTGTCCCTCCTGATGCACCCAAGGACATTTGCCTATGGGAGCTTTTCATTGAGAGGCCAGAAGGAAGTGTTTTGCCACAGTTAATCACAAGCTTGCTTCTTTCCATGGTCTTTTCACAACTGTGCATATCATTCAGAAGACCTGCAGATCAGGCTGGGAAATGCGAGCTCTGCTTGGGCACACATGGGGAGGGTTTAAATCTTGAGGTGATTGCTGGCTGCTGGTTCAGATTTTCTGCCAGCTCAGCCACTACAAAGTGTGGTGGCTTGGCTGGGTCACTGGAAAATCCCAAAAGGCCTCAGGATGACAAAAGAACATGTCCTGAGTTCCAGCTGCCAGGGAAAGACAAATGTCCAGTCATAACTTCTCTGCCCAGATTTGTTTGTTGACAGTGTCACCAGGAGAGACCCACAACCAGAAGGCCTGTGGGTTGTGACAGCTGAGAGATGTGGCAGGGCAAGGGTTCCCCTGCGTGGTTATCCTGTGTAGCACATGCTGCTGTTATGCACGCCCCTAATGGGGGTGTTTCTTTGCAGGCCAATCTGGCTTTTGCTCCAGCTGCTCTGCTGCCGGGAGTGTCTCCCAAAAGCCCTGGTCTGAAAGTCCTGGTTTCTCCGTTCAGCACGCCTCCCTCAACGCCCACCAGCCCAGGAACTCAGCCCCAGCCCAGTGAGTCGCCAGTCAGCTTTGATCAGCCCCCAGAAAGCACTCAGCTGCAGTTCTACAACAAGGTAGGATGTGTGTGCTAGGATTTCTCCATTCCACAAGGCTCGCTTGTTGCTTGGGGATGAAGAGGAGGAGGAGGCTGAGCCCTCAGTACTGCTGTAACAGTGTGCATTTGTGGCCAAGAGAGGAGTTCCGTGCACCGGGTTCCAAACAGGCTTTCAGTGTAGCTCTGTGGAGTCTCCTCTGCACGATTGCAGCTCCAGCAGCCTTCCTGGCCCACTGGGTAAAGGAAGGGATGAAGGAGCAGGACCCAGTCAGTGCAGCTCAGCAGTAACAGGGTGGCTGGTGCCAGGGAGGGCCGTGAGCAGGTGGTGCCACATGCCAGCAAACGTCTGAGGTGGGTGATGCTCAGTTTAGGCAGCCACACAGAGCACAGGTGTCAGGTGTCACCAGAGTGCTTGGCACTGAAGTGGGGAGCTGTAACCTGCATTCACCACCATCAGCTGGAGTACAAACTCCTTCCTCAACCACCCAACTGCCAAGAGTAGAAAAGGCTGAGACATCCAATGGTATTTTCCTCTGTTGTGCTTCCCGCTTTCCAGTACCGCTCCCGTGACTGCTTCAATGTCTGCTTTTCCTGCCTCCCAGGTGCGGACGCGAGGATCGATAAAGCGCAGGCCTCCCTCCCGGAGGTTCCGAAGATCTCTGTCTGAGTATGGAGATGGGGAGGATTTAGGGGTCATCTTGTCCTCTCCAGAAAATGGTGCCAGGGAAGATGAGGTCTTTGGACCCAATGGCAAGACAGAGGAGGTGGAAACAGGGAGCAAAGAGCAGAAGAAACAGGCAGGGTCTGATGAGAAGCCAGCATCAAGGACAGGATCCAGCAGATCAGAGGATGAAGAAAAAGGGAGCCAAGAGGAAAAGATACAGGCAGAGTCTGATGAGAAGCCCCCATCAAGGAGAGGATCCAGTAGATCAGAAGATGGAGAAAAAGAGGAAAAACAGACAGAGGAATCGACTCCTTGCAAGAATAACACTGGGAATACAAAGGAGGAGGAAGTGTGTCATGATGCCCCAGGAGAGGAGAACTCTTCTCAGCCCCCCACTGGAAACAATGAGATGTGCGAGGCTCCCCAGGGAGAAGAGCAGCCAAGCACTGCCTGTGAACAAGGAAAGGGGGACGAGGAGAAGGAAGAAGCTGCAACAAAGGAGACCAGTGAGAGCACAGACACACAGAGAACTTCAGACACTGAAGAAACAGCACTGGCATCTGAACCGCTGCAGGATGCAGTGAGACTAGAGACTGCCAGTGAGCCTTCAGCATCAGCCTCGCAGGACCAGGGTACAGTGTAGCTGTGACACACAGGTAAGATGGGCCAGCGTGATGATGGCTCCTAAGACACCTGAGGGTTTTGTTGTTAACAAAAATGGCAACTGTGACAGAACACAACAACAATTTTGCTGCTCCCCACATGTCAAAAGCCTCAGATCTCAGGCCTGCAGAGGCTGTCAGGCAGGGTTTTCAAAACGACCAGCCCTCCTGGGTGGTGTTACAGACAGGATGGAAAAGAAGCAAAGCTGATTCTGGATTCAGTAGAATGGAGAGGCTCTGCTCACCAGGCACCCTCCTGCCTTGCTGTTTTGAAAGCAATTTGCAGTAAAAAGCACATTTCCTGAGCAGTAACCATGTATATGACTCCTTACGAATACATATTTACATGTGTGCACACGCTGTATGTATACATGTATACATATATATTCCCTATGTGTTTAGCTTGGTAGCTTTGCCAGCAAACCCAGGGCACACCAGTTTCATGATCACCTCTGGAAGCATGAAAGCATGAGCCTTTGCCACTTGAAATTAAAGAGGATTTCCACTGGCTAAAGTGTGCCTTGTTCCATGCACCTTCTTGAATGTTCTGTAACTGCTGATAGCGTGGCCACAGATGCCTGAGGATATGTCTCATCCCACCTCAACCACCTCCTCTTCAAATGCTTCCTTGGTTTGGCAAGGAGCAGCTGAAGAAGGAAGGTGGTGCTCAGGCTGCAGCTTGCTTTTGCCTCCTAGCACAGAAACCACCAACGTAACCCCAGGACTTCCCAGCACTGTCTTAGACCCACAACTATTTTTCATTATTTCCTTACTTATTTTCCCCTCTCAAAAGGACATACCCGATCAGGGTAGAGGAGACTTACAAGTGGATAGGAGCCATCTAACCCAATCAAAGTGGAAGCTACTGGAAAACCTTCAGTGGCAGGAGAGGAGCAGAATGCTCTCTGCTTTGTACCATCGTTATTTTGGGACAGCTGGAACAAGACTGTTTGCAAACTCTTCAGAGTTCAAAACAAGGTGTTGGCTGATGTTCCTTGGTGATATTTGGGGAGTGAGAGATCTGATATCCGCTGTCCTGGAGCCAACAGTCACCACCACTCACGGTCCTTCTGCTTCTTCATCCTGCTCCAAAATGTCTTTTTCTTCTCCCCTGCATTGGTCTTAGATGAAGTTCATCAGTTACATACATACGTACACGTATGGTGCCTTTTTGGTAGCTTCTTTTAAAGTACTTCGGGTTTTAAAACTTCAGTAAATAATGTTTTAACAATAGGAAACAGTATGTTTTCTCCATATGTGCTGTCTGGCGGAAAATGTGAGCCCTGAACAAAGGGAAAACTCCTAGAACATTGATCATAAAAATATAAAATCCCTTTGAAGTGGGGTTGATCTGTGAAACAGCTGCCTGTGGTAGGCTGGTAGGTCCTGTGTGCTTCAACTTTGGGTGCTTTTAGTGTGGTGGAAAGTGACAACCAGCAGATTGGATGCAAAGAAAAGATGTGCTGAGTAGGTCAGCAGGGCAGGTTCTCCTCTCTGGCTCTGGGCTCCAGTCCAGATTTAGAAGGCCTGCTTGTCCATCAGTCTTTCTCACTTCCAGACCCCATCCAATCTTTTTTGAAACTTTTAGTGTGTGGCTACTGAGAGCCGCTCATGACAGAAGGCTTCCTGGAAACAGCCAATTAATTTTGTGCAGGTCAAAGAAGAAGTGTTGGATTGAGTTTCCTGTGGCATTGCCTGGCTGAATTGCTGAAGGTCAGGCAGCCAGTCCCTCCTAAGTTCTTGTGCACTGTACTATATTTGCATTCACTCTTGGGCTACTAAAAGTCATGGGCTAGCAGTCACTACGATTTTAATCTGGAGAGTATTTGGGGAAAGGTGGATGTCAGATCCTCACTTCACCGGTTTCCTGACAGCAGTGCTTGAAGCTGTGTTGGCCACACTGAACAAAATGTCCATAGTGTGACTTGGAGCTGTGGACAAAGTCTGGGCTCACTGTTTCCAGTGAGCCAGATTTGTCCAAAGCTGAGTCGAGGTGCCAGGCAGCTGTTGGGTGTTCTGAATGGTCGGGGGTCAGTGTTTAAACCTGCTGCCAGCCACCTGGTAGCCAGCAACACAGACACGGCTGCAGAGACCGAGGGCAGAACATCCCGCTCCTCCTCATTCATCCCCAAGCTCCTCCCAGCAGACATGAAGCTGAGCAGGGGCAGAGGCTTGGCTTGTCCCTGTCTCTTTATAGAGGCACGAGCTTTCACGCCACACAGCTCACATCTGTCCTCTGGCAAGCTCTGCGACACAGCAGTGTTACAAACCTGTGGGATATTCCCGTTCTGTTCACCAGCTCTAAAATCTCGAGGAAAGGAGAGGCTCTGTGCCCTGCCTTTCTTTTTCCCAGGTGAAGGCGCTGAGGTCACACTTGCTGAGAGCCAGCAGCGCTTGCCCTCCTGCGTAACATGGGCTTGTTGGCAAACACGACCTCCACACCCTTTTGAGCCGTGCTGTGGAGCATTGTTGCCTTTGAATCCATTTTAATCTGCTTGCTATAGCTTCTATTCCAGGGCAGGCTGCAATCATTGGCTGTCCCCTGTTTGTTCTCTCAGTGGAGTGTCTCATCTGGATGTGAGTGGTTGTGCCTTACTGTACATAAAGATATATGTGTGCCTGTTTAGAGAATGTGTATGTGTGTCCCGAGCACGGGAATGGAAATCCGGGGGAGAAACAGAATCAATAAATGGTGGAATAAAAGCAAAACAAAAATTGTGTGTTTTGTTTCCTCCTGGAGAGATGAAGAAACCTGAGGAAGAATGGGCAGAGCTCATGGCAGCGGGCAAAATAGGGGTGGGATTTCCACTGCCATTAGAACAGTCTAACCTTTTAATTTAGTATGAGACAGCAACTACTGAGGAATTTGGATAATAGGACTTTTTGAAAGATCTGGGATCCACGCAGAGGCGTGGAAACATGAGGATGACAGGAAGCATTAGCAGGACAGAGCACATCAGAGACAAGCTGGACCCAAGCTAGGAGGGTGCTGTGGGCTCAGAACTCCAAGGCGATGCCTGTGGCTCCCGTGGGTGCCGTTCCCGCCGTTGGATGAGCCCCGGGAGGGTCCGCGCGGCCCGGGACACGCAGGGACCGGGTGCGACCCCCCCCACCCCGCACCGCCAGGGGGCGCAGCGCTCGGCGCGGCCCGGGACGAACCAGAACCACGGCCGGGGGCGGGGGGCTGTGGTGTCCTATTCCCGCACCTCCCCAGCCCCTGGGAACGGGCTCGCCCGGCTTCCAGCGCCACCGCGCGCGGAGCCGGCGTGGGAATGGGAATGGGAATGGGAATGGGAATGGGAATGGGAATGGGAATGGGAATGGGAATGGGAATGGTGGGTTGTTCCTGCGCCCCTCGGATGAGCGCGGGAGCGGGATCTGCGCGGGGAAAAGGAGCGGAGTCACCGCTAACGAGCGGAGCCGTAGGGCCGGGGAAAGGGCGATGGCAGGGATTACCCTGGGAAAGGAGACGGAGGGGGCGAGGAGGGAGAAATGGCCTCCGCCCCCGCAGTTCGGAAGAGCAGCGATGTGTTCCGGAGCGGTGCGCAAAGCCGCTGCCGGTGTCGCGGCCGGGAAGGACAGATCCACACAGCGATACGGGGGCTGGGACGGGAGGAGGCGGAACGGCACTGAAGTGCTGAGCTGGGAAAACACCAACAGAGCGGCTCGTTGGTCTAGGGGTATGATTCTCGCTTCGGGTGCGAGAGGTCCCGGGTTCAAATCCCGGACGAGCCCGCCAGAAGGGGGGCGCGGAAGCGCCTCTTATTTTGCCGCCGCGGGGCCCTCCTGCGGTTTTGCTCCTCCGGCCTGCCCGCAGCGGGAGCGGGGGCGCGGGGACGACGCCGGAGCGCGGCCGCGGTGTGCGGGGGTAGAGCCGCTCGGAAAGGCCGGGAGCGGCCCCGCAGCTCCGTCTCGGTGAGGGGAAGGGTGGGGGGGTCTGCCTGGGAAAAAAGCGGGTCGTGACGCCCGCTGAGGCCGCTTCCTGGTGAGTTTTTAACGCTTTTACTCGCACTAAAAATCCGTGTGGGTCTCGTTCTCAGTCCTGCCCGCGTCCTTCGCTGTGTGCGGCAGCAGCCGCTGCTGCCTGAGGAGAGCAGCTCTGACGAAAGAGATTGAAAAAAAACTGGGCTCGTCCGGGATTTGAACCCGGGACCTCTCGCACCCTAAGCGAGAATCATACCCCTAGACCAACGAGCCGCTGTGAAGGGCTTTTTCTCTCCCTGCTCAGGAACGCTCCGCTGGCGCCCCGCGGTCCCTGCCCACCGTACAGGGGATGGCTTTATGCGGACAATCATAAATAGAGAGTCTTTTAGAGTCTTTTAATGCTGATGCTGGTCAGGGTAGAGGTCAGTGCAACCTTGGCTTTTGCCTGCATATAGTAACAGCCACTAAACTAATTTTGCCGATATTCCAAGAAGCTGGGGGAAGTGTAGGAGGGAGAGTCAGGAAGACAAGTTGCTTCCATTTTATGCACTTTCTTATGTATCAAGGTTATCAGGAAGACTTGTGACTGAAATTGTTCCTTAGCATCTGTTCAGCACTGGAATAGCTCATCATTCGCATCCTTTTCCATCCTAAGCTTTCCTCAGAACACTCATCCTTGTATTGTGAGTGATCCAGGTCATTCTTCTTAATCCGATGATTGAAAAGCCAAATTATGGAGGAGATGACTGAGAAGGCATCTATCTCATCAATATATATAAATACCTCAAAGGTGAGTGCCAAGGGGATGGTGCCAGGGTCTTTTCAGTGGTGCCCAGTGACAGGACGAGGAGCAATGGCCACAAACTAAATCACAAAAAGTTCCCCTCAACATGAGGAATAACTTCTTTATGCTGAGGGCCATAGCACTGGAAAAATTGCCCAGGGAGGTCATGGATTCTCCCTCTCTGGAGACATTTAAACCCCGCCCACACATGTTCCTGTATAATCTGCTTGAGGTGACCCTGCCTTGGGCTGGATGATCTCCAGAGGTCCCATCCAGCACCAACAACTCTGATTCTGTGAAAAATAGTTCCCAAACTCTTCAAGGTCCACATGCAACTACTGTGCTTTGAGTTTTGAAAAAAGCACTGTGTTTCTATTTAACCAAAGTAAACATGAATGCATCATCTGCTAGTCACAGTTTCTCCCAACTTGAAAAACAAAAAATAATGTTGCAATAGACACCCAAAGCTTTCTTGTACAAATACAGTCTGTCTTTTTTTCTTCCTCTTTCATGGTCTTCTTTTACTAATTCAAAATGGGCATTTTGGGTGGGATATTTTTTGCAGGAGTGCATATCTTTGCACACTAAACAGTGTCTAATGTGCAATTCCTCTAGGAAGTACAGAGATGCAGGCTACAGAGAAAACAATCAAAATCATTGAAAATGTAGAATCAGTCTGAATATATTTGCTTCTCCTTTTAGAATTTATTACCCTTTTTTTTGAACATCAAAATCCTGCTTGCTCTCTGTGGCAAGTTACTAGAGACCTCTCCAAAACAGTAGGATAAGAAAGATCTGAATTTCTAACATAAACAACAACCATGAAAAAATGTATTTAACCTCTTCCCCAGTGATACTCACAGGTTTAGATATTCCTTTTGTGATAAGCGNAGGGTAAAATTTTTTTTTTTGGAAAGGAAAAAAAAAAAAAAAAAAAAAAAAAAAGACAGAAAAGTGTTTTTCCTTCTGTTGTGAGACAGAATGCTAATGTTACTGCATGTGAGAAAGCTCAGAAACGAGTTGAGCAACTTGACAGCAGCCTGCCAGGAGGCTGCTGTGGTCTGAGTGTTCCTGTCCTGTCACTGCTGCTTGTCTGACCTTAGGGGGAATGGATTCAGCATGAAAAGAAGTAACATCTCCCAGGTCTTCATATGTAGACTGAAAAAAATCGGTTTGTTGCCAGCTAAGTGAGCTGAATTCCCGAGAAATTCGGGAAATACCAGTACTATCACTAGACAGAGTAGAGTTACACAGCTAAAAGGAAGAAGATGCTATATAGGTTCCTCAGGGCAAATTAAGTTGTCCCAGCACCCTGTTTCCTCTCTGGAAGTAGCAGAAGAGAATAATTTGATCATAGCTATCTGAATGAAGAATTTTCTGCTGTAAGTAGACCAGATATTCTCCCAGATGTTCCCTGTACTGAACAGCTGTACTACTACACAGCAAACAGGGCAGTCAAGGCTGTTCCTGTGACAGTGTGATCTCAGCCCTGTCAGGGGAGGGAGAGTGTAGGTAAGGGTCATGTGTGGCCAAATCAGGTTTATTAGTACATAAAAAGGGAACATGTGAGCTCTGTGAGGGACAGTTAGTTTGAGAATAAGAAAAACGCAATATTTTTTAAAAAACCCCAAAACTTCAGGTTTACTGTCTTGCAAAAATGCCTGGAAAGGTTAAGCTTGGCCTGTTCAGAGAATTGGACATTTTTGAACTGTGCAGTACTGAAGGACCTGGTGGTAAACAGTGAACTCCAGGTACTGAGGTGCTTCCATAGTGGTGGGAGCACTTCCAGACACCCCGGTGAGCTGTAAGGTCCGGCGGAGTTTCCACGGAAAAGAAGAGCTCTGAGGAGGTATTGAGGCAAAAGGGCTTGGAATGAAAGGCTTATCACTGCCTGTCCGTTCCTGCTCCATTTGGAAAGCAGGAATATTGATGAGTTGGCTAAACCCATCAATATCCCCCCAGGGAAGTCAGAGAGGCCAAATGAGGTGCCAACCAAACAAGGCGGTAATTCCGTGTGATACAAAGAGTTGCCTGTGTTGTTGGTATTTATTCCCAAACGGTGCCCTGGATTTCTGGTAGCCTGGTTTTCTAGAATACATGTACAACAGTTAGATGAGGAACATGCTCCAGAGCTTCCCCCTAGGGTATAAATAATGGATGCATAAGCTGTTACATTTTAAACCCCGTGGGAACTGTAACCTGGTGTCTGGCGTCACAGCTGGAACAAAAAAGCAATCTGCCCGTGTTTTTGCAAGAGCTTGCTTTGTTTCAGCCCTCCTCAGCATGGCTCATGGGAGTGGGCCTCTCCTGTGGCCTCTGATCTGCAGATGTGATGAGGTGGCCGGAGAGTGGCAGAGAAACTGGTGGCACAGGGATCTGGGAGAGGACCAGCATCCACGGAGCGCTGGGCAGGAGCAGAGCACCCCCAGGTCTCTGAAGGCTCACGGATGCAGTGAGCAATAGCCTTGAGATATGACTCAGCTTGTGCAAATTCTTTAAAATGCATGGTTAGGAAAGCACGGCACAACAAAGAGGTTCTCAGAAACGAGGAGGAAGAGGGAAGGATGAAAGCTTGGTCTCAGGGGATGTGTAACAGCTGGGAGTCCAGTCAGCAAGCCGAGGGAAATTCCAAGCAGGTATTTTCAGGCAAAAGGCAATGGTAGTTGTGCGATTAGTGCAGCAGGAGAGCTTCTGAAGGAGCTGTGCTTACAGGCAATGCACGCCGCAACAGGCTCTGTGAGTGAACAGGGAACAAGAAGCGGGATTTCTGCGGAGGCAGGCAGAACCACCACGGTGTGTGCTCAGAGCTTGCAGAGCACTCTCCCGCTTCCCTTGGGACACATCAGCACCCGGGGGTGCACCCGGACGAACTTGAGGCACTCAATGTGATCTGTGATCTGCTCCTGCTGTCACTGCCCTGTCGAGTGTGATCAGTGATGCACAGCAGGAGACTTCCATAGCCCAGAGTGCTCGACACCGTGGTCAAACCGCCGTGGTCCTTATGGGCCACAGCCACCCCACAGCTCCTGCGGTGCTCTTGACTACGGGAAGCACAGCTCCACTGTTGTTGTGACTGTAAATTATTTCCAGACAGGTTCAGTGCCGGCTGGGAGGGTTGGTGCCGTGCCTCCAAAGGCACTCGGATAAGCTTCCCGCACAGCAGGGTAACTTTCGGACAGCGCCAGAGCCTGAGGCAGCCCTGTGCGGGGTTGCTGAGGGAGCTGGGGTGTTGAAGAATTTTTACTAGAATCAGGGCACTGGGACCTGCACAATTCGGCCTCTAACTTAACTGAGTAAAATAAGGGAAAAGGCATACATGTCCTTGAAGTGCAGCTGCGGAGATGAACTACCAGGCGCAGCAATCCTAAGAATGTAGATAACAGAGTGTGAGAAACTGCAGGCTGTAAAACTTTAGCAGAACAAGCAGCAGCAGGGGGGTTGGTGCGTGAGGCTACTTTTCACTTCGGTGATTTGCTTAGATGTGTAAACAGGTAGGCTAATAGCCAATGTATTGCTTGAATGTAGCGATGTAGATGAATGTATTTCAGCAGCGTTCTGATTTGTAATAAAGGGCTTCACCTGATCACATTGATCTGCATGTGATTGACCCGTGCCCCCGCAACACGGGGGGTGTTTAGTCCGGAGAAGAGGAGGCTCAGGGGTCACCTTGCCACTCCCTACAACCACCTGGAAGGAGCCAGGTGGGGTTCGGTCTCTTGTCCCAGGGAACCAGCGACAGGACAAGAGGACATGGCCTCCAGCTGCACCAGCGGAGGTTCAGGTTGGACATCAGAAGGAATTTTTTCACAGAAAGGG
>VZTX01021295.1:26043-46160 GCA_013400915.1 Pardalotus punctatus | reverse complement strand
CGGCGTGGCTGCTGATCGCCGCCGCCGCCCTCACCGCCGGTGAGTGAGGGACCGAGGGAGGGCCGGCCGCCGCTTCAGTCCTTCAACGTCGCTCCCGGGGCGGAGGGCGGTTCCGCGGGCAGGGCACGGCTCTGCCGCTCGCTGCCCGCCCGGTTCGGAGCCGGGGTCGCGGCGGCCGAGGACGCCCCGTCCTCACCGGGGGAAGGGTCGGTGTGCTGGGGACGGAGCCCCCGGGAGGCGGCGTGGGCAGGGCAGGGGGTGCCCCGGTGGCAGGGCCGTGATGCGCGGCGGCCCCGTGTCAGCGCTGGTTCCACAGAATCCATTAGCTTGGAAAAGATCCCTGAGATCCTCGAGCTCAGCCTGGGACCCAGCACCGCCTTGGGTTCTTCACTCCGCGGACGCGGGTGGCCTTTGTTGAGGGAGCCACGGGGTGACCGAGGAATGGGGACGCTGGGGTTGTGGTAAATGACTTGATTCGGGCAGTGGTGGAGTATTTGGGTGGAGGGGGAATTATGTCAGTCAGATGATGCGCTCATGACTCGTATAGGTGGAGAGTAAGTGCAGAATTACAGAACGGGTCGGGTTGGAAGGGACCACAGTGGGTCATCTGGTCCAACCTCCCTGCTCAGGCAGGGTCATCCCAGAGCACATGGCGCAGGACTGCATCCAGATGGTTCTGGAATATCTCCAGTGAGGGAGTACAAGGCTGTGGAGCAGTAGGAATGGCAAGAGTGATGCTCTACTCCGCTGTGGCTTATGTTCTCAGAGGGCTCCGCACATCGCTTAGACACGAAAAGTTACGCACATTTCCCCAGCCGGCTCCATGTGTGTAGATGCTGGGCATGACCAGTGATGCAATATCAAATATATATATACCCAGAATATCCAGTGAGGGATATTTTGTGTTGGCAGTACTTGCTTAGTGGGTAAAACTTTCTGAAGTATTTCAGTAGGAGTTGTTAAAGAAGCCTGATCCTCAGTTCATATGTCTGGAAAACTGTAAGTCTGTTTGGGAAGAAGTTTATTAAAAAACTGTGCCAATTGGTAAGAAACTTAAAACTTATTTCATAGAATCTTAGAATGGTTTGCATTGGAAGGAACCTTAAAGATCATCTCATTCCACCTCCCCTGCCCTGGACAGGGACGCTAGACCATGTTGCTCAGAGCCCCATCCAGCCTGACCTTGAGCTCTTCCTGGGATGGAGGATCCACAAGTTCCCTGGTCAACCTGTTCCAGTGCCTCCCTACCCTCACAGCAAAGAACTTCTTCCTAATACCTAATTCCTGTTCCTATTCCTAAATCTATTTCCAAAGAGCATTGTTTGCATTTGTTTAAAGATGACTGCATTTTGCAGTAAATAAGTAGAGATTGCTAAGGCTTGCTGTATCCCTTCAGAGACAGCCTTGGTGTTTAGAATTAAGTAGGTAGGTATGAAATATGCATAGATTACAGTAAAACCGAGATCTTTGGAAATACATATGGAGACAAGAGAAGAAGGAAGCACATTTCCCCAACCTCAACAAAAGATACAGCTACAGTAATGCTATTGGGTAGGTGGGAGTAGTAGATCATTGTAGAAGGTCTGAATTTATTCCTGTGCTGGCTTCTCTCCTTGCTTCTACTGCACATCCTTAATCCTCCTGTCTGCTTTGAAAAGCAAGGTTTACATCTCTGCGTGGGAATAAGTGATCAGAGTGCAGGCTCTTCACCTCTTTTGCATACCCGAAGTAGTTTGGGGATGGGAACAGAAAAGACAACCTTGCCCAGAGTTTGTGGTGCTAAGGAGTCCTGGGCAATCAGTGCTGTGCCTTTCAGCTTGCCCGTGTTGTTCTGGTTCCTGATGCTTTTTCAAGGACTCTTTTCCCATTCCCTTTCCTCACGCTGGATTTTCACCTGGTGGGAGGTCAGAAATCAAAACCTGCCGGACCCTTTTGGGCAAGGGCCGGAGTGGTGTTTGCAGAGGGCTGTAGCTGCTCCCTGGCTCAGGTGTGGCTGGCTGATGTGCTGCACACGTGGCTGCCGTGCCTCGTGCCTCCTTTTCATATGCTCCGTGGCAGGTCTGTTCATGTGGCCAATAACCTGCACTCAGACAGAAATATTGCTTAGGGTGCTGTGCTGTGCAGGCCCCATTAAACACCACAGCCTGCTCTGCCAAGCTTGGTTGCTTCACAGCTGGGCACAGATAGCACAGTTCTAGGCTGATTTTCTTGTGTGCCCCTGCATGTGTGGGTTAGGAGTTCATCTTACTTCTTTATGCTCAGCCATCTGAAAACCCAGTTGCTTCATTTGCTTGTAAGAATGAAGGATCATTGTCAAATGTGCTGTCTGTGATTCTGTGGACATTTTGTAGCTTAAGTAGTTAATCTATGTATAATCTCCTCTATGCGTGAGTAAGCCTGGAACAACCACCCAAGAGAATCAAGAAAATGGATTATTTCGCAATTGTGCATTTCTAAGTATCACTTAAAGTAGTATCCTGTCTATATTTGACGTGAGGGTGGTGCCTGATTACTCCTGAAAGTCTCAAAAAACCCCTGAATGTTACTGGAAAGAATAATGTATTTTATTACTCTTTTTGATACCAACAAAGCCTGATCTTTTTTAAAATTTATTTTCTCCTACTACTGCTTTTATACACACTCATACAAGTGCACGTGGGCACATACACATGGGTCAGTAACAAGCAAAGTATTGAGATGTTAAATAGCTCAAGTGCCTGTTACTGCTTTGAGCTCACCAGCCCATTTCAGTTGCTGCTTGAAATGTTTCCTGAAAATAACAGTGTACGTCAGGGTTGCAGTGCTCACTTCGTTTGTGCCAGGTTTAGTCAGAATTCCTGTATTCACCCCGTCAGAAGCTGTTAGTCCTTTTAAGCTCAACCTGCTGATGCTGTAGGTAGGAAAACTTCCTTGCAGGTTCTGCAGAAAGAAAAGCTGGATAAACTCCTCTGTGCTGGTTGGGTTGAGGGTGGGTCTGCTGCTCAGCTCACCTTGCTTGCAGCAGCAGCAAGAAGTTTTTGAATATGTTGAAAAGTCTGTCCCTTAATGTTTTGGAAATAAAATGAGGTAAAATGGCCAGTTGCTTCTTGGCCCCAGCCATCCAACAGTTTCAGCCTCTGTGTAAGTAATAGCATGCACTGTGTTGCTTGTTATTTAAATTAAAACTGATTGCATTAAGCAGCAATTCCACTGTGTGTCTGTGGGCTCACTTTATCCTGCCTGGTGGTGGATGTCCTGTGTCCCATACAGAGTTGAGTTGGCAGAACAAAAAAATGAAACCTAATGCTACAAGGCAGATGTCTTGTACTGCTTGTCTTGAAAGATTTTGGTCTGAGTAGTTTCTAAAGAATTATTAGTTTGCTAGAGAAGTGCCGTATAGACCATCAGGTCATCTATCCAAAGCTGTTATTAGCACCCATAGTGGGAGTTTTCCAAGGGTGATATGATGTGATGTGGTTTGATCATGTCTGGCATACATGGCTCTTTTGACTGCCTACATGTTATTAACAAAATAAACAGCCTTCTGTGCCAAAAAAGCAATTTTTTGAACTGTTGAATGGTAACTCAGGATATCCTAGGAATACGTCAGAAAGCTGGAAGCTCTGGGTGTGAAAACATTTACATCCTTATGGCATATATCCTTTCCTTTTTTTTTTTTTTTTTTGTTTTTTTGTTATGTGTGGTTTGTTTATCTTCATGACTCCTGGTCTGGGTTAGTGGAACCCCACAAAAGGTGGAGAGGATGTGAATGTCTTGTGTAAGAGGAGGCTGTGCCAGGAGAGGACAAGAAGTTCTGAACTGTCTTTACTGTTAGCAATGAGACTTGGGGAACTCTAACTGCAATGATTCACTGTTATCTGAAAACAGCAGTCATGTGGAAAAGCAAGTGTTTACTCGGATTAGAGTTTAGCAGTAAGTGTACCCATAGCACAGAAGATGTGGCAATGCGTCCTAAGGCAGGATTAACATCAGATTTTTTTGCTGAGCAGGTTAAACGACAGTTTTTCCTCCCAATCTCTTTTATCTTTAAAGGGCCATTCTGTTACTTGTACTGAATAAGCTTTTTTTAAAAATTAAAATGTTTGTGTCAGGTAAATGTATTGGTAGTTGTTTTGGGTGGGACAGAGTTAATTTTCCTTGTAGCTTGTGTGGTGCTAAGTTTTGGGTTTATGAGGAAAAGAGCCTTGATGAGTGTTTTGCATTGGTTACTTGTTTTGCATTGGCTTGCACACCCCAAGGCCTTTTTTGTTTGCACTTTTCCCTGACAGCAGGTGGACTGGGGGTGCATGAGGAGTTGGGAGGGCACCACAGAGGTCATGCTCAGCAATAAAAGCTGGGAAAAGAAAGAGGAAGTGGGACTGTTTGAAGTTACAGCGTTTGTCTTCCCCGTCACTGTTACACCTGACAGAGCCCTGCTTTCCTGGGGATGGCGTGCTAATGGGAAGCAGAGGATGATGACTTGTGCTTTCCTTATTAAACTGCCTTTATCTCAACACATGAGTTTTCTCACTTTTACACTTCTGATTCCCTAATTGCACTGGGGGAAGTGAGGGGCTGTGCAGGGCTGAGCTCCCTGCTGGGGTTAGCCCACAGTCCTTGAAAATTGTTCCCTTTGGCTGCTATGCCTTTCAGCTTCTGCATTTTTATGTGTCTATTGAGTTGGCACTTTCCAGCCCATGCTGATGCTAGGTTTTGGCTTAAAGTGCATAAGGAAAACAGGAAGGCGGTGGTTGCTCTTGTGAACTCTTTCCTCCAACCCTGCAGAAAAAGGTTCTTTGTGGTACATTTCCTGATGCTTTACACACATGGTGTTAAGGGCTATGAAGGGAACTTGCCCTGAAACATTGGTTATACCCTATGTTCAGTGTTTAAAATCAGACTGAGATTCTGATCCTTAAGGGAAGGTTAAGCTCTGGGCAGTGTAGCGGTTGTCAGTGGTGGCTGGTGGCACTTGAACTTCATGAGATGAAGGTAAATCAGGGCAGGTCATCTCCGGATGGGTGAAATGGAGGCATTCAGAGTTGGCTGCAAGCCACCTGTTATTCAGTAACTTGTTTTTGTAGTGTGTGTGCAAGTGAAAGATGGTGACCTGGACTCCCCGTTGGTAATAAATGCCATAAAGCTGCATGTGCAGCAGGCGTTCTGAAATCTGGTTACTATAGCTTGAAGTTTTCGCATTGAGGTCTTGCAGGGTCTTGCTTGATGCTTTCAGTGTGGAAAGTGATGAGAGGATGGCTGCATGGTTTCTTACCCTGCTGCTGACTAAGTCAGGCATGGATGAAGGCGCTGCTCTAATCCAAGGGATGGCTCTAGAAATGAACTGGGAAAGTGATGTAGAGTCTGCTACAAGGGAGGCCATAAATACTTCACAGAAGAAAAACATTCCTGAGAAGAACCAGCTGAATCAGCTCCTACTTGGTGCTTCCTAACCTTCCTCAGTTGTACAAAACAGTATACATAGGACCAGGCTAGGGTGTTGGTCTGGTTTAAAAGAAAACAATGGTGAAAGGGCTGTTTTGAACACAGATTAGTTCCTGATCAGATTCATGTAGTTCTGAGTGTGCGTGTGAGCTATTTAAATTGGCACCACCACTGACAAATTCTTGTGGAACAATGCTTTGAAATATTTAGCATGGGCTTTTCCTTTTGGTTTTGTGGTTGTGCTGCTGCAGGTTATAGCTGGTTATGAGTTTGCTCAGCAATTCACATAGCAAGTAAGTGTAAGATTGCTGCAAGAGAAGTGCAGAGCTGGCTGCAGGCATTCAGCAGTCCGTGGATCAGTATGGAATCTGGTCCTCCAAGGGCTTTGGATTTGCTTGAACTGCTGAAGTAAGTCTCTAGTCACACCAGAACAGATTGGCTGCATGGATACCTGTTAGCTGAGGAGGGTAATCACTTGGATGACTTAATTTCATCTATCTCTATCTTCTTGCTCAGTTAAGTGGTAGGATTTTATTTAACAGGTTTTAATCAAGTCACTCAGTACACAGGAAGGAATCCTGTGCTCACTTTTCAGGCTGGTGGAAATACCACTATTGGGTAAGAGATGGACATGATTCTGGTTCAGGAATGATGACAGGTGGGAGTGACTATTCATGGAATTCTGCTAATACCTTGGATGGTTCAAAATACAGCTTTTGCAGATGTTTCTTGGTGTGTGTAGCTACGTTCTCACTGAGTTGGTTGCAGCTTTGTGCATAGATTATTGTAAAAGAGTCAGAAAAGTGCAGCTTCTTACGTCTGGTATGTAGGCTTTGCATGGTATCTCCTCATGAAATTCATGTATCCTCATCCTAAATTCCGCTGCCTAGTTTGTTTTGGAAATTGGTAGTTCCCATGCTGCTAATGATAGATCTTGTCAAAAAGATGCTGCATGCCATCAGCAGTTGGCAACATGACTGGTATTTTTAACATAGTCTCTCTTGAGATAGTATTAATAACCAAAAAAAGAAAAAAGCCTGGAGGGAAGCTTTTGTTCCAGCCAGTAATATGTCAGTCTCTACTGTCCACTCCGTGGGGTTTGGGTTTTGCTGTTGTTTGGTTGTGGTTTTTTCGTCTACAACTTCTGATCCTTAATACTCTCATTTCCTTAGTAGTTGTGACAGTTTTAGTGGATTGCTTTAGCAATTTTAGGAAATGCTTGTGATGGTGGGATGCTTTTTTTATTCTCTCTGCCATGTGTTAAGCATGTCTACTCAGCTTCTCTCAGATTTTTAGTTCAACAAGCTTCATTCCCTATTTGTGGAAAAAACCTGGTGTATTTCAAAGAGAATCTTCTGTCTTTTCCGCCTTTCTGTAATCTTAGTCCCCATTTTCTGCAATCTTTCCTTGTGCCCAGAAAATAATATGCTGTGTGCATTAGTGACTCTGTTAGTACTGCAAGATTAGGGGTAGAACAGCTGCTGTCAGCTGTTCCAGTTACCCTTTGCACTTTGAACAGCTTCACTTAACTTGCCCCTTTGGGTTCTTCACTCTTTTGGTTTGGCTTTGTCAACAAGAACTGTTTACTTGGATTTGAACACTTGTAAACTTACTTGAGCATGGAAGGAAAACCACTTCAGGGCTATTGAACAGAAAAATGTGATATGTGGTTTGGAAAGTACCTGAGCTGCTGATTGGTGTCCCAGCCTGCAGCATAGGCAAGGAAGTATTGCTTTGTGATCCCCAGGGAAAAGTACTAGAAGTAACCAGAAGTTACTTGCCTCAAGACTAAATATCTGCCCAAACCTGACATATGACTGATCCTGTAATAGGAGCATGAAGCTGTGCAACTACAATCCTTACTTGTTCATGGTTCTCATCCCCTTTACAAGCATCTCTGTTTTATGAGATGACAGAGTTGAGAGAGTGATACAGCAAGGAAAATTATTTTCTCAGGTTTGAACAAGAATTCTGTGGCCTGACTGGCAAGGGAGCTCAGGCATGCTTTGCTGTTTCTCATGCTTGTTCTTCATTTCTGGTTAAAGCACGGGCTTTGAAAGCAAATCTCAGCATAGTCTGTTGCTCCTTGGCAGAACAGTGAGCAGCTCTGTGTCATACAGAGGAGAACACTCCAAAAACTGACTCTGCAGTGTGGGAGGAGAAGGTGGTACCAAAGTTTGGTGACTCTGAAGACTTGTCTTTAAGTCCTGTCAAAGTAGGTGCACAGAGGTATGCAGGGCTGAGATTACATGGATGTTATTGTGTGCTTTGACAGCTTAGCCGCAGCCTGCTTAAGACTTCTCAATGAAACTGCTCTCCTTTCACTTGGGGTGATGAAATGCTATTTCTTCCCTCGTTGTTGAGTCAGGCAGAGTTTAGCTGAATATGCAAAGAGGCCAGGAGAAAGTGAATGTTGTGTTAGCAGATGCTTTTCTGAGCTTGTCACTGCTTGGGGGATGAAGGTTCCCAGCAGCAGGGTGACAGGAGGTGGTAGGTGTTCACGGGCTGGGTGTCACAGCTGTGTTTTCTGATTCCTGGAGCTGTAGGGTGCTGCAGGACTGGCTGTGTTACTGGAGACAGGAAGCTCTCTTTCCTCCAGCAGCCCGAGTTACTTGACAAGATTGGCAACCAGGGGAGCTGCTGTGGCAGCAGCTAAAAGCTGGTCTGGTGAATTGGCATTTGAAATTAAACTCTTCTGTCTTCTTTTCAGGCAATGGAGTTTAGTTTTTGTTGCTTTGAAACTTAGATGCCAAGATTGGTTGGTATGACTTTAGTCATCATTTCTCCAGCTGATGCTGCTTTGTATCCTATGTAAATAAATGTATGGAGTGTAGACACCCGGGCCATGTTCACAGGGGGGCTGCAGGGACAGTCTCCATGAGGAGGGGCTGGACACACATGGCTTTAATATTTGTGTGGTGTTGTCCTTCTGAAGTACACCATGGATTTCTCCTGGGTGTAACTGCTGGCATGGAGTCTACTTCTGTGTAAAGGCTAAATGATGTGAACAAATTCTTTGTGTGGAAATTCTATCCAGCATCTGGATGCTTTAACAGATCTTGTGGCGTTTCAGAGGAATGGTTTTGGCATGTCTGTTAAGGGAAGAGAGCTAAGGCTTGTTCAGCAGGTGTTTTATCCACAGTGAAGAAATGGTCTGTGGGGACATAAGTGCCTGTAGTTACGGGTGGGGACTATAACTTTGTTCTAGTTTTCTGGTATGTTTTGTAGGGGTCTGGCTGCTATTGTTTCATGCTGGTTGTACAGGGAAACAGCTTTGTGGGAGAAAGAACTAAATGCCATGCAACTGTAGTTGAGAATGCTGTCAACAGTAGATGTTTCACAAGATATTGACATTGAGTAAGAGTATTTCTTAATGAAAGCTCTGATTCTCAAGTGTATATTGTTTTTGTGACTTATGACCCTTAGTCATTAGAAAAAACCTCATCCTCCTTTCTGATAAAACTTTCTGGCTGCTTGGGAGACCAAAGTGAATACACCAAAATGTGGAATTTTCTGTCATTTTGTCAAGACCTTTGATCCATAAGAGACTTCATTTATAAACTGTATACATGGCTGTATTATGAGGTGTCTTTAAGATAAGCAAAGCGAGTTGCTTGTATTAATTAATTAACTGATGATTAGCCATTTCAAGAGGAGGGGAGTGTAACACTTCCTAGTGTAGGACGGGAACTGTAGCAGCCATAAACATCCAGTATTTAGCAATCTGATGAAAGTTTCCTTGTGGGCTGTGTTTGTGCTGGTGGAAATGAGATGCCTGTGATAACAGTGTTAGCTGTTTGCATTCTTGGTTTGTTAGGTCTCCTGGCGATCGAGTTGAATCCAGGGGAATTGAGTTTATTTTGGTGTGTTCTCAGCCATAATTAACAGAACTTTTTCATTGGATCCAAGATCTGAGTAGAAACAGTGGTCTACAAAGAAATTTTAATTAGGTATGTGTTGATTAGTGTAAAACCTCGGTACACAGAAGGATTTCTTTGTGATATGCTACCAAACCAAATGGTCAACCATATTTCTACATAAAAAATGTAGGATAAAAACAATTCTTTCCCAAAATATATTTTTTTAATCACTATGAGGCGAGTAAGCAACCAGAGGATACAAGTAAAAGTAGGAAAAGATGACTTCAGTTTTAAAAGGCATTGATCTCCAAGCATTGGCAGATTAGGCACTGCTGGATTTATACAGATGCAGTTACCAAATGCTTTGGAGGGCTCAAAGGAAGTGAAAGGATTTTGCAGGTATTGAGCAGATCCTCCCAAGCCTGAGGGGCAGCATTTAGGAGGAAGTGCTACAGGGAGGATTTAAAAAGTTTTGGATTAAGCCAATGCTGGAATGTGGTTGGGGTCAAGAGTGTCTTCATAGCGACCCAGGGATGGGTGCTTGGTGTCATTTAAAGTACTGTGCCATGCCTGGGTGAATGTCTCTAGCCCTGTGTAACCCTCTTGTGTCAGCTCATGACCTCGTGCATTGTTTCTGGAAGGGCATGGACCATCATGTGGCTGTCTTTGTGTTTAATGGAGCTCTGGGTAGAAGCACTCACTAGCAGTGGACAAGGGGAAAGGATCCAGGCTTTGAGCTGTAAGGTCAGAGGCTGTGTCTCCTGTGCAGGTCAAGGTGCCAGCACGTGTGACTTAGCCAGACTCAGCTGAGCTGGACAGAGATGTCCTGGAGAGGACTCCTGTCAGGAGAATTCCTGTCAGTGTGCTGGAGACAGCAACTGGGCATCTTCTCTAAGAGTTTTTTGATTAAGCTGTACTGCATTTCAAAGATATCAATTAAATCCACTTAATAGTGCAGTGCTGGAGTCTTTCATGTTACTGTGGTGAAAAATGGTAAGCTTGGCTGCCCTTAACCTCAGTAGAAGCTAATGTTTAACCACACTTTGGTTAACTAACTAGATGCAAATTCTTATGAATGCTTGTCTGCTATTACTCTGAATGACCTTATCTTTCCATAATTTGCTGTTTGGTAACTGTAAAGGCTTCTTCCACAGGGGTGGTTCAGAGCAGTGCATGGTTTCCACTCTGAAGAGCCCCAGTGATGGCACAGTGCCTGGGGGTTGTGAGCTGGGACAGGGCTGCATTATGTGGAAGCTTTGTCACTGGTTTTGTGTACCCTGGCAGACATGGTGGTGGTTTACAGGGAAACCGAGGAGCTCTGCATCTTCAGATCTGTGCGAGCTCTTGGAGAGAGCTGCACCTTCACAGTTAGGAAGGTCCTATTCATTCACAGTGAGGAAGTTAAAACAGTATCAAGTCCATAAATTTGGTTATTAGGTGGCCATGCTTTATAATGAATAATGCTTGCTCTGAGCAAGCATGTGTCGAGCACTACATCATCAACAGTCACTTCATGGAAGGAAGCAGTGATCTTGCATAGGGGATGTGTCCCTCTTCTTGGTGTCACTCATGGAGCAGCTTGGTAACCAGGAACTGCAGTACTTACTAGTCTGTTACTGTCCAGCTGTCCAGAGCAAAAAGGACATCACAATAATGACGGCTAAGGTACAAACCTGAGGTTTTAGACTGGTGTCAGCTGAACAGATGACTGGAAACTGAAAGGCTCTGGGAAGAGGTGAAAGTCAGAGGTGCTGCACAGGTGTTGACTTGGAGAGACGTGGCAGGTCCGTGGTGGTAAAAGCAGTTGTGGAGGGCTCTGGGGGAAGAAATGAGCTCTGCTTTAGTCCCGTTTAGTGTGAGCTGACAACTTAGCATTGACAAAGATGTCAGAGTGAGGCTGTTCTTTGAACATAAGGAGACAGATCCTGACCAGAGATGCAGATCTGAGTAGTCAGTGCAGTGATGGGAGCTTGAACTTGTTTTGCAGATGAGATCTCTGAGGCAAGATACCGAGGAAAGAGAGACCTGAGAATAGAGAGAGCGTTGATGAAGAATGAAGATCCATGATGGGGAAAATAAGAAATGATTAGTAAGTAAGGTTAGTAAGTTAGTAAGAATATGAGTGTCTTGTCCTATTTCAAGGGTAGGAGGATTATCTGAAAAGGAAGATGTGGATGGAGAGTTTTCATTGAAGTGTGGGGGCTGAAAATTGAGCTGGAGAGAGTTTGTGTCATTGGAGTAAAACTGCTCCAACAACACTAGACATTTAAAAGAAATGGCTGAAGAGGCACAGGTGGGGTTTTTTCCAATTGTTTTGATGGTAGGTGAGAAAAATAAAAGCATCTTTCCACTGAAAAGATTAATTAAAGCAGCTGATGAAGGCTAGATGAGGTGTTCAGAAGGAAATACTGGGAGTATGGGCAGTTGGACAGGGTGATGAGATCAAGGAGGATGCATGGGAGAAGAGCAAATGTTTATTTTTCCCCTATGCAACTTGCAGGCCTTCCCTTCCTAAAGCACTCTTCTCTCCCAGACTTTCCTGTGATAATTTTTTCCTCTTGAGAGGAACCTAAGGCTGAGTAAGCTTGGGGAATAGAGCAGTGGGTGTGACTGAAATATGACTCAAAATTCAACTTCCTCCAACTGAAGTATTTAAATAGATGGAAGAGCTGGAAGGTGGATGTAATCCTGGCAAATGTGGAAAGAGGAGGAGAAGAGCTAGAGGCAGAGATGATCCGTGTGGGTTTTATTATGACAGAGGAGGCCAAAAAGTTTAAGGTAGTGGGAATAGCCACCATATCAGTAAAAGTATGGGATTAGAGGGCTGAGGGTGAACAACTGACAAATGCTGTGGCCTCTCTACCAAACAGTCAGGTTATGATTTAAGGAGACTGTGGCTCGTGCTGTAAGACAACAGAAGCAGGAAAAATGTTTTTGAAGCAGTGAAAGAAGCAGAGGGGAGAAAATGAGCAAAGAAAAACATGAAATTGAGCCAGCAATAGGACAGATGAAAATTAAACTTGATAGAAATATCTGTAGAGGATTACATAGTTCTTTCCTTCCCAGACTAAGAAAGAAGTAGTGAGAAGTCTTTTTTTTTTTTTTTTCTTCACTGCAGTTCTAGTGAGTTAGAACAGTTGACCTCTTTAAATTAGGCAGATCTGTACTACCCACTGCCTGTGTGTGGCAAGGAGTTCTCTGTACCATGTACAAGCAGACAATGTCTGTGCAGACTCTTTTCTTCCTACACAAATACTGAGGGCATCTTGCTTGTTTTATGCTTGAAAGGGAGGTTTGTTCTGTGGTTTGGACTTAAAACAACGGATTTTATTTTATTTTATTTCTCTATTCTACACCATTAGCTAGAAAAAATACATAAAGCACAGCAGTTCTGAATTAATTTAGTTTGATTGCTAGAAGTCTTTGTATGTTCCAAATAAATATTTGGTAGTTGTTTCACAGAAGAATATTTTTTGGCCCATAGTCAGAGTATGTAGAAGAAAAAGGAAGCTCTGATAGAACCTCGTGATGGAAATTCACCTCCCCTCTTCCCACTCCCCTGAGGGTGCTTTTTCTCTTGGAAATGAGAGCAGTGATGATGGGGGAGTCCCAGGGGTCAGAGATAACCTGATGGGACTGAAGAGTTAGTGAATTTTGGAAGTGAACAATGTGGACTCAGAACAGCAGAATTAATGAATGGTAGTTTCTTCTGGGTTTGGTTATTGTAATTAAAGTGATGTGCTCAGTTCTCCTACCCCTGTTTGCTCGCTCATTCCATCAGATGTTTGGTGTCTAACTTTTGAAGGCTGCTGAGCTGGTTGCTCTCATTGACTAAAAGTACAAAGCTCATGATTTAAGGACTAATATAAGTGGGTTTTTCTTTTCTTTCTTTTTATTTAAACAGTCTTTGACTTGCATCTTTCTGTTTGGTTTGCCCACTTTGAGCTACTTTATTCCAAGCTGAGAAACAAATCAGCTGAGATACTGATGAAGCAGGAAGGGTTGTTCTCCTCTTATAACAAGGAAATTTAAGATACTACAGCCCAGAAACGTAGAATCATATGAACAGAAGTAGGTTGCTGTTACCATCTCTGTGCTGAAAAGCGTAGTTTAATAAAAGCCAAAACTCAGATTTGAGGTACTAGGACACACGTCATATGTACCCACCCACATTGACCTTACAAGATTTTTACTTTCAAGTGGATGTGACATGAATGCTGTCAGACATTCTCTTGTGATGTCATAAGATCATGCTTAGTTTTTTAACATACACTTGGATGAATGTAGAGCTGCATCTGCTTAAATCTGGATAGGGATAGTGTGTTGGCAGTTTAGAAGGTGCCAGATAAAGAATATCTTCATCAGGTTCTCCGAAACACAATGACTGTCACTTATTTGGTAGGGTAAACTACAGTACAAGCATCATATCAACCTTGGTTACTTTAAATTTGGGGGATGGTTGTGGTCTGCTTGCTGTTTTGACTGTGCATAAGGTAGAAAAACATTAAACTACTCTCATGCTTCTGAGCTATAACTGAGTGGTTGTTCATGAGGCCTTGCACATAGAGAGCTGGGAGCATGCCAGAGAGCAGGAGTAGATGGTGTAGCTGGGAGCCAGAGAAGTTTGCTCCTCAGCTTTCTGGAGGTGATCTTTTGTTTTACCTACAGCTAGGGAAAACTGGAGATAGGAAGCAAGATGTGTGCCAGAGAGGAAACTGAATAATAGCTAGTCCAGGTTGTTAGTTCCTCTGATGAGGCTTAATTATTACCATGCCTGATGTCAGCCAGTATGAGTTTTAAACTCATCCTTTGCACCATGGAATTGACTTCCACAAAGTGTTGTAGAGGAAACATCTGTGGGTAGAAAACATCCTGTCACAGATAATACAAGGAAGGAGAAGTGAATATATACTTGGCCTGCTCTGTACTTGTTTGATTGCAGGTGTAATGCAATGTCTGTGCAAACAGTTGATGTAGGAGTTATTGATGCCTATTCTCTTTTCCCCTTCAAGGCAGTGTGATGTGAACTTCCTGATTCTCAAAGCAGCACTGATGTCTCTTGTTCTCCTTTCTTGTCTTTACCTTTCCCATGCAGTCCAAGTATCAGCAGTGGAGGTCAACACCCCGGAGGAGATGTTTGTGGAGAACGGGACGGACGCAAAGCTTCCATGCACATTCACATCCGTAGAAGTGATCAGCAGTGCAGCATCTGTCTCCTGGAGCTTTCAACCAGAGGGAGCAGCCACTCGTATCTCAGTAAGGAATGGCTGGAGGGGAACACACCTAGGAGGGGAGGTTGGGATAGGTGTACAGTGGTCTTCCAGTTGGTTCTAAGGAGCAAGCAGATATGGATTGGAGCCTCCTTCCCTGTGCCTTGTCTCTATCACTGTGATTTTATGGGGCTTTTTTAGAGTTGTATAAAAATATTGCAATCTGCTAGATCTCTGCCAAGACTGGAGTGTGAAGTGACCACAAAATAGACTAGTTACTTTGTTAGTCTCAGGAGGGGTGTTGGAATGGAAGCTGTATGTATGAACTAGATGAGCATCTAGGAATCTTGTAAGTTCTCTATCCTCTTGCATTTGGCTGAATGTAGTAGTCACAGAATTTGAATTACCACTGTAACTGCAGTGTTATATTGTGTATTGTGCATGTTGTTTATTTTGCTTGTGTACTGTATAGCCTCTGTTTGAAAGGGTTTAAAGTAAGACCAGTGTCCCTGGTTTCAGAACAGAATTGAATAGCTCAAATCAGCAGGCAGTTACATCCTCGTATTATAGTTACTTGACAAGTAAAAAGTCAGGCTAGCAAGGAACTTAGGCAAATAATATTTGACATTGCTCAGTTCCTGTGTGTTGGGCCCAAGTGGGCTCAGATCCTTTGGATGTGAACCTTCAAAGGAATGGCTTTGGTAGGCTGATAGTTGTCGTCTTCCTCTTGTTCCTCAGACACTTCTGCTTCTTTCTTGTTCTTGTCCTGAGTGAGAATTTAGAGGAAGCAGAACAAGGAGCTCTGGGGCAGCTTTGAAGATGTGGGGACGGCAGGTTGCTCAGCCTGTTTGTGTTTGTCTCCTTCCCCCTGCTGCAGACATGAGATCGTTTAAACCTCAGGAGCCCTTCAATGCTCAGAGCTGAGATGATCATAATCAGCCTGTGAGCATCTTGCTCAATATGTAGAGCTCCAAAGAACAAGTTTCTGAATTCTCAGTAAAATAAATATTTAGTTTTGAAGAGGGAGCTCTTCCCATTGGGAATCCAAAGCAGTAGTTGGGCAGAAGCTTACGGAAGTAGGGCATATTTCCTGCCACTGTGGAACAGGATGGGTGAAGAGAAGCCATCTGTTCGTATGTTTTCCGCTCCCCATATATCCTGTTTGGCCATTCCCTTTCTGCATCACTGCCCAGTTATAGGAACGCAGCCTCAGGACATGTTTTCTTGGAAGTGAAGTACTACCTGGATGTAGATATCAGCACAACTGAGAGAAAAGCAAATAATCTTTGAGCAGAAGTGACCCATCACAATTTGATGTTAATTCCCTGTTTCTTTTGAAGGTCTGGGGAAGGGATGCTTATTTATGAGCCCAGGTCATGTCATTGCGTAGCTTGGTTGGTGTTAATTGGAAAGATCAGTCTCGTGATCAGCTTATGTCTGAGCCAAGCCCATGCTTCTCTTGATAAGGATGGTCCTGTGCCCCTTTAGAATCACACTGGCCATCTTGTGGCCATGTGGTGAGGCTGACTTGACTGAGAGCTTCCCCTGCTTTCCCCTCCCCTTGCCACATGTGCAGAGATAGAGACACTTCTGCGCGAATGAAACACCTGATTAGAGCAGTGTTTCATAATTGGCTTAAACCAGTCTAAATCCATCAGCTTTAGGTTTCAAAAGAAGTCTCCTGTTAAATCACTCCACCATAGGCAAGGAATGGTTTGAATCACTTAACTTGTGTTTCAGGACATATTTTACTTCGTGATTTCTCCTCCCTGAGGTGAGGACATCTGGAGAGCTGAGGAATCTGCCTCTGGCCTTCTGAACTTCCAGTGGCATGACTTCCCCTGTGCACAGGCGTGTGGTAATGCAGTGCCTCTGTGTAAAAGGTTACAATCCAGCTGGAAAAGCTGCAGAGTCCCTCCAAAATGTTGACAGCTGAGTGTTCGGTAGCCAACTTTCTACCACATGAAGTAGTTGGATTTATGTTAATCTGTAGACAACAAATAAGATTGACTGCAGCACAACAGATGGCCATGATGTGCACATATCTGATCTGGACAAGATTTGTGCCACAAAATGATCAGGCCTGATACTGAGAGTGCAGGTCTGATAGAGGGGGTGTTGGAATAGCAAGCCTGAGATCAAGGACAGGAAAAGGGATAGGAGATGGCTTGAATGGAAACATGACTGTCTTGTAGGCAGTCTGTTCTGTGGCAGAGACACTGCTTTGTAAACAAGGCAGTAGAAAGAGGAAGCTGGAAAATTGTCTTTAATTTCTTTCATCACTCTCTGGAGACTGAACTGAAGGGAATTGAGGTTGTTTCTTGATTAAAGTTTGTCTTGCTGTCTTGTGTGATATCCAGTTAAGAAAGAATGTGCTCTTGCCATTCTGCTGCAGCCTTGATGCCCCTCTTAGGGAATCCCATGTGTTTGAAAGCAGAGATGTCCCATAGAAGTCTATGCACTTCTGCTGTAAGTTCCAATTTTAGGCAGTTATAGTTAGGAAATACTCAGTTCCTCCTTCGTCTGTACTAAACATGTTTATTCTTCAAAGATTTTTGGTCACGTACAGGGAGTGCAGAGCCAATGTGCAGCTTAGTCACCTAAAAACTGGGAAACAGTTATATTTAGTTACCTGAAGGTTTCTGGAACACAGCTAGATATACTCTAAATTGGTCATGGGATTTTCTTGAGGGGGTGGAAGGGAGAGTATTGCATGTTAATTAAGCTGTGCTTTAGTTGCAAGTAACATAGCAAAACACAAGATGGGAAACTTAGTGTCCTTTTTCTGCTAGGATGCAGGCGGCTTCCTGTCCAAAGACAGATGGCTGTGTTCCAGAACTGTTCCATCCTTTAATTATTACCAGGTTACCAGGTTTTTTCTCTTTCCCCCACCTCCTTGTCTGCAAGACTCTGTCCCCTGCAAAGCAGAAAAAACCCCCAAAAAATAATCAATCCAACCACAAAACAAATCCAAAGGAGCAGAAAACTGAAATGTGCCATCTCTTGTGTTGGTATGGTTGAGGTACAAGCCGTAGCATGGTTGTGTGATCAAGAGGCAACAAGGCAAACTGAAGTGGTGAGGCAGGAGAAGAAAAATCTCCAATACTGGCTGTGTATAACACAGTTAGTTGTGGGAGAATGCTGTAATAGTGAGAGAAGCACGGTGGCTCCGTAATCGCTAATTGGATTGTTCTTATGTCCTCTTTTCCTTGACTGCAGTTTTTCTATTACTCTAATGGAAAGTCATACCCTGGAAAGGACATACCATTTAAAGACAGGATCACTTGGGCTGGAGATCTTAACAAGAAAGATGCTTCTATCACTATATCAAACATGCAGTTCCGGGACAACGGCACGTACATTTGCGATGTCAAGAACCCACCTGACATTGTTGTCAAACCAGGAGAAATCCGAGTTAGAGTTGTGGAGAAAGGTATTCACCCTATATGATTTTTTTCCTTCTCACTTCCCCCCCCTTTCCTTGTCCATATCACTTTTATTGCGGGTGGGGGAGTAGTCCAGAGGGAACAAATGTCTTTTAAATTGTCTTCTTCCAGGTCCTAATAATGGAACTAGTATTTGTCAGCTGTTTAAAAACTGTATGTCATACCCTTTTCCTCTATGCCCACTAATTTCTGTGATTTAAACAATTATTAGCAAAAGCTGATGGAAGGCTTGATGAAAACACATCTCATTTTGAAGTCCTGTGAATATATTTCCTGTATTATGCTGCATCAAGGGTTAAGATGACTTATGAAGTCTGGTGAGCAAGGAGAAAAAGTAGCAGACTCTTCCTTTTGGAACCCTTCTGGTGTATATAATGGAACGCAGAACTATACATCTGGCTCAAGCTTGCTGACAGGAATTGAAATGCTACTGTCTTCCATGCAAAGGTGTTTGTGTTGGATGTACATTCAGTCTCTTTTACTCAGTGTTCTTAAAGAATCCATGGTGGCTCTTACAAACTTCAGGGGCTGGCTACTTGCAGCCACGTGAGGCTTCTGGTTTGCATCTGGTAACATCTGTCACAGTTCAAGAGCACTTAGGTTCTGTTTATCAATTTGACTCTTCATTTCCCTTGATCATCCAAAACATTTGATTGTTCTACCTAAGCTGGAGGTCAGCTGAAATGTGATGTTTCCTGCAAGGAAGTTATTCTTACAGTGATTGCATTTCCAAATTTATAATTTAGGAAGGACAGGAATAAATGTTGAATTCATAAATGGCAGTGCTGATGCAGCTGGTCCATTAGATTTTAATATGTTAGGGAAGATACCTGTGTCTCCTAATTGGAATGACACTGCTGCTGTAGCAGGTGTGTACCCCTGCTCACGAGGTCATTCCATGTTCTTATGTAGGCAAGGCCTATACCTAACTTCTCTCTTCATGGAACAGTTTGGGTTGGGTGGGACCTCTGGAGGTCCAACCATCACTTAGAACTTTCTGTTTCTTGGAAGTTTGAAGCCTATATAAAATAGGCTCTGTTTATTTCCTCACAATATATTGACAGTCACTATGAAGAAGCAGTGAAGCAGCAGCTGGTTTGGCAAAGTCAGGCTGTCTTGGCAAAGCCTCTTCAGATTTTAACCCAGGTTAAGCAAATGAAGACTGACTTCAGTAGACTAATTCAACTGCTGTTTTTCAACAGACTAGCATGCTGGCTTGCTCATAGGTGGGACAACTGGACAAGACAATCTCGCCCAGTCTGGAGGGAGTCCTGTATTTGAAATACTTCTCATCATCAGAAAAGTGATGCAACAGTTGTCTTAAATTCTTAAGAAGGCTGTTAAAATGGGTTTTCAGGCTATAACTGTAGTTCTGTCGTGCATTTTGACTTTACCTGAAAGTACTGCTCTTGTAATTGTTTGTACTAATTCTGGAGTAATGGAGCAATCTTTTCAATTGGAATAAATACATGATGACTCCTGTGCATATTGTTTTTTACTATGTATACATCTAATGGGTCTGAATCGTATGTCTGGTGTTGTAAACTGTTGAAAGCCACATACATCCCACATACATGGGGAAAAAAAATAGAATGGTATGAAAATCTTTACACTTAGGAGCAATGGAAACTTAACTTTCCTGCCTATTTCATAAAACTTTCAGTGAAATGGAAATGGTTCTGAATTTCAGTGATAATTAGTGAACAGTGGTCTCTGAATGGCTGTATTTTTGGTTTGTGTTGAACTGTTAAATGTTGGCTTTCAGAGCTGATGGTTGTGTATGTAGCTGGGACTGTCTTTTACAATGAAGTCATTGGCTGCTCTGGAAGTGCTTACGAGGAATTCACGTGTGAAGAACGAGGCTTCACTTTAAAAATTTTAAAATATTTATTAAGGAAAAAAAAAATTAACAATAGGGGAGGCCCACAAAAGAAAGTTGCAGCACTGGGTGCGGGGCTGGTCTGGCCAGAGGCACATCCGCTGGAGCCCCTGCAGCCGCTTTTATGCTCCGCTGGTGTCCGTCAGGGGTCCTGGATACATTTGTCCAATCCGGGATTTGGCCGCCCCTTCCCACCCCTCTGCCCACCCATTCAGGGCAGTCTGCCCTAGCTCCTAGCTGTCTTTGGATTGGCACCTTGTGCCGATGGTGAGGGAAGTAAGACACACAAATTATCACTGAA
>VZTX01021295.1:11211-25780 GCA_013400915.1 Pardalotus punctatus | reverse complement strand
TATCAGTACAATTTTGCAGTTCTCATGTCCTGCAGTTCTCATGGCCTACAGGCCTTCTGCTCTAAACTTTACTTTGCTCGCACAAGACCTCTAATGTCCCATGGCCTCGATCCCCAAGCCGTTCTGCAACAACCTTGATTGACACCTGGAGAGATTTTTCTGGAAAGGTTCTCGGTGGCCCTGTCGACTATCTTTCCCCTATGTCTAACAGTTTATTCTTTCAGAACATTACAGACATTTAAGAAAAGCATCCAAATTAACAATCAGGACCTTATATATATGATAACAGTTGTCACTATCAGTAATTTATATAATGGGGGGGCACAAGGAAGGGGATCATGATAACAATATTACAACTTGTTAAAATAATTAACCAATTGACTTACTAACAGTCATAACAAGTAATTACACAACCAATTAACTCATTAACTCCTTTTTAACACACGAAAGTCAACCTCACCCTTGGCTGTTTATAACACATGTAACTGTGGAATGCTGGAAAATACAGGAGAAAAATAGGGACCATGTTCTGAGAAAGCAGTAAAGCCAGACTCTTAGTTTCACATGCAAACACTAGCAATTTTTTATACAGTCTTAAAAACCTTTGTTAACAGAATGTAACTGCTGTCCATCACTCAGATTCAAGCAACCACACAACCCCACATGAGTCAAAGAAGTGACAAAACTATCAGAGTTCTAATATCATTATTTCAGCAGATACTGTTCAGTATAGTTTTGGAATGTCACTTGCTTTCCTGCTCTGATACACTGTGTGTGATTTCTGGTGTACAAGGCAGCAGCTGGTCTGCTATCAGAAATGCCTGTCAGTTTTGATGCTTTTGCAGACAGTTATTCCTGCACTTTTGGAAAGGTGAAGAAACGCAGAAACTAGGGAATTCCTTATATACCTCAAGATAAATCAGTTCATTTTTGCATGGAGCTCAAATACAATCCCATCTTACGTATCTGAAAAATACTAACATTTGTAGGACTTAATGGCAGATAGATCTCTGTACTGCTGAGGGGGTTTGAAGAGAATGTCTTCCTCTAAGTTGTGGCACTCATATCTTCATTTTTAATTTCTTGCTAAGACTGAATTCTCCTGTTGCTGTGAAGTGGCATCTGACACTGGAGAGCCAGGAAAGCTGCTGATGTGATATTTGGCTGAATGATGTTATGATCAGTGCAACAGGTAGCCCTTCTGCTGAAAGTCACTGAATTCAAAAGGAACGAGACTAAATGTAAGCTCTGTTTGCTTAGGATGATGCCCCAGCTTCAGGGTACTGCTGGTCTGTGATCCCTGCTGGAATGAGTCTAGCAAAGGGTGATAAAGATGGTTAAGGGACTGTACCACCTTTTGTATGAGGAGAAATGGGGGCATCTGGGATTGTGTAGCCTGCAGAAGAGAAGAAGGGGTAGGGGGAATCCTCCCACCAGGTGTTTATGTATATTGATAGCACCTAAAGAAGTCTGAGCCAGGCTCAGTCAGTGACAGAACAAGAGACCATGGGCCTTAATTGAAACACAGGAAATTCTTTCTGAACTTTAACGCTCACATTTTTACTGTGGTTGAACACTGGACTAGGTTGCCTGAAGAGTCTCTTGTCCTTGGAGATAGTCAAATCCAAAGTGGACAGAGTATTGAACAAACTGTGCTCCTTGGCCCTGCTTAAGCAGTGGTTTGGACTAGATAATCTCAAGACGTCCTTTCCAACCTCAACAATTCTGTGATGATCGGGTGTGAGTATCTGAGACAGATTTTTCTATATAGGTGTAGGTTTTGCCTGTTGGATCTTTTGCTGATTCACTTGTATTTGGTGCAAGTAGTTAGTATAGCATGGAGTCTTGTAAAAAATCCTCTGGCCCAAGATTTTCCTTATGTTAAACACGATGTGGGGGGAAAGAAGGGACTTTGTTTTTTATTGAGAAAAGCTGTAATGGTAGTCTGTGTATTCTTTGACTTGTAAGTGTTTTGTACTCCTTCTCTGATTGGCATATGTTTTTGGCTGCTCTTTTTTGGCCTACTCTTCCCCAAAATAATATTAGGGAAAATGTGAATAAAGCAATACTGTGTTCCATTACATGTTTTTCTGGTATTGTACAATGATCCTGACTTAAGAAGGGAAAAAAAATGAGTCTAGAAAAATGTACAGAGCTGTATTTTGAGACACCAGAGTCATGTATAAACACTGTTAAGAGTGATCCTGGGTAGCAGCTCTACTGTGTGCTGCATGCTCCCTGGAGAACACCCAGCCTTCAGCACTCTAGTGGTTTAGCCATGTGCTGTGTTCAAACCTGCTTTCAAGTGTGCCTGCTTTTTCCTGTTGACCTCGCTGGGAATTGCCAGATGGCTGTAACCTGTTTTCTTTTCCCCTTCAGATACAAAATGAGACAGGGCTGTCCTCATTGTCACTTGTGTTCCCTGACATGTAAAAACCTTTGGTTCAACATGAGCTCTCTCCTGCAGGACAGTGACATTAAGAACACTCCTGGTGTGTGCTCTGTTCTTACGTTACTCTGCTGGCTGCCTGCTGCCACTGCCACGTAGCTGCACGCTGTAATTTCTGGGGATTACATTAGTGCCTTCTGCTCTAAACGAATCCAGGCTCAAGGGCATTTGTGGTTTGCACTTTTGTTGAGCAGGGAATGCAGAAGAGTTGAATGTTTTCTCCCTTCTCTCCGCAGACAGCCTGCCTGCGTTCCCCATTGCCACCGTGGCAGGGATAGCCATCGGTACGGTTACAGGTCTCTCATCGCTCATCTCTATTGTCGTGTGTCTTGTCATCAGAAAGAACAACTCTAAAAAACGATACTCTGGGTAAGAGATCTCCCTCCTCACCCGTGGCTGATGTGAGGAACAGCAACAGGATCAGAGGGAGGGCTTAGAGGGGGGTAGGAGTTGTTTCAGCCAAGCCTTGGCAACCATGGCTAGAGATAGGTATGGTCATGTGGGACACTGATCATCTGCCTTTAGTCATTACCTCCGTACTGTGCTTGAAAAGACCTACTGACTGTGAGATGTACCTGAAAATCACTAGGTGTTGAATTCTATCCCCAGCCACAAGCATATATGCCCTTAGAGCATTTAATCCAAGATCCCCTAGGTTGAGTCTGTTCCCCTTCCCTCCAGCTCTGCTTTCCTTACCGCCTCCAAAGGAAAAGCACTACACATGCACTTTTAAGGAATGCTGTGTGTTGAGATTAGGACTGGATTTTTCTGTTACCACTGTCTGGCTCCTAAGACTGGAATATACCTGCCAAAACCCCCTTCATCACCACACAGGAAAGTAAGGAAGGAGTAGCCACTCTGCATCCATTCTCATTCACTGTCTGTTTTTTGTTAACTATTACCATCCCTGCAGGGTTTTTAGTGTTAGGAGGATAACTCCAAAGTGAAGCACACTTCTTTGAGTGGGCATATGAAAAAGCATCAAGAACTGACAAAGGCAGACTAGAGTCCTGTGGTGATGAAGCTTGCTGCTGGTGGAGGAGGTGCTTCCTTTTCTTCTCCTCTCTAATTAGCTGGTAATTTGCTTCTCTAAGAAAGAATGAAAATTATGTGTGTAGTCTTAGAAACAACCCCAAAATATTTAAGTTTCTTCTGTTCTTTGCCCAACAAATATTCCTGCTTATTGCAGGTTCTTTGGGTTGACTGTGGGATAAAAGAAAGTAACTCCAAAAATAAGCTTGTGGGGATTTCCAAATTAAACTTTGCCCTGTCCTTTTCCCAGTTGGAGAGCTTAGAAAAAGTGAGTTGGCTATTGCCCAATGGTAAGGCTAAATACAGCAAGGGTGGCTGTGTGTGCTCAAAATTGTGTGGAAAGCCTGGTTTTCCCTCTCTGCATGTGTCCTTCCCCTAAGAATTGAAGAGAGCCCTGCAGTGTCATGCACCAGCAGTGTGCCTGAGGTGGCCTGCTTGCCCTGCTTCCCACTGACCTGCTCCCCAGTGTCTTCCTGCTGAAGGACACATGTTGGTGCTGAGCCTGGAGCAGTAGTTCATGCACTGTGATTTCTTGTAGCAGATTTAACTACTCTCTTGGGAAAGTAATCTCTGAGGTTTAAGTCCTGCTTTCACTGACCATGCCAGCTCTGCATGATGTGTAGAAAGAAACCAAGTGTGCTGTGACCCCCTCCAAACTTATGGACTGTCTTCTACATGATGCTAACCTGGTGTGTGGTGGTGGTGGAGAGAAGCACTTACTCCTAGATAACCATTCTGCCTTGAACTGAAGTGGGCTGGGGCCCTGCGTGGCATCTGGAACCCTTGCATGGCCACGGTCTCCATTCATGCTCTGACTCCTGTGTTTTTTTGTTTTGTTTTGTTTCGTTTTTTTCTTTCTGCCTTGGTGTGCTGGGATCGGATCCTGCTTACCTTCCTCTCCTTACAGAGATCCTGATATAGACGCCAGATTGGGAATGTAACAGGGCTGGGTCTTCTCTTCCAGTCCCACTAGACACCATGGTAACTAATCAAGTTGGTGGTTGCTGTTAATACCTGTGTGTGTGTACACATTTCCTCTTTCTTTGCTGACTGACCAGCTTGCTCTCTACTAACATCACTGTAATTTGTGCTGGAATCTGTTGGCAAAGGGATGATGCATTTCACTGGGTGCTTGGGTTTCATTGTCTTGTGTCCGGGGTGGAGCTGTTGTTTATCCCAGATGGTGTCCCTCCATCTCTTCCAACAGTGAACTTGCCAGTGCGTTGGCTAAAGCACAGGAAAATCAGAGCTCTTTCTGTGTCAAAATAAAAGTAAATTCCCTGGAAGTGTTCCTCTGGTTCAGGCAGCTTGGGTGTTTGAAAACAGGGATCTAAGTGCATTAGTTGCTTAAACCTGAATGATAGCATTTAGATAGTGTAGATATGAGAAGTTTTGTGAATAAAACAATTAATGTTTACGTAATTTTGGTAACGGAAGGGATGCATTGTCTCTGAGACAGTATAGACCCCTTGCCATTCTGACTGGGGCAGTATTTTTTTTTAAAATACTTATTGCTGCATGTGTGAGGAGCTAAGTCTGCTATGGTAAGATCTACCAAAGGATAAAAAATGCTTGCCCTGTGAGGAGGTGGTCTGCTTAATGTCACTGTCCTCATTTGTTTCTGTGCTCACTTTATACACTGTCTTTCTACAAAGACTGAGGGAAAAGGATGCCCAGTGGTGGGAGGGTTGTGGTAGCAGAGGGCACTCCTGTGACTGTGGCCAAGGAGGTGGCTACTTAACTTTCCTGGGTGCTTAGGTACAAGGAGGTAAACCTAGCACTGAGAGACCCATTACTGCATTGCCCAGAAGCCATCAACTTCAAGGGCACTTGCTCCTCTACTTAGCTTTGTGATACTAATTTCAAGTCACATGCTTGTTTTCCTTTTAGTCCTGTTTTAGCAGATGGAAAGAAGCAATCAGAAGGTGAAAACCAGCAGCCTTCTGTTAGGGGTGTTGGTCCTCACCACAAGACAGTTCTTTTGTTTGAAAAACAAGATTTGTCTGATTAGATATTCAGGTATCTATATGAGGGCACATAGCATAAATGTCCTGTGCGACTCTTGAGGTAATTTCTCCAGAGACTGGTGTCTGCTGTGAGAATTATTTTGGGCTCACAGCCTAACGAAAAAGAAGAGAACTGATGCAGAGTTGGGTAGGAAGTACCTTGCTGGTAATGGAGAAAGCTGGTGGCTCTTGCAAGTGTTGGCTCTAACTGTAGCACTGGTACAACACTTGCCTCAGTGGCTGGGACATTATCTTCTAGTTAGAAGTTAATTGCTATTTACCACTGTTAAATGAGAAGAAAATGCATGATTTTAGAGAGGCTGAGTTGAATAGGACTATCTAAGGAACAGGAGTTTTGGAGGAGCTTCTGTCTATGTTAATAGTTATTCCTTCCTGTTGCTTACCAATGAAACTCAAAGGAAGGAGAGAGAAATGTCTTGGGAAAGATGGAGAATTGTGTGTGTTTATTTCAGAATCCATTATGTTCATTTTTTTACTTTGGCATAATCTGCCACATTTCACCTTGCCGTCATTCGTCTTTTGTTTTTTTCCTTTCTTTTTTTTTGTTTTTTTTTTTTTCGTTTTGTTTTGTTTTGTTTTGTTTTTTTTGTGTGCCTCTTGAACATTGTCGTGCAAACTCTGCTCTGCCACCTCGTCAGCTGCAGTACCTCTGAGAGCTTGATGTCTCCGGTTAAGCAGGCTCCGCAGAAGGCGCCCTCCGACACAGAGGGCCTGGTAAACAGCGTGCCCGCCAGATCACACCAGGTAAACTGCTTCCTGCTGCTCCCCGAGGCAGGATCCCCCCCAGCCTGGGGCAGCTGCTGTGGAAAACATCAAAGCAGGGTGGGATACATCCCTTAGGGATGGTAAAAGTGCGCGCTCCGGACAAGGGGCGCGCAGCAAGCTGGGACTGGTGAGCTCTGCTGTAGAAGGCTTAGTGCAGTTGAAAGAGCAGCATCTTGGTATTAGCTGAGGTGGAGTTTTCTGCCCTTTTCATGCTAAATTATAAAAAAACATGTTTGTGATCTCGTGCATTAACATACGCAGTGAAGTGCAAGGTTGAGAGCCTGGCAAGGATGAGGAGTGGGCAGTGAGTATCTTTAACACAGACACAAGGCAACGTCTGCCAGATATGGAATCACACCATAAAGCTGCCTAATCTCTTCTAGCATTGTGACTGGGAGGAATTTGCCTTACTCTCTTGTGCTCCACGGCGTGTCCTTCCTTCACAAGGAGAGGAGACAGACGCTGACCAGTTTGCAGATGACTCGTGCTGCTGAGAGCTCTTTTCAGCTGAGCTTCCCCACTTCTGTGGTCTTGAAAGTGCCACTCTTTGTGCTTGCTGCAGTTGGCAAAGTTTTGCTGACTTTGAAGGGAAAAAGTGGCTTTTATTCAGACTTTATATCCCATGGGAAGGGAGAGAGCATGAGCCAGACAGGGATTCTACACAATACCTACGAACAGTGTATGGGATTTCCTTATTTGGAAGCTGTTTCTTACCTCTTGATGGGTGTATTCCCAGCCATTTTCCTGTGGGAATATGGGTCCTGAGAGAGTTTAAGTTCAAAGTGGACTTTTTCTTAATTAGCCACCTTTTAGCAAGTGGCTGCAGTGTAGTGTGCAAATTAATACCTGGTTTCTTAATTTCTCCTGACAAAATAATGGAGATGTGTATTAGTGTATTAACACTACAGGAAAAAACCGAATCTGCTAACAATCAGCTCAGTACAGTCAAAGCTCCTACTCTGCTGGGCTTCCAGTTTGGTTTTGGAATGCATTTTGTTTTGGGCCATGCAGTATTTCCAGAATTTTAGTACACAGGCCCACAGCTAGCTTCTGACTTCAGAAATCCGTTATTCTCTGAACACAGAGGCCATATACTCAGGATTTGAAAATAGTTCAGATTTTGCCTGGAATGGGTCTAGTTAGCAGCAGGCTGCCTATAAGGCTTAGATAAAGATTGACTTTTCTAGGTCATGGGAGATGCTTCTGGAATGGGTGAATGAGACAGGTGATTCCCATCATCCCCCCTTCAAAAAAGATAATTTTGTAGGATTTATGATGCAGTAGCTCTTGGAGTCAACATCCATAGGTCAGAAGACCAAGATGTTGTATGTAATTACTGTCATGGTGTGAAGGAGTGCATGCAAGTGCCCTGAGAGCTACACACAGATGCTGTTCTGTGCTTGCATCTTGAAAGCAAAAGCAGTCCAAAATTCTGGTGTGAAAACTCGCAGTGTCCTCCCCTTTCCATGTCCCCAGTGTTCTGAGTCTCAGTGTGCTGGAAGGAGCAGCAGAATAAATCTAAACTTTGTTATGCTAATTGAGAATCAGTGTATTTTTGCCCTTGTGTAGTCACTCTGGCCTGTTTATTCATTGACAGAGTTCTCCCTGGAGGTAAGCTCCTAAAGGAAAACACAAAGTGTGAACACTGCTGACCTCAAAAGGCTTTTGTTTCAGTTTCAGTTTAGTTCTTTAGATTTTTATTCTCTTTTGTCAGACAAAGAGAGTTTCTTTTCTTGGCAGACATTTGTAGCAGCAAGTGCTTCCTCTACCTCCCGTTAAACATTTGCCCCGTCTTTACAGAACAAGTAAACATATTTACTTTTCTTCAAAAAGTTCCACAGTGAAATCAGGGTAGATCAGATTTTGAACAGAATATTTAAATCAGTGAGGAAACGAAATTTAATTTGATTATGCTTATATTTTTAACTTCTAACCATTGTTTGGTTGTTTTTTTAAGGGTCGTATCAGCATGCACATCAACATATTTGAAATCCAGCATCACATATAAGTAAAACCTGGTGTTTCTTGGTAATCAAGAAATGAATTGCAGTATTCAACTTTTGAGGTGTTGTGTAGGTGAAAGGCAGATACTCATTCCTAGCAGTTCCCAAAGCTATTGCAGGCTGCTTGCTGATTCGGGCACACTCCTGTCTCTTGGAATGCCTGGCAGTTTTAGATCAGTGGTTCCCACAGCCAGTGCTGTGGTCAAACAGCAGAGGCCTGTGGTCTTCCTCGTAGCTTTGTTACAAGGTAGGATGTGTAGGAAGTGAATGAATGCTTTGTACGTCACTGGTGGAAATGAACTGTGAATACAAACAAAACTCTCGCCTCTGCAAGTTAAAAACAGTAACAGAGGTGTTCACTCTTAAAGAGTGGCATTTAAATTAATTAAATGAAGTTTATTCATATTTTAGTTATGTGTCAGTTCAGGAATCAGTGATGGAGTATTTGTCTGCATCACATCTCAGCTGAAAGGGCACTGAGCCTGCGCTTCCTTTGTGTTTTGAGTGCAAGTTGCTCAGGTGTGGATCTTGTTTTCTGAAGTTTGCCTGTTTGATTCTGTGAGTGTTCAGCTGCTTGAATCAGCTCCACTTGTTTTCACTGTGCCCTCCTTCTCAGCAGGTATGTTCTGTCCTGTCAGATTTGTCTGTGGTGGTTCTTGTCCGTGCCATCATTCTGTAGTTGTTAGTGTGGGTAAGAAATGATTTCCAGTGAAGGCAAGAGCTACATGGATTTCCCACATGGATTCCCTTGTTTGGATCCCAGAACCCTGGGAAGGAGCAGTTCTAGATGGCAGGAATCTTGATGAAGATTTCAGATAACTTTCTCAGAGCTAGAATCTGTGGTAGTTGCAACATCATTCAGAATCTAAAAAATTTGAAAATTCTATAGACTCCTGTTGGACCGTGGTGGTCTGACTTTGTAATTCCTTATTCTTTGCTGTAACTTGCAATTCGTGGCTCTGCTGACAAGCCCTTAGCAGGTACACCTGCTACTCTTTTCCCTTCAGTTTTGAATGGAAAAATTGCAAGGCTTAGGGAAATGCTGGTTTTATATAGCAGTGCTGGTCTGTCTTCTGGTTCTGAAGAGTCAGGATGAGCTTACTTGGGATTAGATGAAAGTTCTGAATTATTTAGACTATTTTTAAAATGTCCCAGGCAATGCCTATAGTCAGCTAGAGAATCTATTGGCAGCAAATCAAATAGATGGAGCACTGTAATAAATCCTTGGTCCCTCCTTTTTTTCTGTGTTAGGGATCTACTCCTTCTTTTAGGAGACTGACAGTGAACACATTGAGACAATGATAACTTGGTTTGGATCAGCTGATCAGTCACTCTCCACATCACTAACATGCTGCTTGCACAGCACAGTAACTATATTTAAACTAGCATAAACCTAGAAGAGTCGTAACTGATACTGAGTAAACTCCTGTGGTAGAAAATTGACCCATCAGAATTACTTGAACAAAATTTGGAATGTCATAGTGAGTACTTTATGCAATTTGATTTATTATTTTTATGGGGTTTTTTAACTGACAGTGCTGTCAAGCTGAATTTAGCATACCTTTGACCTCTGGCCTCAGGCAGATAAGACTTCCAAAAATGCTTGGGATTAAAATTTAGGGTTACTTTGCCTTGAAGTTTCTACAGACACTGTACTCTGATTGGAATTAGTAATCTCAATACAGTGTTGGAGACCAGAACAACATGAAAGCAAATAGCAGAAAAGCAAAAAAAAAAAAAGTGGCTCTAATGAGATTTGAAATCCAGAGTTTTCTAGGACATCAGTGTCCTTTTTTCCCCCATTTTCTCAATCTGTTGTTTATATTCAGTGTTTTATACCTACTTGCAAGTTTTCACTCTTCAGTCCATCTTCTTCCTCTACTCTTCACTACTTTGGGAATGCTTTACCCAGAAGGAAGAAAATGTGGATTTAAATTACTTCTGAAAGAGAACAAGGTATTTATCAGGTGTGTGCTTTGCCACTGTGCTGGGTGAGAAACAACTGTGCAGGAAGGTACCTATGGTCCTTCAAGGGCTTAATTTTCTGTACAGGTCTTGTAATTTCTGGCTGATAACTACTTTGGAAGATAGATGGAAAGATTTCTTTGTCAGGTCCTTAGAAATGTTTTCTAGTTTGTCAGGATTTCAAAAGTACTGGCAAAAAGGGTGTAGAAGTGCCAGTGAAGGCTACTTCTTCCTGGGACGTAAGGGAAACCAGAACGGTTAAATGGATGAAGTATTTTGAAAAAAAACTGCTGAAAGAGCCACAACCAAATTAAAAGCTCTCTCTTTGTAATTTTTGCCCCTCATCCCCAGACAGGACAGTCCCTTTCCCTCCTTCATGGGGTGTGTGGTCACTCTGCTGAGGTCACCTGGTAGGTGGTGGCAGCCCTGTGCCCTGTGCTTCTCTCTCTTGGGGGGGTTCAGTGTGGGAGCTGCAGGTCTCCTGCTATTGGGGTCCCCCCTGTCTTGCTGGACCCCTGCCCTGTGGAGGCTGCAGTCCTGTCCTCAGCCTGTCTCCAGGAGCTGAAGTTGGGTTTCCTGGGGGCTGTGTTTTCAAGGATGTGGTGTTTTAGGAAGGTGCAGGTTTGTTTGAATGCTCAGCTGAGAGACAGGGCTGTAATGTCCTGCCCTGCACCCCAGCAAAAGTCTTGAAGATGTGTCGCTGTGCCTGCCCAGGGTGTCTGTGAGCTGCTGCTGCCTGGGCTGGCTCAGAAGTCAGGTAAGAATCCTGTCTTGCTGCACCGTTTTAGGGCTTTCTGGCTCACTGCTGTGTGAGTCTTGGCCCCATCACTTGCATGAGTCACAGGGTGGCTGCAGGTTTATCCTCTCCCTCATTATCCAAGTGGTGCAGCTGTTCTGGGATTTACAGGACCTGAGTAGCAGTTTGGGAAGTACGCTCTGCTGTTGACTGGTAAACCTCTAGTACAGTTCCTCTTGAACAATATTAAATCTGGCATGCATCTGACTAAGCCACATCTTTGCTCCATAGCATGTAAGAATTGCTGCTTTTCAGAGCAAGAGGTCCTAGATTTTGCTTTCTGTGAAGAGCAGGCAGCTTTGGCAGGAGGCAAGGGTGCTGTTTGGCATGCTCCTGAGAGGAGAAAGGTGGCAGACTAGAGCTCGTGTGCAGCTGAGGGTTCATTCCACCTGCTTCCGAGTGCCGTTCGCAGTCATTAAAGCTCTGTGGTCTTGCTTTAGCTTTCGTCTTGCTGCAGCCCTCGCAGGAGTGAGGGGCAGTGTGGCCTGTTCTGAAAAAGCCTGATTGTGCCTCTCTGTTGTGTCCCCAGGGCCCAGTCATTTACGCGCAGTTAGATCACTCCGGGGGACAGCACAGCGACAAGATCAACAAGTCAGAGTCTGTGGTCTACGCCGACATTCGGAAGAACTGAGATCCTCAGCTATCCAAAGGACAACAAACATTCAGACTGGAATTGCTTGAGCAAGATTTGACCCAGAGAACTCACATGTGGCCTTTGATGCCTAGGCTAGGACCAATGCATGTGCATACAGAGGGAGAGATATATATGTATTGTGTGTAAATAGTCTATTTAATCGTACAGAAGTGAGACCAATGTTGCATGTTGAAATGCGGTAAGAATTTTGCTTATAAATTGCCAATATTCTTTTTTTTTGTATCTTGTGTGACGAGAGAGAAAGTGAAAACTCGCATCACAATTTTAAAATATTTTTATCTTGATTATTAATGGAGAAACTGGAAGATGCCTGAAGATTCTAGATTGACCTGGAGATTCTTTTTTCTTTGCTTATAGGGCCTAATTTCTTTTGTTGAGGTGATTATAAAGAAGACATCTTCTTTATATTCAGAGTTCTTTATGTATACAGGGTATTTATCTTTCCTTGGTCAGATTCTCAGTACAGGCTGCCTTCTCATGTAAACTAGACCCTCTCACTTGGTCTTGTAAGCCAAATTGTGACTCCTAGCTATCAGAAATGTATGTCTTAGCAGTGTGAGTGAAGGAAATCTTTAGGCCTACCTGACCTGTAACGTGGGTCACAGAACTGTTTACTTCTCGATGAGCCCAGCTATTCAAGCTTAGTCCTTTAAGGTGCAGGGATAGTGTTGATCTAATGAATTTTGTGAAATGGTAGTTTACCTGTGAAAACGAAGGCGATAGTGAGTTAAAGGCCTAGGAAGCTGTAGCTGTAGGTGGTTACCTCAGACTCTGTTGAACCTTTCAGTGAACTGTTTCTTCCTCAAAGCTCTGTCATTTCATGTGAGCGTTAAAAAGGGCTCCAAGGGATCTGGAAGCTGTAGTACTCCCTTACCTCTCTCCCATGGCTCCTTTATACCACTCTCACCTCCTTGGAGGTGCTTTCTCTGTTCTTGAAAGCCTGTAGTGGAGGCTGAACGACTTCTGGAGGAAATCTAGGGCTCTTTGGTTTTTTTGATGTGTGTTTTTTTGTGAAACCTATATTTGCACAGAAGATGTGGAGAGGCAGTTAATTTCCTTCATCTCTGCAAGTCTACTGCTTGAATACAATTTCCCAGCCTCTTGTTTCTAGGTTAAACTCCTCCTAGATTGTTAAGGATCTCTGCTGATGAGGATTTCTTCCGTTGACCCACTGTATCCTGAAATCTGGTGCTCAAAACTAGAAGTGGCCTTCCAGCAGAGATCTTCTCAGATAAGCATATGGAAGAAAGATTTCTGTTTTGTACATCCTGATGTGGTTTTGGTTTTGGGTTTTTGGCAGCGAATAGTTTTCAATTTGGTCTATTGTAACCCCTTTTTCTCTGATTCTTAACCATTTCCTAATTCAGTCTGTTTCACAGAATCGGTCACAGAATGGTTGAGGTTGGAAAGGACTTCTGGAGATCATTCAGTCTTCCTCAAGCAGCGTCAGCCAGAGCAGGCTGCCCAGCACTGTGCCCAGTTTTGAGCATCTCCTCAGGTGGGAACTCTACAGCATCTCTGGGCAACTTGTTCCAAGCAAACTCAAGTCCATGTTTCACTGTAACACTAAGTATGTGAGAAATAGTTATAGGCCCATAGCAGACCCTTTCAGAACCACATTAGATAATCTTTTAATTGTGACAGTGCAACTTTAATAACTATTTTTGGTGGTACAGTGGGGGTTTCTTCCCCATCAAAGTTAGGTATGCCAACACTATATTCTTTCATCAGGATCAGGCTTCGCTGGTTTCCTGATAACACCTGCCTTTATTAGAAATCAACAGCTTTATTTTTGTATACGTGCACTGGCTAGGTTTTTCAGCATTGTTCTCAAAGCCAGAGCCAGCTTCTTAAAACTGAGGCTCAGAATGAAACCACAGATTAATTTATTCTGCCATATGTCAGTTGCTAATCCTGCAATATCTGAATTGGTGTAATTCTTCTTCCAAGACTTGGCTGGTATCAAAAAAACATGTTTCAGTGTTAAAGGAAATTTTTAAGACATCACTTTTCAGGTATTTGCCAAGTCTCATAGAGAACTGAGACACTGAGCTACGGCTCACTAACCATTGCAGCTCTGTAAATATTTTAGCATTTTATTTTTGGCAGTAATGCATATAAGATAAAAAATTGACAAATTTCTTCTTCACAGAAGACCTTTAAATATCTTCTTCTACTTCATGGATTAAACAGGGTTTTTAGCAAGACTCCACATGAAGGGTGCTTGTACCCAGTGCTGGAAGCTGATGGAGTGGGACCTACTCACCCCAGACACGCTTAGGATAGTTTGTCAACTCAAGCTTCCATCTGTTGATAAAATCCACTGTCTTGGTTGCTGCAGTGCTCTTGTTGGTGACTATAGTCAGGAAATCTTTATTCAGAAGATGATGAGGTGCTGGCACAGGTTGTCCAGAGAAGCTGTGGCTGCCCCGTCCCTGGAAGTGTCCATGGCCAGGTTGAATGGAACTCTGAGCAACCTGTTCTGATGGAAGGTGTCCCTGCCCATGGCAGGGTGGTTGGAATTGTATGATCTTTAAGGTCCCTCCCAACCCAAAGCAAGTCTGTGATTCTGTGATTCTATAGGAACTTCTCAAGTGCTGAATTTTGTACCTGGCACAGGGCAACCCTGGGTGTGAGCGTAGACTGGGGAATGAGAGGCTGGAGAGCAGTGCCATGGAAAGGGACCTGGGGTTCCTGGTTGGTGGAAAGTTGAACAGGAGTCAGCAGTGGCCTGGCAGCGAGGAGGGACATCCATATCCTGGGGACATCAGGCACAGCATCGCCAGGCGGGCAAGGGAGGGGATTGTCCACTCTGCCCTGGGCTGGGGCAGCCTCACCTCCAGTCCTGGGGACAGTTTGGGCACCACAGTATAAAAA
>VZTX01021295.1:0-11157 GCA_013400915.1 Pardalotus punctatus | reverse complement strand
AAGGAGAACAACAAGGGAGGTGAGGGGACTGGAGGGGTTGTATGAGGAGCAGCGGAGGTCACTTGGTCTGTTCAGCCTGGAGGAGACTGAGGGGAGACCTCACTGTGGTCTGAAACATCCTCATGAGGGGAAGCGAGGGACAGGTACCAATCCCTTCAGTCTGGTGACCAGTGACAGGACCCAAGGGAATGGCATGAAACGGAGTCAAGGGAGGTTTAGGTTGGATATCAGGAAAATGTTTTTCACCCAGAGGGCGGTTGGGCACTGAACAGGCTTCCCAGGGAAGTGGTCACAGCACAGCCTGACAGAGCTCAAGAAGCATTTGGACAATGTTCTCAAGCACATGGCCTGGCTCTTGGGGTGTCCTGCCTAGGGCCAGGAGTTGGACTCGATGATCCTGATGGCTCCCTTCCAACCCTGCATATTCTGTGATTAAGATCAGGAGGAATCCTGCTGTTGCTGCTTTCCTTATCTATCAGGCTGTTAATTCCCAACATTTATTTTACACTTAATAAAACATTAATGCTTTGGATGCGGTTGATGGAGAAACTTGATTTTGATCTGCCTGTGTTCATCCCTGCACATCACCATCTTTGTCTCCCGACATTTTCGAGTAAGAGGGAGAATTGCGATGAATGTGGCAATCAAAAATTTGCTGCTATGAGAAGATGGGGCTGGCCTTGCCTCTGAAGTCTGCTACTAATGTTTGCTTCTTTTCCTGATGGAACATACTGGAGAATCTGAGCACAATTCTGATGTGGTGCTAACTTGAGGAAGCACACGAATCTGGTGCTAACTTTAGGACTGATCTGGTGCTAACTTTAGGAGACACACTGATCTGGCTGATATTAACTGACTTAAGGAAACATCTCCTTGTATGGCTTTTAGCTAGCCACAGGTATGTTCATATTGCCTAGACTGAGGAGGCTCTTGGCAAGGCTTCTTGGGTCCTCTTTATGAAGGCAGAATGGACTTGGAAATATTTTTTAAAAATGCTGAACATCTTTTTAGGAAGAAACAAAAGTCTTCACCCAGGAATGGCAGAAATCTGTCTGAATCCCTCTCCAGTGCCAAGGCTGTTAATTTTTTTTTTCTTTTCCTTTTTTTTTTTTTTTGGTTTTTTTTTTTTTTTGTCATGGAAAAGTGAGCAATGTAATTATTAAGTAACATATTTGTGCTGAAGTCAAAAGAACTTCAGGCAGTGAGAGACAATACTTGTGAACTTTCTGTGCCTCAGGTTATCTTAGATTGTTTAATGATACTGTGCTGATGAAAGGGACTGATGCTGAGTTGGCTGACTTAGTAAAGTCCCAGGAGACAGAGGACTTCTACTTCCTTGATGGGTAGAGCAAGCAGAGATTAAAATCAGACAAGGTCATCATATCCTGATGTTATGGTGACCAGAAATTTTAACTCTGTTTACTCTGCTGCTGTTCTCTTAATTCTCTGATGCTGTTCCTTGCAGGTGGAAAAGAACAGCTTGTACTTTGAGGAACATGAAGGGTCCTTGTCCTGTGGTAGCACTGCTGCCAGCTCTTTTTAGGATCATCTATTTTCAAAAGAAGTGCTCCATGCCAGGCTTGCAGCAGCCAGCAGAGGAGTAGGCACCTCTCTTGAGGCAGTAGCCAACAACCAAATCAGTTAGGTGGGTCATTGCTACTGGGTAGTGGACCTGGAGAAGGCCAGGATGGACAAGACTTGCAATAAATTCTCTTTTATTCATCATGCTAACAAAACTGGGATCAATCTGAAATCTTCCTTGTTTTTGATTACCATTAATGAATTTCAAATTCAGGATTGCAAATAAAGTATCAATCTAAGTAAATTGGTAGCTGTACTCAGAACGTCAGGTTTCCCTGGCCCCTTTTGGCTTAAACAGTTGTTGTATGAGGAAGATGCTCGCCATGTTTACAAAGTAGCATTAAGAGCCATTACAGAGTGGCAGGTGTGTCCCTGTAACTCATTGCCTGATGTGTCATTTATAGCCAGAGACCTGTAGGCTTTTGTTTTCTCTCAAAGCTTTAGTGGTATTTCAGTTTGTGACCAGAAGAGCTGTAATTGGTTGTAACTGGTTTTAAACTTTTTAAAGCTGTGAGAACTGTCTAGGTAACCATCTGTCTTATAACTGCAGGAAAGGTGTATATGCAGCTAGAACACTGCATCGCCTTAGAGTGGATTCGCTGAGGTCAGGTATGGACTGTTTGATTTGTAACCAGAACACTTTCACTCTCTACTGGAATCTTGTCTTGGAATTCTACATTATTAGTGTAGCTACCAAGGACCTCAAATACAAAATGCTCTTATTTTATCGTAGGTGGTGAAAATATTTTCTCCATAAAACCACCAAAAGAGAAGAGAAGGTGGGTAAGACTTCTGGGCTTTGGCCACACCTCTGCAGTGTAACTTTTTTATATGGGAGACTACAAAATCATAACTATGCTCAGCTCTTTAGGCTTCTCTTTCCCTTCTCTTCACTGCCCTAAAGCTAATAAGCCCTTTTATTTACAGGTATTTTTGCACTCTAAAATGTAAGTTCAATGTCTTTGGAGATCAGTGTGCTGTGCAATGTTTTCTGTCTCCCTGCAATGCCAACTGTTCTTATGTGGTAAATGTAATTGAAAACATAGCCTGGGTACTCTTCTTTTACAAACCTCTGTCCTGGAGGTGTGCAAGGCAACAAACACCTGTAAGACAGGTGTATAATCTCTGTGAGGGAGCTAGATATGCATTGCATGGCCTGATTACATGAAGAGCCAGTGTACCAACTTGTTAGTGCTTTTGCTTTTACAGACTCATCTGGAAACAGTTATCTTGGATATTTTTTCTTGAATGGACTTTAATGTTTTCTATTGTAATCTTGTGAATATTTTAATACACTTTTTTTTTCCCATTACTGGTTTGCTGGATGAGTCTTACCTGGTTGGGGAGTGGGAAGGGAGGGGGACTGAAATACACCACCTCTTTCCTGTCAGTGTCCTTCAGTCACTGCAGTCTGTGTCCACTCAGTGACCAACACCGCTGGAGAGCTCACCTTTTGTGACCCTGTCTTGCTGCTTCAGCCAGAAGAACCAAGAAATGCAGGTAGAACTGCGGCAGAGCACACAAGTGACTTGATGGTGGGACAGCCCTTGAAAAAGAGGAGCTCACAGCCTCATCAGAACTTGCCTTGTCTCAGTTATCTTCTCCCCTGCATATGAATTCCTCAGTCTGGTGCTTCAACCCTCCCATCTTTTGCCTCGAGTTGTGAAGGATGACAGAAGCTAAAACACCAGTGGAACCTTTGTTTGCTGTCCTTTTGTTCAGGACAGTGGTGGCTGGGAAACAAATGAAGATACACACAGCTGAAGCTGGAATGAATATCCTTATGTTACCAGGGAAGGAACAGCATCAGGAAATGAAATGCAAATGCTACTGTTGATTACTGAAATACGGCAAAACCCTACCCAGGTGGTTTCCTGACTGTGAGAGGAAAGATCACTTCAGTCTGAGGCTCTGGCTGTCACCAGTACTGTGTCACTCCCAGCACTGCTCAGTGGAGTCAGGTAAGGTGAGGCTCAGCAACTCTTTTTAGGCAAAATCCAATGAGTTTCTTTAAAGAGACAACACAAGACACAATTTAGCTTCATTTTAAAAGGTTGCCCTTTATTTAAACGTGTGGAGATACTGTGTTATTTGCACTTAGAAAACATTTGCTCTCTAAACATTTAGATTTCCTCTTCCATTTTCTCAGAGGAAAAAAGAACATTAAAATTAGTGAAGCTAGGTCCCATGGGGATGGGTTTGTGCGTTGATAGATTTGACCTGTTGGGTTAAGCATCTCTTCACTGCAGGTGCTCTTGCTGTTTTGCTTTTAGTTCCTGATTATACCTATAGGGGAAAAAAAAAAAGAGCACAGGCTAAGAATAGAATAGAATACCAGTTACAATAACAGTGTTTTCCTAGCAATCTGTTCAGCAGAGGAGGTTTAAAATTACAATGGATTTGAGGGTGGAAACTTGGGATAGGATAGCTTAATTCATGTAGGAAGTTCCAAAGCAGCTAAGTTCGCTACATTCCTGGCCAGTACTGAAGCCAGAAAACTCCCAAAGTTTCCTTCATTATTAAAAAAAATAAAAATTAAAAAAAAATAAAGTAATAAAGCTACCCTGCTTAAGAATCCTTTGATCCAGCTGGAACTGTCACAATTCAATGCTGCTCTAGCTGGACGGAAAATATTTAAAGCTTTACTCCAACTTAACTGTAAAACTAATGATGTAGCAAAACTGTTCTGTAACGTTTAATGAATGTTTCAGTTCCTCTTGCCTGTTGCATAGACAGAGAAGCTAGCAGAATTTATAAATTCCTGGTTAATGCTTAGTTGTAGTTTTACCATTTTTAACACATACCTCCATATTCGAAAGAGCTGGGAGCCACCAGCACAGCCAACGAAGAAGTTCACAGCAAACAGACTCCAGTTTTTAGGAATAATAACTAGAGAGTACCGTGACCAAACAAGGCCTGTTGAATAAAATGGAAAGTTTAAAGATCTTTAAGCCTTTAAAGTGAGACACTCAGATGGTTCCCTAAGTTTGGAGGCAGATTCATGGGCTAGTTGAAGTAAACAAAATTTACAACTTCATATTACACAGCTGCTTTTCTTGTAACTACCTCTTTCTCAGTGAAAAGTGCAACAAGTGACAGTGGGATGCCTACAGGTATGTACTTCATTTTTCCAAAATAGCTACAGTAAGGTCAATCACAGTCTGAATATCAAACAAAGATCCTCTGTACTCTGCAGCAGCCTAGACCTTAACTCTCCAGCACAGTTGCGAGGTCATGGTATTTTGCTGTATATCCAGCTTGCTGCACTAGATTGGAAATTACAGAATCCATCAATCAAGAAAGACTTATGCAAAACTTACGCAAAATGCAGAGCACTGTATCAGATATCAAACTAAAGATTGGAGAACCACTTCGGACAGGGAAAGCATTGGAACAGGCTGCCCAGGGAAGTGGTGGAGCACCATCCCTGGAGGTGTTTATAAGATGTGTAGATATGTCACTTAGAGACATGTTTTAGTGCTGGATTTGGAAGTGCTGGCTTTATGGTTGGACTCTTATGATCTTAAAAGTCTTTTCCAACCTAAATGATTCTGTGATTACAGAATATTGTTTCTGCCAGTGTGAAAATTCTTGGAAGGCAGCAGTGCAGTAGTCCATGTGCCACTGCTTCCAACTTTTAATTCTTGGAAATTCTTTCCACTGTGTTAGTGTAATTACCCTACCATTCTTAAATCCCTTAAAGTCTGTTCTTAAAAATTCACTGGACTGACTTCAAAATTACTTGATCTGAAGCAAAATAAGTCACTTACTGCACTGAGTGGTATCATGGTGACTTAAGGGATGTCACTCATGTCCTAACTTGTAGCAACTTACTCTGAACAATTCCAAATTAAGACACATGTAGAAAACTGTTACATGATTACAGAACTCTTACTGATTTAATAACAAGTATAGGTCTGTCCTAGAATTATCATGCAACAGCAATAGTGAGAGCTAGCATGTTATAGTTAAGGCTTTCTGTAGAAGTGGGTTAGTACTGATGGAGGATTCAGAGGGTGCTGTGCAAAAACATGCAGTAAGTGTGGCTTTACCTGTGGCCATTAATACTGCAGACTGTGCTGTGCTGAGCTTTTCTGCTGGTCTGGCCATGTCAGCCAGTCCAGCAACCACCAAACCCTGTAAAGAGAAATTCAGTGAGCACCAGTCTGGGACCTCCTGTAACAGATCAAGACCTTTCCAAGGGTAAGCTGCTTCACAGCTCAGTGCTTATCCTACTGCATTATGCAGGAGATGGGATGCATTATCTGAGCAATTAGACTCTGGGAGACACCATCCACTTCCAGTCCCTTGAGGCAGGAAATACAGTTATGGCAGCTATAACTGGGTGGCAGTAAAATTCCAGCCACTGGCAGTTTTGTATTAGTTCAAGAACAAGGTTAATTTAAACACAGCTGCTTAAGAAAGCAGCTGAAAAAAACCCACCCAGGTTTTCATGCAACAAGTAGAGGCTTATTAAATTAAGGGCCTTCTTCCCACAGCTTGGCTAAGATATTGCTGGTAAAGATGACCCCATATAGTATTTATTCAGCTTCATCTGAGGGAGTAAAGGTGCTTCTTTTTTAATGTAATTTCAGTAAAAGTAGAAAACTTGCAGGCAAATTGAGGAGTAGCTTGGCTGATCTACTTGACATTAGTAGCAAACACACTGCTTGATTTGTTTGTTTCGTTATGCCCTCTACTGGAGATATAATCTCATGTTCCTGTTACATGAGTTCACACAAAAAAACCCAAACAAAACCAAAACCCATAGCTAAGACAGTGGTAATGCTTTTAATTCCCTGACTGCCACCCAGGACTCAGCACAGAATTGCAAGAGCAAAGTTACAAACCAGCTGGCAATGGTAAGAGCAGGTCACATCCTTGCTTGTTATCAAACAAGGAGATCAAACCATCGTCGGTTTAGAGATCACTTGTTATCTGTACCAATGCAACACCTCGGAAGGTGCAGTGAATTAGGAGGAGGCATTTGCATCACCTGGGCACAAACATAGCCCAGGAGTGTTGACAAGTGGGAAGCAGAACCTCACAGCAGGCAGAGCACCCACTGACAGCCTTAATGGCAGCTGCCTTTGGCTTTTATATCAAGACTACCTTGCACTCCACATGCTTTAGCCTGCCTTCAAGCTATGAGGCTTAGGAATTGGCTTCTTTAAGATACTTCTCAAATTCCTCAGTCTCAGAAGAAATAAATGCTTTAATAGGTTTGCATTATGCCAGGTCATGCCTACCTTGAGCAACAGTTGGTGTTTCACAAGAGAAAGCCTTTGTGAAACTGTCAGTGAAAAGTACAATTTTTCCACAAAGCTTTCTGTCCACTGTATCCCCTGCGTGCTGTGCTGTATGTTACTAAGGCTAATTTTGTTCCTCCCCACATGCTAAAAATGAGAGCCTCGGTATTAATCTGTCTGCAGGCTCAGGTGTCTGCTGGGAAACCCTTGCTTGCTCAATGTGCTGCACAGATTGCCCTGGGCTTGACACTCGGACACCAGCTGGCGTCTTGTACTTACCCATTTCATAATAGGTGCCCAGAAAAACACTGTTTTGGGACCTGAGGGAGGAGGGGAGAAAAGAAGTTAAATTATTCAGTAAGATGTGGCTGTTTAATACCCGCAGTAAGTTTGGGTTGTTCTGCTTTTGGGGATTTTTTAAAATAATGAATTGTGTATATAAGCAGTTTCTACTGCTCTACAAGCTCTAGCTCTAATACTCATAATTCATCCACCCGGTGCATCAACCTTCAGTTGTGTAATCACACATTTCTGCAACAGATCAGTAGAATTTTATATGTCCATGTTTAAGCAACTGAGGACACCAGAGCAGGGAAAGTGCATTTATAATGGAAAGAGTTAGAAGGCCTAGTAATAGGGAAGACAGTTTCCAAAGAATTATTAAAAGTTACTTTACAGCTGGACTAATAAATATAATGAGTATCTTTGCAAAGTGAATATTGTAATCTAAAATTCCAAAATATTTTTTTGCTTCTACTGTAATGAGCCAGTCCCTCCTTCCTTCCCCAAATCACAGCTACAGGCATGAGATGGTTCAAGTGAGAGCACAAAACCCAAACAGAAGCAGCAGTAAATGTTACAGGGGCAGTGTTTTTGTTCACCTCTAAGCTCTCAACAGCTGTGTCTTTCTGCCAGAAACAATGCTTCCCACTCCATCAAACCTACACCCCAAAAGTCCACCAGCAGGCAAAGGAGGATTACGGGGGAAGAGGATGAAATCTCCAGAAGAAAGGAAGAAAAGTCAATGGAAGGGGACATGGGAAAAACTAACTTTCTTACAAATACATATAACTTTCAGTAGTGCTAAAAGAGCAACTGGTTGGTTAAAACAAAGCCCTGTAAAACCACATCTACAGCCATGCCAGAAATCATTAATCTGGGACATCTGCTCCAAGTTTTAAACGAGAGACCACGATCCAAAGTACCAGCCCCCCTGGGAGACAGTCAGGACACTTTCCAATTTCATCAAAAAACTTTAATGTTTAGGTCACTGCTCATCATTCTGATAACATGCAGGAAGAAGCCAAGTTTTCACTGTAATATATTACACAGCAGTAACCACCAGGACTTTGGTTGCTTGAGTTCACACAAAGCTATTTTTTATGAGCTATTTTTTCACTGACAATTCAGCCTTTAAAACACCTTGTACTAATGACTTGTACTTCCAGTTTGAACCACCCTCAAGTTTAAAACTATGACTTGGGAAATTAAAAACTGGCTTGGCAGCCTTGCATAAAGCCCTCTTTAACCCACCCCGCTTGTGATCAAGTTTCAAAATGCATTTAATGACTACAAGCATATTACTTTTGTCTAATATTGTTGAATATATACAGCTTAATATTCATCCTTTAAAGATACAAACTTCATCTGCTGTATGTCAGTGTCAGGCTGCAAATACAGCTCATTATAAATCAGTCTTACAGAGGCCCCATGGAAGTAGTTTTACTAACATTTATTTTATTCTAAAACACAAATTCAGATTTGGACTACTAGAGGATGTGGGGTGAGTATACATTATTAAACTGACATTCCCTGAACAACTAGTAGAGTTTTCAAGAAGACTGACATTAATTTTTATTAATGATAGAAAACTCAACCATTTCAAACTGCTGACTGCACAACTTAAGAAACAACTGGAGACAGGGAAGGTACCAAGCCAAGTTTGTAATTAGGTAAGACTGTCAAACACCTCTCCTGGAGGCATTCCAGCAAGCATCCAGCCAGGGCAAGCTCTTCCCAGCTCCTGACATCCAGAATTTTTCAAGGATGAATTTGACAGCAGCACATAAGAGCAGAGGGATACCAGAGGCTAATATGGGTATCACGTGTGTGATCAATTTATAGAATTTATGACTTCTGTTAAAAATTAGAAATCTTTGTGCTGAAAACTAGAGTTTAGGCAGGCAAAGCCAACCAAAGAGGCCAAGAGGGAGGGAGGACAAATTCAGCCCATACTTTCCCTGAGCAGCCTGGGGAAGTTGGTGTGCCAGACCGTCCACTGTCCTCCAGCAATGCCAGCCAAAGAAACAGTTTCCAACAGGCATCAATTATTTCACTGGAAGCTTTCTTTATGCCAGAAAAGAAAGCATGTTCTTCACGTCTCACACGTGATTTATAATTTCATGACAATGACACTTAAATTCCTGAATTAGACTAGAGATTTAGATGTCACCAGAGATAAAAAAGAGCCTTTCATTTTTAACCTACTTTTTTTTCCTGCAGTCAAGAGTGACATCTATTGCATAACTTTCTCACAGATACACCTTCAAGACATTTAAGGCTAAAATAGAAGTTGCAGGGTTTTTTTCTATACCTGCTTGTGCTGTGGCTTTTCTCATACCATCAGAATGGATTATGACAAATATGTGTATATATGAGTGTATGTGTATCTATATATATATATATATACAGACACAGAGAATCCCTAAAAATGGATTTATTAATTACAACATTACAGTGATGAACAAAAGTGGCCCACGGGCAGTTCTGTGAAGTGAAAAGTGCTGCAAGAGAACCTCCAAAACCTTATCCAATGACCACTACAGCTCTGGTAAAGAAGGAACAGAGATGTTCCCAGTACTTTCTGTGCCTTGTATCTAATAAAAGCATCTGGAAGCTGCCACATTTCACACAGGTGGAATGTGTGTCTCAGTGTTGGACACATTGTCTTTTTATATATAAAAACAATACATTAACGTTAAATATATTGGTCTAGTGAATTCAGTACAAATCGAGAACTGCAGTTTTCATTCTTTGTGATTTTTTCAGAGCAACAATTTTCCTTCCAAGAAAGGGCCATTGTAAGAGGACAGAGCAATTGACTGAAAACTAAAGTCCATTTTCACGGTGCATATTCCAGGTAGGTGAAGAGTCAAGGATGCCTGTGACACTGAACAAAACAGTGGGGACAGCAGCCTATGGAATGCCAGGATTTTATCGGGCACTCGTTTTAACAACCGACGCAATTTGTTTACATGACAAACTCCACGTAAATGGCACTGAAGGAGATCATTTTACAAGAGGTTTCTCCCCAATAACGCAAGCCCCCATGTTTGCTCACGGAACGGTAAACTGTAGGTCAGGTGAGGGGAGCTCATTCCAGGGAAATTCTTTACCCACAGGAGCCCTCCAGCGAATTCATCAAGGGCACGAGTTGCCTTTGGTAGAAGTGTGGGTTTCAGCAGAAAGGAAATAAAGCCAAAGGCTGCCTGACTTGACCAGGGCGCATTTAATGATCAGAAACCCTCTCAGCGCTCTCCCCCATTCCTCGGAACTATCCAAGGCCAGTATGGACGGCGCTCTGAGTAACCTGGTCCGGTGGAAGGTGTGCCCACGGCAGGGGGTGGGAAATGGATGATCTTTAATATTCTTTCAAACCCAAACCATTCCACGATTCTATGATTTCTCCAGCACATTCTCTTGTAAGAAGTGGCTGCCGAGGCCTCCAGGCCGCTTTAGATCCATCACATCCCCTAGGCCGGGCTCTGGCAGCCCACCCGAACCCTGACCCACGCCGCGGTACCATGACAGTGACACTAGCGCATCCATCCCGGCTGGAACCACCCGTGCCATGCCTGATTATCTTATTATCCCTTCACGAATACAATAAATTCCCCGTTACAGAGCGGGACTTCGCTCCAGGGCTACTTTCCCGTGCCAGAACCACCCTAACTGCGTTACTGCGGCCCCGATCTCGCCCCTCACCCGCTGGGAACACATCCTGCCCCCGCCCTCCCCGCGGGCCCAACCGGGGGCCAAGGTGACCCCCGCCCGTTACCTGCTGGGTGGTTGTAGAAGGGCCGGAATCGCGGCGGCAGCATGAGCTCGATGCGGTCGAGCATTCGGTGGTAGGAGGCGCGGAGCCCCGCGACGGCGGACGCCATGGCGAGGGACGGGGCGAGCGGGGAACGAGGGGCGAGCGGGGACGGAGCCGGGACCGAGCGGGGGCCGCGTTCCGTCCGCCCGTCCTTCCTCGGCCCAGGCCCCGCCCACCGGCCGGGCCGCGCGCTGATTGGTAGCCGCCGCCGGGGGCGGGGAGGGGCGGAGT